>CM067533.1:6134034-6661534 GCA_034509925.1 Hirudinaria manillensis
CACTATTTCAGCATTTGATTTTGATTAATGATGATTATAATAGTAATTATTAATAATATCAATTATTAATGTTGTATAATATAAATATATATATATATATATCTATATCTATTATAAACTAAATTCTGTACAAGCAATATTATTCAAAATCATAATAACATTTATTAGTCATAATAATAGTTACAAATATAATTTTTTTTATTTCAAATATCTTTATAATTATAATCATAATTACTGAAATAATTCTCCATAATAAGCCGAGCGTAACAAGCGATAAGCATTAGCGATAGGACCAAGTATCGCATCCGTGACGTCACTCGTGGTCTGATGACGTCATCAATTATTCTTACGATCGTCGTAGTTCGAGTTTGTGCATCGATCATAGGTTGAACCTTCATTTGTTTTCTTCTTTGAATGAACATCCGATCAACATCATTATCATCATCATCACCATCGTCGTCGTCATCATCTTTATTATTATCAACATCATCATCGTCGTCGTCATCATCATCATCGTCGTCATCATCTTCATCATCATATTCATCATCATATCGATCTAACATCACGACGATAACGACAATGACCACGACATAAGCGCACACACAAGAAACGCGGGAACACGTTTGGAAAACACCTCCACGACATTCATGGAGCTCCACACGACCTTTAAACGGTTTAAGTTTAAATTTTCGTTTTAAATTTAAAATTTAAAACTTAAATTTATTTTAAATCCGCTTTTTCCTTTTTTTTTTCTTTTTATTTAAATTTCTTCCTTTCTTTTCGAAGTGCGAGTTTCAATTAATTTCAACACATAAACTTCTAAAACTCTTTAAACTGGAAAAATATAAAAATAAAAAAAAATTGTTAAAATATAAAATACTAAAATAAAGTAATAAAAGAGCCAAGTATTTCTTTACGAATTCCAAGCCAAACTCTTAAATAACCTTAAAGAAATTGTAATTAATTTCATAAATTTCGATATGAAAAGGCACGTAAAGAGCATTTATTCAATCCTTTTATCCACCAAAAACATTCAGAGTTAAACACCGAAACCTATTCGGACGGATAGGCGCGCGGATGGACAGTTGGACGGACGGATGAATGGACGAATGAATGAATGGATGGATGGATGGAGAGACGGACGGATGGATGGACGGATGAATGGATGGATGGATGGATGGATGGATGGACGGACGGACGGATAGATGGACGGAGGAATGGATGGATGGATGGATGGATGGATGGATGGATGGATGGATGGATGGATGGATGGATGGATGGATGGATGGATGGATGGATGGATGGATGGATGGATGGATGGATGGATGGATGGATGGATGGATGGATGATGGATGGATGGATGGATGGATGGATGGATGGATGGATGGATGGATGGATGGATGGATGGATGGATGGATGGATGGATGGATGGATGGATGGATGGATGGATGGATGGATGGATGGATGGATGGATGGATGGATGGATGGATGGATGGATGGATGGATGGATGGATGGATGGATGGATGGATGGATGGATGGATGGATGGATGGATGGATGGATGGATGGATGGATGGATGGATGGATGGATGGATGGATGGATGGATGGATGGATGGATGGATGGATGGATGGATGGATGGATGGATGGATGGATGGATGGATGGATGGATGGATGGATGGATGGATGGATGGATGGATGGATGGATGGATGGATGGATGGATGGATGGATGGATGGATGGATGGATGGATGGATGGATGGATGGATGGTTGGATGGATGGATAGATACGTGCAAGGAAGGATCGATTTTTTAGCTACTATGAATGACCACAGGATGCTAAGTTGTTGTTTTAGTAACCCGTTGGTGATGTTGCTAACAACATCAGCACCTTTTCATCGTCGTCATCATAATCATAACCATAATCATCATCATTCGAAGGTTTCTGTGATCTATTTGGTTATGGAGAGAACGGTAATAATTTTTAATTAATAATTTATTATAATATATATGTATAATTATAATATAATAAATTATTATTTTGTTTACGGAAATTCACGGTTATTTTTGTTCGGAAAATTATTTTAAATATTTCATTTAAATTGTGTCTTTGATGTTGTCTTTGTTCTCAGTTAATTCACGGAAGAATGAATTCACTTAAGAGCTTTAAATAATAATCATATTATTATTATTATTATTATTATTATTAACAGATATATTATAATAATAATAAAAATATTTGAAGAAAAAGTAACAAGATAAAATAGAAAAATAAAGTGACAGGTGATAGCGCAACGTAAATGTAGATTTTAAATATTCATGAACGGGAAGTGAATTAATTTATTTTTATTCATTCATCGCACATTCCCCGATGGCCCTTTCAATTGGACGGGATTTAAAGACACGCGTGTTAAAATAATAAAATAATAATTTCATCATTTAAAAAATAAATAAATAAAATAAAATAAAAATGAACTAGCCTGTCACATTCCAAAGTTCAAAAACTCTTCGTCGTCCGAGGCAGCAACAAATTCTGAGGACCGTTCTTCCTTTTTATAGCTGCATCCTCTTCCTTCCTTCCATTTCTCTCTTTTCCTTTTCCACCTTCCATCTCTCCATTGCTCCATCCGTATATCCGCTTGTCCGTCCGTCCATCCATCCTACCCTCCTCCTCCTCCTCCTCCTCCTCCTCATCTTCCTTCTTCTTCTTCTTCTTCTTCTTATTATTATTATTAATTCTTGTTCCTTCTTCACTGGGTTATCATTTAATCAGAATTCTCCGAAATTCCCGGACATTGTCGACCGGTTCTGAGCAAAACGTTCGTCGTCATCAAGCGGTGGTCCTTCCATGGAAAGGAGTTCCGTATCGCAGAGGCGCTCCGAGTGGTTGCCTCGGGTGCAACAGGCACAGAGTTCGCAAAATGATGTTCAACGTCGGTCGGAAAATGGCAGGAAGAACCATTTCCAGGTTGCAAATTGACGAACTCAATTTTGCGGGGCAGGAAGGGGAGGAAGGTGAGAAAAAAAATGGATGGCTGGAGAAAGAAATGGACCTTTGCCTGTTGACCGAGTGATGACTGCTTCCGCAAGTCCACACATCCGGTCGGCAGTTAGAGGAAAACAGGTGAATTCAATTACTACCTGGAGCGCTCGATTGGCAAGACCAGGTGAGAGTTGTTTCCACGGAGGTTGAATGCACTCGACGACTCAAAGTCAAAATTTTCCCGCGAGTATTAAATTTAATTAGGTTAAGAATTCCGAGAAAATGTCGCTCGACTTGTCCTTTTAACCGAGACTCTTCTCGGTAATCTTCTCTAAAAGTCACACGTGCGTAAATCGCGTTTGCCATTATCTGTAGCAGCTGCCAGTACGGCAAACAACCGAACTGGGAGACTTCGACCCTCAACAATGAAAGCGGAGCACATCGATGCCAAGCGATGCCTACAGACTTTCAAATGAGGTGGAAATCTTCCAGCGCCAAGCAACCCTCAAGCACCTGATACCATCTGCCTCTGGGGACTTCAATTGCAAAAACCACGCTCCACTCTTCTGTCGTGGAAATGTTACAATAGAAAATTAACTTCTCTTTAGGCATTCAAAACTAAAAAAAAAATAAATTGATAAATTTTTCAAATGTTTCCACGAATATCACATCATTATCTTTTAACAGATATTTATTAAATTATATCAAATTAATTAATTAATTTATTTATTTATTTAAAGAAATAACATGACTTTTAGTTAAGCATTTGTGACCTCGATTAGGACAGTGATGATGATGATAACAATGATGATGATGACTACGACGACGATGATGATGATGATGATGATCTTGATGATCTTGACGTTGACACCTGCTCCAGATGGAAGCCGCAGAACCGGATTTCGGAGTCGATTGAAGTTTGGGAATGAATTTTCTGACTTTAATTAAAATCAATATTTAACTTTTTTTTTAATTTAATATTTATTGCATTATCAATTCATAGGCATCGGCTCATTGGTTCAGTCGTAGAATTCTCTTTTTAAAATCTTTTGGAATCATCCAATCAGTTTGCGTTTATTATTAGACTCTGTACTGGAAACATAAATATACACGTAAATATACAATCCATTCATCCAAATTAAATATATAAACGATGATGACAACGAAGATGAGTTTGAAGTTAAGTAATTTCAACCACTCCTCGCAGGAAAATCCGTGTTTGTCTTCGAGATTAGTCGAGGCTCATTCATCTATTTATTCATTCACTCATTTATTCATTCATTTATTCATTCACTCATTTATTCTTTCAATCAATGACCGCCACCAAACTTTCAATCAAAGGTCGTTGTATATTTTATCTCTAACTATCACTTAAAATCATCTCATCCCCTCACAATCCGTGACTTCCGTGCTTGTTACATTGTTACATGTAATTATTAATTATCAAATTATTAACTAATAATTAAACTAAATTAAACCAAACAAATATTTTCTCAATTAAGACTCCTCTTTCAAAAGACTCGTCCCTGTCTTCTTGACTACTTATGGTCCCTTCCCGCCAAATAATTCAGGTGCCCGTAAAACAAAAATGTCGATTGTAAAAATTAAAGTTGAAAATGAATCGCCAACCGTAGAGCCATTTGTAACTTTGTTTGGAGTTGAAACCTTTTTTCGTCCGTGGATTTGTGGCTCCCAGGTGGCTCTTGGGGCTTTTTTTTTGCCTTCCTGCAGCCACGGGAGCACCTGGCATAACACATACCTGGTCTCATACCCTACTTAAATATAATCGCGATCATCGTTACCGTCATCATCATCATCACCATCATCATCATCGACGTCGTCGTCGTCATCGAGCATAATATTCGTCTTTTTTAGCTCCTTAGAAAATATTGAATGTCGTCAGGAATAACCAGGTTTATGAGTACTCTTGCATTTTTTTTTAAGAATTAAAAACTAAATTAATCTCAAAAGAATTAACTTCGAGTCACGAATTAGTACGTTTGCATCAGTTTAGTTTATGAGTCATTCATTCTTTTCGGAAGAAGAAATTTTTTTAACGAATCGATTTTGAAGTGAAAATTAAAAATAAAAAAATTATAAATTATAAATTTCTGAAAATTATGAATTTCAAAGTGCCACCTGGCAAAGTTCGTCACATCTCCAGAAACCAGAAACAAGATGACCTCATTCGACCTGACCCAATTAAGTTCCACTTCATTCAATTAAGTTATCCATAAGCGAACAAGATGGAGTCTTACAAATGAACGGCTACAAAATTTAATTTAATTATGGAGCGTATATGGACAGATAATTATTTATACGTTAATATTAATTTGTTAATATTAGTTATATAACATGAGCATGATATAATCCAAAAATAAGACATCATCGGTGTTAATACGCGAGACTTCGGATTTTTAAAAACATAATAAGAAACTCTGAATCTAAAACAGGGTGGATGGATGGATGGACGGATGGACGGATGGGCGGATGGGCGGATGGGCGGATGGACGGATGGACGGATGGATGGATGCATGCATGCATGCATGCATGGATAGAAGTTGCAGTGGAGAAATGAAGCTCCATAAAAAGGAGGTCCGTGTAAATTCCCAGACCAGGTGGAGACATTTTTCAGTCGACATGACGAGAGAATCATGACTCCCCACAAACCACGTGATGTTCTTTGACTTTCCTCTTGGAAAAAAAAAATGACATCTTTTTCCTTTCAACTTTTTCTCGATCGATATTTGCCATTTTAAGTGAATTATTCTCGCGCTTCCAAAACAAAAACCTCGTCTTCAATGTTCGAACACAGAAGTGTTTTCATCTTTTTTCGTAAATTATAAATCGCCTGAAAATTCAAATGAAATTTTAAAGCATGAAAAATGCGCTCAGAGAGCAGACGACAAGCAGGACAAATTGAAATCTTAAAACTTTTTCTGAAACTCTGCAAATATTTTCCATCAATTATTCTATTCCGCTCTGAATGAATTCAGAATCGTTTTTAACGAAACGCCACAATTCGCAGACATTTATGTCGATTCTTTGAAGATATGAAAATATAAAAATAAAAAAATAAATAAACACAAAAATAAAGAATAATAAAGAACACGAAAACAATAACAACCCCCTAAAAGGAAGTGAGGCATGGTCCAAAGGTCAGAGGTCGCCATATCAGGACAATCATTTCCCTGTTGAATGTGTTTCAGAAATCACCGGCAAAACTGCGCAAGACAAATTATTCTGGCAATTTCCGGCCTTTTCGAGATGAAATATTTTCGATTAATGAACATATCTTCTCGTAGAAATTCATTAAAATTTCACACCGGACGTGCTGGCGAGCAGTAAACAATCGTTAGTCAGCCGATAATATGGCGCCCCCTTGCATACGTGGTCTTTGTAATCCCCTCCTGCCATTGGTCGACTAGAAGGGGGTTCATTGGCGGGCATAATTTAGCCATCCCAGGAAAACCCCTCTGATTGGTACTTAATGGGGTTTGTGACCTTCAAGCATTAGTCATTGGAGTTTTGGGCAGGGCTTGTTTGGAACTGATCGTACCCGTATTAAACGTCCGATGATCTTTTGCCAAGTACCAGGGGTAGTTATGAAGTTATTAGGTGCATTATTAGGGTTTTTCTTTTTATTGAAACTGCTTTTTATTGAAACTGCTGTTCACGTGATAGGGTAGACCTTTATTTAATTTTTGAGATTAAAAAATAAATCATGAATTCTTTACCTTTTCGTGCAATTTTGTTCTTCGTGAATGAATATTAAAAAATAATAATAGCATAATATTACATCATTGAAATAATATTTTGTTTAAAATTAATAATTTATTTTAATTATTAGCTGTTATTATATATATATGTGTGTGCTAATAACCACAAGTTAAAGTTACCCTACACTACGTATAATGCCATTGCATTGTTGTGATGTTGAGTGATTTTTAGAAATTTTTTACAATATTATAATTACACTAATGACGTTAATAGCTTTTAATCTAAATATGTATTTTATGTATCTCATGAAAACATTTACTTCTTTAAATTTCTTAAGCTCCGCCCAACTGACCAAAAAACGTGACCATTTTGAGATTATTATTATTATTATTATTAAAATTATTATTGTAATTGTTATTATTATTATTATTAACAAACTAAAATTAACCAACGCTTTTTAAAAATGATTTTTAAAAATTCTTTTAACATCTTTCATAATTTTCCTTCAATTGATCTATCAATTGATTATTGTTTATTATTTCCCTTCAATGATTATTAATAATAATTACTATTATTATTATTAATTATTAACTATCTTATTATTATTATTATTAAAAATTCTGGCTATGCTTTAAAGAACATTTCCGTGGACAAATACAGTTCAACGTTCCAATGGACGATGGTTGAACACGAGTTCCTATCTTCTGCATCTTCAGATTCTGTTCAGAGATAGGACCAGGCAGCAATTTATAAACCAAGGTACTAACTCAACATTGCAATGTTTTTTAATAATTATAATAATAATATTAAAAACAATTGCATCAGTCATAATAACAATAATAGTAATAACAGTAATAATAATAGTAATAGTAATTATAATGATAAAAATAGTAATATTAATAATAATAATAAATATGAGGACGTAATTAATGTACCGGTTATAATTTTTAAAGCCATCTCGGTCTCAGGTGTATTTGCAATATGGCGAAATTATTTTGTTAAAGTGCAAATTTTATTCAAGTCCCCGAGGAATTGGTCACGTGCCTTCTTCTTTAATGGGACACTTCCGGTTGATGGGCACAATGCAGACGAGGTTGAAATCATTTGATGCAACCGATTGAATGCTCTGGATTCTATTTTATGGAGAATACTAGATCTTTCTTGGCTGTGGTTCAGCTATGCTATTGTTATTATTATTATTATTATTATTATTATTATTATTATTATTATTATTATTATTATTATTATTATTATTATTATTATTATTATTATGTTAAAAATTGATTAGGATTATTTATACTTGCTTCTTGACGATGTTAAATAGAAGATAATTGATTTACATGCTTCTGCACCGAATATTGGACATAATTTCATGTTTTTTTCAACGAATTAAAAAATAAATAAAAAGTCATAAATTCGCTTGTAATTAAAAATATATCTTTCTCTGATTTTAATTATTTTTGAAATTAATAAATCGGAATATAAATAAATATAAATTATTGTAAAATATTGCAATTATAAATATTAGTAAAATATAAATTGCAACATTAAAATATTAGAATTTATTGAGATTGGTGCTAAAATATTGTAATTTATTCTTCTGAAGGTGTGTTTGACTTTAAAGCATTTCAAAGCAGAAAGAATTGTGTGACCAACGCTGAAGAATTTGAATATAATTCGTGCGATGAAATGGAAATTATGAAACAATAATATTATAACAAAATAATTATTTTTCAACATATTGTAATAACCCGGGGTCCTCAAACTAATTATGGTAGGTCAGGTTTATTGAAAGTATTCGGATGGCTTGGAAGATATTCAAGGCCCTAATGCCTAAGTCTTTGCAGCTCCTAATTCTCCCCTTTTCCTTGCCCTGTTTCCCGATTTGCTGAGCTGCATAATCAGACCTAACAGAAGACGCTGTATAGTAGCCCTAATTTTATATCGCCATATAATTTTAAATAATTCTTTGGGTCATATAATTTCAGGGTTATAACAATATTATAAATGGAAATCATGACTTTCCTTTGAAATGGCAAAGTAATGATTAATGAATTAAAATGTTTAAACTCTTTTCCTAATAAATATCATTTAATATTAAATTAATTGAAATTAAATAATGTATTTTGATTGTAATAAGCGCCAGACAACATTTGGCGCCATTTGGCGTCTCGAAGCGCTTCCTGGAAGTTTGAATGAAGAATCAGAAGTTCAAGAACAATTTCTGAGGACTCTTGAGGCGATCACCTGTCGAGTTGATGTATTAAACAAAAAATTAAATAAAACATTAAATCAAATAATAAATCAAATAATAAATAAAACATTAAATAATATAATAAATAAAATAATAAACGAATATTTAAGAAAATTATAGAATAATGAACCTATTATTTAACATATTATATTGTTCGTAACACTGCTTATATTTATACTAATCAACATATTTTTATTAAACCACTGTATATTATTAAAATATGCATTTGTATGTACTAATTGTATATGCTTGTTGTATCACTTGTTATCAATTCATTTTTGTGCGGATGCAGTGTTGGGGGATTGTTTTTTTAAAGAATTGTCTGAACATGGTTTATTAAAAATTAGATTTTTAATTCTGTTTTAAAATATTTGACAAGAAACAAGTCAGGAAAACTTTCTCGACACGTGCAAGTGAATGAGTGTCGTGATTATTATTTCACTTTCCTGCTGTTGTTGCTGCTGTTGTTGTTGGTGTTGTTGGTGGTGTTGGTGTTGTTGGTGTTGTTGGTGTTGTGGTTTTGGCAGTCGATATCTTTCCAAGGTGGTGAGTCATTACAGGTGATGAGTCATTGTAGGTGATGAGTCATTGTTTTCCATTCAATCAACAACAACAACAACGATAACCGCTCGACTTACAACAGCAACAACAACAGGATGACTTACCTTATTACCACAACAACAACAACTGCTTGCTTTACAACCTCAACAATATGAAAACAACAACAACAACAACATGGTTTACTAATACAAGAGCAACTACAACCTGGAAGCTCAAAAAGTTTACGACTTCGAGGCACGTGATTCGTGACGTCACAGTTTCTAATTGGCCGAATTTACGTCAGCTCAAGTGGACACAATTTTATGTAAAGTTACTATTAACAAGCAGGCGATGATGTCGATTACGATGATGATAATGATTGTGATGATGATGATGATGATGATAATGATGAAGATGATGATGATGATGATAATGATGATGGTGATGACAACATTGGTGATAACCACGACTAATGAGATTCTGTAACGAAAAAATAATCCTTGGAAGGTTGGAATGAAAAATGAAAACACAAAACAACACACTATTGTCTGAAAATGTGTTTTCAAGACATTTCTAATGGTAAAATCTACGAAAATATAATAAAGATAGTTTTTTATAAGTAGTAATATTATTATATTATATAATTTATATATAATTATATTTTATAATATCTATAATAATTTATATTTAATAATATTAATATATTATATTTGTATAATAAGTGTATATAAAGGCATTTTAAAGATAAATATTATGTTATAATATTTTAAAACGTAATATAAATAATATTTTTCAAAAAGTGATAAATCTGAGATGGTTGGGTTGCAATTTCGAGTGGCGCTTCCTTGTCACGGGATGGTTTTTATAATCGCTCACCAGGGGTTCCCATGAAAATTATTCTTTATAAATAATTATTTTTATGTATTTATAAATTATATTCAAATTATAAATAATTATAAATATCTATATGTGATATTTCGCATTTATTGTTATATTGACTTTTCATGTCTTTTAAATTCTCGCCTTCAGTTTAGAAATTGGCAAAATTAATATATATATAATCATAATTATAATTAAATTTCATTTTTTATTTTATTTTAATCTTTTTTTGTGTAATTGTTTCCTTTTAATTTTCGATCTCCATGACGGTAGATTGCACAACATCTGAGGATGTCAGATTCAAATGAACCGCTGAATGAAAATCGAATGACGAATGAATATCTGACATTTGAAAGGAGCTTTTCATAGAATCAATATTTGAGGCAATGAATTACACGGCATGTCTTTGCATGACTTCGAATGACACTTCATGATATTACATGGCACTGCATGACATGACATGACACTGCATGACTCACGATGAAAATCATTCCAAAGAGGACAAAACAATTATTTTACACGATCGTCAAAAGAAGGAAGTGATTAAAACAGATGGAAATACACAGGAAGTCAAGTGGAACATTCACTGAAGTGTGACATTCCCATTGCCCAGCTATTTATCTTGTAATTCGACAAAAATTCTTTAATTCCTAAACTCTGATGATAATCATAGACGATACTAATTGGTCTACTCGGCATTAATTCATTATTATTATTATAAATAATAATTAATAATAATTATTATATTTATATATTATTATAATTATAATATTATATTATTATAATTATATTATTATATTTATAATTATTATGTCAATTATTGTTCAATTTTAATGCTATTACATATTTACATAATAATAATAATAACAATAATAATACTAATAATAATAATTACAGTAATTACAATAATAGCAAAAATAACAATAATAATAATAATAATAATAATAATAATAATAATAATAACAATAATAATAATAATAATAACAACAATAATAATAACATCAATAATAATAATATTAATAATAATAACAACAATAATAATAATGTGCTGCCCAATGAGGTAGAAGTGAATGACGTGCAACAATGACACGAAGACACACGTCACTGAATTTTTTATGCCGATTTCAGACAAGAAATCCCTCTTCGAAAATATGTTTTAAAATGAAATTTTGGGTAATTTACATTTAATTTCTTAATATAAACAACACCAATTTATTAATACAAATATTTGGTATTTGTTTTAATTAGTTAAATTTAATATATTACGTTTATATTACATATAAATAAATTTCAAATTGCCTGATAAATAAAGTTAATTTTACGTTAAATATTATTTATTATAATTATTATTATTTATATTATGTTATATTATATTATATTATTAAATTTAAATAATTTTAGTAATTGTTATTTAAAAAATTTAGTTAAAGCATAACTCATGAAAAGGGCATCAATTACCCGTCAATTTCTGAGCGAAATTTTAATGGAAATTCAAATATGGCCACATAAATGGATATAAAATTAAAATAAAATAAAATCATTTTAAACAAAAATCGAGAAATTTCATAAACGTAGGCCCTTTGAATGAAAAGCATGGAATATTTTACAGAATTTTGAGCCTACAGAAAAAAATGGGGGGGGGGTGTGATTTTGTGTAATATTTTCGAATATTTTCAAATTAAGTTGGAATTAAAATTCCAATTAATTCATCAACGATTTTGGAGTTTTAAGGAGGAAAATGTTAAAAATTAAAGTCAAGACGTGGACGAATAATGAAAGTAAATGAACGAATGAATGAATGAAGGAATGAATGAAGGAATGAAGGAAGGAATGGGGAAAAGAACGAAGGATTTAATTAATTAATGAATAAATAAATGTTTTAATAATTTTGGTTAATTTTTATTCCTAACAGTGAATCTGTGGATATTTTGTATTTTGAATAAACTCAAAATAACAATATAATAAAATAAATAAATGAATAAATAAATGAATGAATGAATTGGCGGATGCATGACCTAAACAATGAATTCTTGTGAAATTGACAATAAAAATGACGTTAAAAGATTCTTGGCATCTGATACGAGCCATAAAAGGACAAGGTCGTTTGAATGCTAGGAATTATGCAAGGCAAATACATAAATAATATTATCTAATAATAGCCATAATAAAATAAATATTATTACTCAAGTACGTGTGGGAGCATCGAATACATTGACTTATAATAAAGTGATAAACTGATAATATTGTCGATAACATCGTTTTCATAATCACGGCTTCATAAGTCTCTTTAAGGCTGATATAATAAATTTTTTTTTTTTTTTTTTGAGAGTTTAGAGTTTATTGAACAAACAATTGAACAAACAATTATGTACACCAACGAAACAAATTAAACTTAAAATACAAAATAAACTCATAGGGTCAGTCTTAAGGAAGCGCAAGCTTCCGCTAAACAGACTGGCCCTAAAAATCATAATATATATAATACAACCATGTAAATTCAAACAACCCTTACTAAATGAGACTTATACAATTTCTTAAACAACAGAAACAATAACTCAAAAGGACATGAATGAAAACAAGTTAATTCCCTAACTGAATCTGGAATTGAAGTATATAATCTGGGCCCATAACATTGTATAGAAAATAATTTCAAAGTAGATTTTTCAAATTTCAAATTTATATTTATAATATTGCTTTAAAACCAAATATATTTATTTTATTTAAATATTTTTAATTATATGAAAGCTCAAGATAAATTATTTTAATAATTATAAAACGTCGATATCTTAAAAGTGAAATATTTAATGCTAAAATCTTAAATTTAAATAATGTCATATTAGAAATTATAAATATTATTTATTCATAAATTTATAAATTATAAATATTATTTATTCATAAATTTATAAATTATAAATATTATTATAAATATTATTTATTCATAAATTATAAATATTATGAAATAATTTATTTTTAACAGCGATTTCCATCTGAAATGAAATTGAGTACCTACACAAGCAGGTGATTAACTGACGCAGGTGAATTTTCACCTTTGAAACCTCACCTGCCGTCGGGTCAAAGTTCATTCCAGGTGTCCTCAAGTTCCCGTGAAGAAAAAAAAATTTACTGGAGGTGACTTTAAAATAGAAATTATTATTAAATTATTTTTATAAAATTGTAATTATATTGCTATAATTTGTTAACAATCCTACAGATAATAAACCAATTATTTCTAAGGCTATTGAATCGATTGTGAAGATGATGACGATGTCGACGACGATGACGATGATGACGACGATGACGTTGATGATGGTTTTGATGATGGTGATGATGATGACGATGACGAAGGATGATGACGATGATGATGGTGATGATGGAGATGATGACGACGAAGAAGTAGTTGTTGATGAGGTGGAAGATGAAAAAGAGAATGAGGAGTTATAGGCATCTGGAGACACAATCAAGTTGAAAATGGCAGGAAGGATTGCGTGATGGTAGCAAGTCCTTCTCTGGCGTGTATCTGTCATGACCTTGATAAATAATATCATCGTAAATTCTAATATAATAAATAAGATGTAATAAATGCCATGGTACTATCACTATTGGTTATTATTATTGTTATTGTTATTATTATTATTATTATTATTAATGTTATTATTATTATTATTATTATTATTATTATTATTATTATTATTATTATTATTATTATTATTATTATTATTATTATTATTATTATTATTATTATTATAATTTGGTAAGACATGTTAATGATTATAATAATAGTAATAAATAAAATAATTGAGAAATAATATAGTTATAATAATAATAAAAGAAAAATAAAACTGAATACAAATGCCTCAGAATTTTCGTTTCGGTTAGGAAAAGATTAATTTGATTTTATTTAAATTTAAAAAATTATAATTTTAAAATTAATAATTTCTTAAATCTTGACAAAATTATCCACGTGACAATTTTAAAGCCATCAATATATTGTAATAACCCGGGGTCCTCAAACTAATTATAGAAGGTCAGGTTTATTGAAAGTTGTCAGATGGCTTGGAAGATGTAAAATGCTTAATTGATTAAGTCTTGAAATCTGCTGTTTCTATTACTCTCGCTCTACTTTCCGAGGTAAATCCATTTGTCAAGGTACATAACCAAAGAGTCTGAGTAGCACCAATTAATTCTCAAATTATATTGCCACTAAATTTAATTAATTATTAAATTAATTAATCGGCAATATAATTTTAATTATTCTTCAATTTATTGGATCTAGGGAACCAACAATATTATACACAAAAACCGTTCAAAATAGAAAATCTTGAATTTTACAATTTATTAAATTAAAAATAAAATAATAAATATATTCCATTCAAATAAACATCAGCATAATTCTTAACAATTTTTTATGACCATTTATTATCATTTAATAATTTCGAAACTGATTCATAATTTTCCAGGCCATGGTAAATCCCTGATGGATTTTCCAGTCACGAACGTCCGAATGTTCGTGAAGATTTCTGAATTTATCCGATTTAAAATTTAAAATGGATTTTTTGAAGCCAAAAATTTTAATTCATCCTTTGTCACATTGACGTTTTTCATTGAGGATGCGAGACTCCCTTTTTTTTCTTTTCATGGTCATCATCATCATCATCATCATCATCACCATCATCATCGTCGTCATCATCATCATCGTCATCGTCATCATCGTCGTCGTCGTCGTCATCACCAGCATCATGGTCAGCAGCAGCAGCAACAACGACATCATCATCGTCATCGTCATCATCATCTTTCTCGAAACTATTGTTGTTCAAGTCAAATTGATGTTGTTGTTCTAAGATCGTGAGGCCAACTGAGGGATTGTTTATGTTGTCGCAACAAAAACATTTTTAAATTCACCGGGACAAAGTTTCACGCGATGACGATGACGACGACGACGACGATGATAACAATGAAGACGATGACGACGACGACGAGGATGATGATGATGAAAAGGACGACTCCAGAATTGTTAATTATAACATGAGCTGAGAGACTCAGGTGCGAAATGATCAATCGTCTCTTATGAATTTCACGACGGGAAATTTAAAAACTCTTCCGATTCATCGAATGATTCGGTCACGCTACGTTTTATCGCTCACGTAGATCCTTGTTTTTTGTCGTTGTTTTTTGTGTGTCTTTGGTAGCAAAGATAATAAAATTATTTCCTTATCTTTTGTGGAATATTTTCCGCCGTTTCTTCCCCGTTTTTCCGGATCGTGACTCAAAGGGTTGCAGTTCCACGTCCGGTGACGTCTGTTGGTCCCATTCCCAGGAAAGACTTTCTGGAGAGCATGTCCAGTCAAAGAAGTAAAAGAATTGTGAAATTGAAATTAGAATGCACTAATAATTAATCAAATAATTATCACTATAATTATTAATTAATATAATTTTATAATAATTATTATAATTATTATAATTTTGTAATAATTATAATAATTATTATAATTTTGTAATAATTATGAATTATTAAGATTAGAGATAATATAAATAATTATTAATTATTATAAGTTTATCATAATTATAATAATTATTATAATTTTAAAATAATTATAATAGCTAATTTAATTAATAATTAATGGAGTTTACGGGCACCATTTATGTGTTTATCCACTCCTGGTGATCCATAAAAGTGCTTCAAATCTCCTGAGTTCATCGTAGAGATAAACACGTGACTTTCGTCAGCCAATGAGCTTCCAGTAGCGTTGTCATGGTGACATCACTTACAGCTTAAGTGAGGTTGTGAATTGTGTCTCCGTCTTAAATGCTTCCTGGATGGATAATTAACATGAATTTTTTTTTTTTGCATGAGAGATAATGGTGTTGTTGTCGTCGTCGTCGTCGTCGTCGTTGTTACTTTGCTCTTGTTGTTAAATTATGCAATAAGGCAGGTAAACAATTACTTTCTGTTTCAAAATGTGTATGAATGTTTTAAAATTATTATTATTATAGTTTCAAAATCATTTAAGTCCTAACACAACAAAATCTTTATCATCATCACCTTAAACATCACTATCATCAGCAGCAGCTTCTTCTTCGTCGTCGTCATCATCAACATTCTCTCCTAAAAAAAATTGAAAACAGTAACTAAGGGAGACTCTGGACAATGTCAAATGACCAACAGTTTCTGACAGCTTCGAAAACTGAAATCTTTAGAATTCTTTTTTCAAGAATTTCGAAAGAATTTGGATTTTAAAGTATAAAAATAATCTTTAAAGGAAAAATAATCCATTAATCGCCACATTTAAAAACCATTTTTGTGCTGACGGAGATCGCTTATTATTATTATTATTATTATTATTATTATTATTATTATTATTATTATTATTATTATTATTATTATTATTATTATTATTATTATTATTATTATTATTATTATTATTATTATTATTATTATTATTATTATTATTATTATTATTATTATTCGCAAATAACTTTGATGAATAAGCTTTGTAAAACGATTTATTAGTAGAATAATGATTGCAATTAATTTCTTCAAAGTTTTTATGGTTAATGGAACAAATCGATTAAAGTAATAATAATAATTTTTCAGATATTCATTTTTTTTTTTATGTTACTAAACAATCTTTGATTTTTTTGTAAAGATAAATCACTGGACCATTATCGTCAAATGGTTTTGCGTGGCTATGAAGAAATATCACGAATATTTAAAATAATTTATTATTTTTAATAATTACATAGTCAATTGATTAAGTCGGAAACAGAAGATTCACACAAAGCGCCTCCGACGCTACGTATACTGCGCTATATAAATTAACTATTATTATTGTTAAATAATATCATATCAGATCATAATAATATCATTAAAAGGAAATAACAGAATTTATTTTTAACAGATTAAATATTCAGTTATATTGAAATAATAAACTTTTTAATAATTAAATATTCAATTAAAATGTCGTCTGCGGCGAAAACTTGGAATGGAGAAGGTTATAAAAAAAAATGAATGAAAAGCCCGCCATTTTTAAGCTCATCTGCTGCCTTGAAAACAGGAAGTGGTCGTAAAAAGTTGCAATAAAATGCTTTTAAGGAGTAATTAAAACATTTAAAATTTAAGAGTTGAAAACGATTCTTAAAAGAAGGAAAAATGTCTTCAAATGTCAAGGTCACTACTGGATCATCCAATGATGATATATACTAACTTAAGGATGTGGAAGAATCTTTGTCTGATTATTCCTACCATTCATTAACGAGTTATTATTATTATTATTATTATTATTATTATTATTATTATTATTATTATTATTAATATTATTATTATTATTATTATTTATTATTATTATTATTATTATTATTATTAATATTATTATTATTATTATTATTATTATTCTTCGTTCATTAATCTAGTCACTGTTGCTGTTACTGCTGTTGTTGATGTTGACAGCTATTGTTGTCGTTGTCTTCGACGACATGATCATCATCAAATTCATTAATTATTCATTATCATCATCGTCGTCGTCATCGCGATTATTGTTGTTAAAGTTTGAAACCCTGGTTTCAAATGAACTTACAAACGACAACAAAACATGCCACGACGTCGGGATGACAGAACAGTTTTTGTTCATTGTCTTCAGTTCAAAGCACATTCGGCCGGCCATGCACTCATTAAACTATGACCCCCACGTCAGGCCACGCCCCCATAAAAATAATTAAAACCCCGCTCAAGACGAAAGGAGACTGGAAAATGGCAGTAGATTTTGGCCACAAAACAGGGGTTCATTAATTCAATTACTTTTAACATTGGAGTCTCCCGCCTGACACTTTTTGCCGGCAATAAACACTGATTAGGAGCAACAAGCCTTTATTGCCGGAGCTGGAAAACCGTGACAGAAAGGTATTTCATGCCCAGGATTTGTGGCAACGCACACCTCCTTTCACGCTCTCTGAGAATACACAGCGACGGGAGTTCCTCTTGAGATGAACAGGTACCTCTTTGATGTCCTGTTGTTACCTGTTTGATGTCCTGTTGTTACCTGTTTGATTTCCTGTTGTTACCTGGTGAGTTCGACTCTCCAAGTGATGAACGCTGTCTTTCAAGCGATTCAACTGTAACATTTGATCTTTAAATTTTTAAATTTTGTGTATTATTTTTAATGTAAAATGATTTTTTTAAATCCATGAATTGTTCTTTCAACTGTGTCGGACTTTAATGGAAACATGATGTAACACCACAAGATATCCATGAACACGGTCACACCAAACCATGACGCTGGCACAACACCGCAACAGCACAACATCACAGCTTCACCTCATCACGTCAAATCCCAAACAATTTCCAAGAAATGTTCTTCCAAGGGGGAGAATCTGGAGAGACCCTGATAAGTGCGTCCTTCTTATCAGTGGAACTGATAACCTCCATCAGGCTACCCCGTTGCGAGGGCATTTCATTTGTTTTTTTTTTTGTTTTTTTTTTTTTTAAATATATTTTTTAATCCGTCCCTTCGTCCCGGTAATTATGAACAATTAAATTATTTTTCATATTTTTTATAAAATATTTTGGAACAGAAGTTTCAGACACTTGAAAAAAGAAAAAATCTCGCGTCGTTTTTAAAATTTTTCGGTTTTAAAAGCGAAAAAATAGCGAAAACTAAATTTAAATTCCATTTGGCGCGTAAAATGGTATTTTAAATTTTATTTCGCTAATCTAATTCAACGCAAAATTGAATTTTAAATATGTTAAATAATTTCAAATAATTGCTTTTTAACGAACTACAATTTCTGTTGCAACGTTCCGTCCTCAGATGGCGTCGGTAACTTCCGGTGTTGGGTCTTTTTTTTTTGTTCTCAGAATTCTGTGCACATTTTTATATTTTATATTTTTATATTTTAAAAGTTTCTTTGCGTATTTATTTCAAACCGATTTGGAATCGTAATTGTAATAAATTGTAATTGTGGAATCGCCTCTGTAATTACGAATTTCACAATTATTACAAGTAATTGTTCGTAATATTATATTATGTAATAATAATATTAATATGATTTGTGTTTATTTTGAATTTTATCTGCTTTAAGATTTAAAAGACTTTTCTTTCATCTTTTTCTTTTTTTTTTTTTTGATATTTTCCTGAAATGATAAAATTCAAAAAGCAATTCAAATGATGCCATCTTGCGAAACTCCAGGAATTTCAGGCCACCTCCGGGGAAGCATTCCGTTCTGTTATCATCTGCTGATTCAACGTCCTATTAGACTGGAAAGACCATCACCATAAAAGTGCTCCATGTCGGCACCAATTTCCACGTCGTCAAATGTCGTCAAGGTTGTTGCAATGACGTCACCATTTCTAAGGCATCGCCTGCTGCCCTTCTTCTTTCTTTTCAATTTCTTCCCTCCCATCTTTATCATCATCGTCGTCGTCATCATCATCATCATCGTCGTCGTCGTCATCATCATAAATATCGTGACCATCAGCTGCAATGCAACTTAACTGGAATCAATTTTTTTTTAATGTCTTCAAATGGCCCGCCAAAAGTAAGCAGACGACACAGTGGAAATGCGATGATCAGCCAATCAGAAGAAGGGATTCAGTTCTTCATTTAAGCCCCTTTTGAAGACATCGTGCACCTGAATTCAATTAATCTAATATTATATTTAATTTACTTGGAAATCATTATGCTAATAATAAATCTTTGTACAAAGTTTATGCACCAAAGTTATTTGCAAATAATAACTATATAACATAATAATAATAATAATAATAATAATAATAATAATAATAATAATAATAATAATAATAATAATAATAAAATAATAATAATAATTCATTTATATCTTGCAGAAATCATGCCATTGGACAAACCAAGTGAATCATCTGTTTGTTTATTAAACAACTTACGTACGTCACCAGGTGGCAGTTCACAGCTTCATAAATTCGTGGCCGCTTCTGCATAATTTCCATGTACTTCCATGAATAATTTATTTCCAATTTTTAAGATATTGTTTATTTAATTTCAAATCGTTATTTAATAATAATTTTTTTTATAAACTGCTCCACCATTTTAATGCCACCACGAACGAGGATGATAAGAAACTGATAAAAACACAAAATAAGTTTGGAGTTAGGGGAGATGGGTATTGAAAGCTAAAATTATTTTTGGTCATTAGTGGTTGATTAAATCGTAATTATGATTATAATTATTCTTTTATTATGCTTGTTGATTATAATTATGGAGTGTAAATAAAACAATAAAAACGTTTTTGTTTTTTAAAAATGTTTTTAGTAAATATTTTTTCACGTATTTGCAAGATATATTAAATGAGTCCGTTGCGCAAAATTCTCGAATTTATTTGATTTCAGTCGCCAGATGGCAGTTCACATTTTAGGATTTCGAGTTTAATTCTGAAATATTGTTCGTAAACTCGACGTGAAATCGTCGACCGATTGAATTAATTCGCCATTTTCTGATTAATTAAAAGTAAAATGCAAAAATTCTGAAAATAATAATTTCTGTAATGCCTGGTTGTTCCTCGGGTGATTTTGGCCACAACATTGATTTGGCGGGCAGCTGAGCCTGAGCCGTGTTTACGCGCACGTTGCACATTTTCGATTCAATCCTCTTCGCTCATCCAATTTTGATCATTCACCGGAGAATCACATCCGGGATTTTGCTTCCGTACGGGAATGCTTTGCTTACTTTGTTTGCTTTTTTTGTGCTTTGTATGCTTTGATTGCTTTGTATGCTTTGATGGCTTTGTGGGCTTTGTATGATTTGCTTGTGTGGCAATTATAGAAGCTGAGATAATGTTTTATCCGCCGGACAAATAATTCTCGATCGTTGAAAACGTTTTTTATTTTCTTAATGACTTCATAACCGCCTGTCGTGAAATTGAGAGCAGAAATTCGACTTGGAGACCATTTATCAATTCAGGCAGAATTTGAAAAGGACGTGTGCAGATGAAATATTCATTTGCTAACCATATTTCGATTGATCGATGATCCACGCCGAAACTATTCCAGTCAAACGATTGCTTTAGGAAGACTTTAGTGGAAGATTGGACTTTGGAATTGGAATGCGTGGGAGACTGGAATTCCAGTTAGAATCAACTTTACATAGAATTTCCTTAGCCTACCGTCGGCTCGTCAAAACATTAAACGGATTTTAAAAAAAAAAACAAACAAAAATACTCTCGGACCGAAAATATTGAAAACGAGTTGAAAGCACGCGATGCACCGCATACAACATCGTATGTTTGTATGAGTAGGGGCTGCTTAACACGCTCAGACGAGAGCCATTGTGCTCCTTCTGACAGATCATTCGGAAATCCAGGCGATGAAATTCATGCGTTGCTAAAGAGAATGACTGATCAAGTGATATCAACGGAAGCTGATGATGACAATCTCAGGAAGCAGGGAACGAGGTAAGATGTTTTGTTTTGTTTTGTATCGTTGTTTTGTATTCGTATTGTATTTCAGGTTTTGTATTTTGGGTCTGTAATAGGTTCTTTTATACGGCTTTGTAATTCTCGGGTTGTGTGATTTCGTGCTTCTTGTTTTGTATGACTTTGTATTTCTTGTTTTGTATGAATTTGTTTATTCTAACACGTAAGTGAACATCAGACGTGTTTTTAATTTGCAGAGTTTTCAAAAAAAGCAGTCCCAATTCAAAGGTCGTCCCCTGTTGTTGTTTTTGTTGTCCTCGTTGCTGCTGTTGTTTGTTTGTTTGATTGTTTGTTTGTTTGATTGTTTGAAGTTTAAATTCAATTTTAAATCTTTTTTTTACTTAATTTGATTTTCAGCTCACAGTTTATTTGGGGAAGAGGGACTTTATTGATCATCTAGCTCATATTGATCCTATTGGTGAGTAAAATGCTTCATCCGTGCTTTTATTCATCATTTCATTCTTTCATTCATTCATTCATTATTGCATTTATTTAATTAATTATTTCTTTATTAATTAATTAATTTATTTATTCACTCATTTAATCATTCATTCATTCGTACGTTCGATCGTTCTTTCATTTCTTCTTTCGCGTCCCTTTAACGGGAAAAGCATGATTTATTGTACTTTAAATTAATCGACGGTTTATTTAATTATTAATTTATTATTATTATTATTATTGTTATTATTATTATTATATTTATTAATATTATTATTATATTTATTATTATTATTAACAGTTATTATTATTTATTAGTTTCTATGTTTTGCTATTTGCTGACCAGATTGAGATCATTTAGTATGGAATGTGTGAATGTAAAACATTCTTGAACTCACACCAAGGCCAACTTAATTATTCATGAGCTTGGAGTGGGGGGTGCATTGAAGTTACGTTCGGTGTTTAATTTATGCTCAGCCGTTGTCCAGAAGACGGAAGGTGGACAATTGTAAGTTATTAATATTTATTATAATATGAAACTACAATTGGTTATAATATTTATTATATTATATTATAATTACTATGTAAAATGCATAATTATATTATTATTTAATGTCATTGAAACAAGTAACTCTATGTACATGGTGTACTTTGTAGATATTTGATCAACTTTTATTATTATTATTATTGTCATTATTATTATTATTATTATTATTATTATTTTAGAATAATTTATAATATTATTTAAAGGAAAAGATAAATAACCTCTTTAAAACCCCGGTGTCAGAAGAATAATAGAAAATAATGGCCATGTAATTTGTTGGAAGCATGAATCGTGGTTCAACACTGAAAAGATCAACAATATGATCTCTGTGCCTTTAAAATGCCATCCATTATTTTAGAATTCGTCGTTGTTGCTGTTGTTGTTGTTGTTGTTGTTGCTGTTGTTGTTGTTGTTGTTGTTGTTGTTGCTGCTGTTGTTGTTGTTGTTGTTGTTGTTGTCGTTGTCGTTGTCGTTGTTGTTGTTGTTGTTGTTGTTGTTGTTGTTGTTGTTGTTGTTGTTGTTGTTGTTGTTGTTGTTGTTGTTGTTGTTGTTGTTGTTGTTGTTGTTGTTGTTGTTGTTGTTGTTGTTGTTGTTGTTGTTGTTGTTGTTGTTGTTGTTGTTGTTGTTGTTGTTGTTGTTGTTGTTGTTGTTGTTGTTGTTGTTGTTGTTGTTGTTGTTGTTGTTGTTGTTGTTGTTGTTGTTGTTGTTGTTGTTGTTGTTGTTGTTGTTGTTGTTGTTGTTGTTGTTGTTGTTGTTGTTGTTGTTGTTGTTGTTGTTGTTGTTGTTGTTGTTGTTGTTGTTGTTGTTGTTGTTGTTGTTGTTGTTGTTGTTGTTGTTGTTGGAAGGTGATATTTTATTTCAATTCTTGGCAAATGCAAATAATTTACAGTAATTACTTAATTAATTAATATGTATTGTAAATAACATCATGATAACAATATTATGAATTATATCATTAAGTTCTGTTAAGAGTACTGTAAATAATATAATAATAATAATAATATTTATAACAACAATTATAATATTCATCACATATTGTAGTATAATATATATTACTTTATAACAATAACAAGTGGTTATAACAACTATACCTATTGCTATTATATCAAAACAATTACTTGTTTTATCAAACATTTTATCAAACAAATCTTTGTAAACAATCCGACGAAAATGAAACCAATTAAAATGTGGGGTTTTTTCAAATTCGTTTCCTTCGTTGTGGCATAAAAAATTGGGAAACACTTGCAAACTCACAACAACAACAACAACAACAACAACAACAACAATAATAATAATAATAATAATAATAGTAATAATAATAAAAATCGCTTCTTTCTAATAACTGTATTTTCGTAATTATCATTAGCCGATCAATAACATTGCCATTAATAATTAATATATTATAGTCATAATTAATTTATCATAATTATCTTTAACTGGTCAATAATATTGCTTTACTGGACGCTGGGCCTAATGGTGTTTCACCAGCAATCGATGGTGTCCTATTTTGGAGTCAAAAGATGTAAATGATGATGAAGAAGATGACGACGACGATGATAACGATGGTAATGATAATAATAATAATAATAATAATAATAATAATAATAATAATAATAATAATAATAATAATAATAATAATAATAATAATAATAATAATAATAATAATAATAATAATAATAATAATAATAATAATAATAATAATAATAATCAACCATAGTTGATAATAATGGTTATGACAGTGATGTTGGCGACTATAACGACACCTGTGACAGTTAATGACATGGAATTTTAACTATTGTTCGGAAGTTTCAACTTCAATAGTTTTTGGGGTTTTTTTTTTGGTACTTTCGAATTCAAAAGAAAAACAAATGAAGCTGTTCTTAAAGGGAAAACGAGTTTCAAATTAAAATCAGAATCCTTTTGGTTTTCCAGCGAATTCAAGCAGCAATTAAGAAGTCTCAGGTGCCTCGTTCCTTAAGGGAAACAGTCTCAGAGAAAATAATAACTTTCGCTTTCCTTTCCTTCCACTGGATCTCTCCATCTCCATAATTTATGGAGGAGTTTTGTCGACCGCCCGTGCCTCTCAGCAAAATGGATTTCCACCTCCGTAAGTGGTCGAAAGGAAATTCCAGGATTTCATCTCCCGTTTCACTTTCTAACCTTGACATCTTAAAAGATATATCAAGCGGGCTTTCATTTCTGGCCTTATTTAGTTTTTTTTTCATTTATTGTTATTTTTTTTTTTTAATGTTTCAAACAAAAATGTTTGTTTTCCCGAGCGAGCAGACCGCCCGTCGAAAGATCCAAACAATCCAATCAAGCGAAAGGAACATCGTCCTAATTCCAGTTCCTAATATGGTTCTCATGGATCTCCACGGGAAAATAAAACTTAAATAAACAACTAAATATGAAAAAATGACTAATATTCAAAATGTAAATCAAACACGAAAGTCAGTAATTCATTCAATCAATTTCATTCTAGTCCATCTTTTACGGACAGTGGCATGGATTTATTCACCTGATTGACCTTTGACCGATGGTCGGTGACCAGCTGTCTGACCTCCTCGTAAAGTTTATGGTTCACGATGTCTTTCTTGAATTTGTCGCTGTCGTTCGATTTGTTGTTACTGTCGTTGTTGTCGTTGTCGTTGTTGTTGTTGATGTTGTCGCTGTCGTCGTGGCTGTTGCTGTTGTCGTCGTCATTGTTGTTGTTGTCGTCAAGAATCATGTTCTCGGTACTCAAAACAGTAGCAACAAGCTCTCACATTTCATTAATAACAGTGATCTTGGTTTTGGAAAACTTTTATTTCGGAGTTTATTCGATTTTTTCACTTAATATTTATTATTATTATTATTATTATTATTATTATTATTATTATTATTATTATTATTATTATTATTATTATTATTATTATTATTATTATTATTATTGCTGCTGTTACAGTTGTTGTTATTAATAGTATGATGCGGTTGCCCATATTTTTATTTTTATTGTTAAAATTAATAACACATTTAATGCAGCCGCCATTATGAGTAAGTATCGCTAAATATTATTAATGCCTCCCCTGCATTCGAAAACATGTTTTCACGGGAATTCATCTTCCTCGTTCGAAATTCTAATCAGAACCACGCAGCAGGCATTGGTTTATTAAATATTAAACAACAAAATAATATATTTTTTACTATTTTTTACTATTTTTATGTAATTAATAATATAATAACTAATAATACTATTGTGGTTGTTGTTAACGTTAATCTGATGAACATCTGTGATGGCTGTGGTTGTTGTTATTGCCAACACTAGCAACAACACAATGTTAAATTAACAATAATAGCCTGGCCAGTGTACCATTATTACTCGATAATGTATGATCTATTTCCTTGCTTCTTGGGCTTTTTACGTTGCGTGACGCGGAAATGTTGTCGATAAAAGAGTGAGATAGTGACGGGGAATGAAGCGAGAGGAGGCCCTAGCAGTGATCCGCATTTCCACTTCCAGACGGAGTCGTACTCGTGGATCCGGAATACCTGAAAGGGAGAAAAGTCTTCGTGCACGTGTTGGCAGCTTTCAGGTATGGCAGAGAGGACTTGGACGTTCTCGGTCTCACCTTCAGGAAGGACTTGTACCTGGCCACGCAGCAGATCTTTCCACCCGAGGAGAACACCGTCCTCTCGGATAAAGTACCCACGAAACTGCAGGAAAGACTTCTCAAGAAGCTCGGTCCCAATGCTTATCCCTTTTACTTTGAAGTTAGTGGAATTTTGGATCTTTTCTCCTCTGTCTTTTTATTATTATTTTCTTATGAATTTATTATTTTGTTATGAATAATTTTATGAATTATTAGTTTACAGCTTCTCTAAATTTTCAGAGGATGTCCCCACGTGATTGTTGTTAATCTCTGTGTTTATGCTATGCGTGTTTGTTATGCTTGGCGTAAATTAATATCGTCGGCTTGTCGGAGCCGACTAGAGCACAACTCAGTGCAACAACAACCACAACAATTCAAACAGCACAACAACAACCACAACAATTCAACAACAATTCATAAAACACAACGACAACCTAAACATTTGCAACGACAACCGCAACAACAACCACAACAATTCAACAACAATTCATACAGCACAACGACAACCGAAACATTTGCAACGACAACCGCAACAACTGCGCAACAACACGCGCAACGCCCATTAATGTTTGACAATTTGTCAGTCGTGATTTGTTTTCAAACGTTTAAGCCTTTCTTGTCCTCACTGAATTGTTTCCTTTCCATTTCCAGTCGGTCCTGAATGTCGTTTCTGTTGAGGCTGTCAAATATGATATCGTCATTATCAGTTTCAATATTGTCAAAATCATCAGTATCAACGTTTTTCGATATCGCTGTCATCAACATCGTCATCACCATCGCCATCGTCATCGTCTTCGTCGTCGTCATCAATATCAACATTATCAGTATCACTACCATCGACATCATCACCAGCATTATCATTATTGTCGTCATGTTAGAATTTAATCTCATTGTTAAGTACGATTTATTTTCTTCTCAACATCCTAGAACCCTTTCGAGAGATTTTTAATTATATGAAAATGTATTCAAAATGATAATTGTTCGGGTCATTATTGTGGCTGTTTGTTGCTTTAGTAACTGACGTGGCTATGCGACAAGAGTCATCGTCGTATGTCATTATCGTCATGACACCCTTCATTACCACGTGTGCATACAATTATGGTAAACGAAGCAACAATATTTTAAACAGAGGCGTTGTTTGCAACAAAACAACACATTTATTTTGATATCGTTATAATATTATTATTGTTGTTATCGATCTTATTTATGTTACTAATATTATTACCAATGTTATTATCGCTATTATTAGTATTATTTAATATTTAATTCAATATTCATAAGTATTAGGAAAGAAATTATGAATAACGCTTGACCGATTTAATCTCGAAAGTGGTTTTGATCATCAACTCTTCAAGATATAATTGAAATATGGAACAATAACATAAACAGTGACCAATAATAGAAACAGGTACAATTGTCATAACAACGATGATGGCGATGAAGATGACTACGACGATGGTGTTGGTGATGATGACGATGACGATGATGCTAGCCACATGACGTCAGTAATGATGAATTCATTTCTACAGCTTCCATCGTGCACTCCGGCATCAGTGACATTGCAGCCTGCAGTGGGTGACACAGGAAAGGTAGAATTGCTGTCATTCATTCATTCGTTCGTTCGTTCGTTCGTCCGTCCGTCCGTCTATCTATCCATCCATTTATATGTTCGTTCGTTCGTTGTTTTCCTCGTATAACCTCCGCAGCTTATATTATTGTGGTCTCAAAAATAGGTTTGGCGATAATAAGCATCCACGTCATTCACCATTTTTGTCTCTCGCAATCTCAATGCAAATCTGATCCGCGTCTGGATTTCGAGAGATCTCACGATTTCCTTAGAACTTCTGGAATCGCTGGACGAAGGTTTTTTTGACGAATTTTCTTCTTCTTCCACGAAATCAACTTGAAAAACGTGAAATGTCACTTCCTGTTTCTCTCCTCGTGAACATTAACCTTTCAAAATGTCTCAAAAAGTAATAATTTCTCGATCGAAAAAGCTAAGCTCCTCCGCATCGCTTCAATGCATTACCAATGCATTACCAATGCATTATCAATGCGTTTCAATGCGCTAACATCTCGTCATCGCCGTATTATAATCTTGTTACCACCCGGTATCATTTTGAATTCGTTTTTAATCTAAAGTCCCTTTCAATCGAAGCCATGCGGAGTCGACTACGAACTCAAGACGTACGTGGGCGATGTTCTCGACGAAAAGCCGCACAAGAGGAACTCCATTCAACTGGCCATCCGCAAACTGACCTACGCACCCGAGCAGCCGGCACCACAGCCGAGCGCCGAGGCATTCAAGGAGTTCATGATCAGCTCTGGAAGTCTCAGACTGGAGGCAACGCTCGACAAAGAGGTCGTGATTTGCTTTCTTCTTCCGCAGTCGGATACGCATTTCTCGAAGAATCGCACGAAGTTTCAAACTCGAATTTCTGTCGGCGAATACCGGGAATTTTTCATCAGCGAAGTGCCCGATGGGGGATTGTGGAGTTCGGTTTCAATTGTTATGTGTTAGCATATTTTAGTTCGAGATCAGCGGCTGAATGGAAACGTTAAGCAGAAAGCTCGGATTAACTCTTATTTCAATATCTCTGATTACTATGATGTTATGATGATGATAATGATGAGAAGGAGGACGACGACGGTGATGACGGTGATTAGGATTTCGGAGAATAACTCGGGTGTATGCCCTAAATCGATATTTATCTCGTATTCCCATTTCCTCAGAAAAAAAGAAGGGAACTTAACTTCTCAGAAGTCAATCAAGTTCGAAGCTATTTTGGTTCATTTTATTGGAAAAATAAACCTTGTGCATCCGAAAGTAAAAGAATACGTGCAACAACCATTGTGGTTACAATCTCCTCGAAGCCTACAATAGCCATTAAAATAATCATAAAATTTATACCTTGTACTTAGCAGATCGTTAAAACTGCCTTATGGATCTAAATGGCTTGGAAAGGAACTCACTTATTTGCATGCATTTGTATAGCGCTCTTACCCGAAGGGGGTTCCCGAAGGCTGCTGGTCGAGTTGCGAATACGAGTCACGACTTATATTGTTGCGAACAAATTCAGAAGCGAAACCCGTTTGACCAATTTTCAAAATCTTTACCAGACTTGGCTTCCGGCGGATAGCATTGTTCTCCGGCAGTTACACGACTCTGTAACCACTATTAACGACCACGAAATATGCTGGATTAATGGCCAATTAATAATTTAAATAATTATTTCTGAAAGCTCCGCCAAATCAATTTGCTGAAGTGCTTTCGGACAAAATGGATGCCATTTGTCGAATTCGACGTGCAGAGATTTTAGGAGAAGAATTGTAATTCTAGGCCTTCTCGTGTGATCTCATCAAATCCCTGATAATTTTTTTTCTTTGAATGGAATAATTTCAGAAATACTACCATGGAGAATCCATTTCTGTCAACGTTCTAGTCGACAATAACACCAGCAAAAGCGTAAAGAAGATTAAAATTTCAGGCAAGATCTTGGTATTTCTTGACTATTTCTGACTATTTTCCGAGTAAATAAGAAATTTATTTTCCTTAACCAAGTGAGGCAGTACGCGGACATATGTCTGTTTTCAACGGCTCAGTACAAGTGCGTGGTGGCAGAATTGGAATCGGAGTTAGTACATAAGTTAATTATTATTATAGAATTAGAGTTAGTATAATTTAATTAATGAAGAGCAATAGATTGTTCGAAAATAAGCAACAAAGTTTGTTAACCCTGGTTTGAGAGGCGATTCGTCTGCTTTATGAGCCAATTTGCCTCCAAAATGATTTGCACGCTCTGCGGTTTCATGTCAGAGGGACAGACAGATTTATGCAAATCGAATGATTTCGGCGGTCACTTGAAACGAGTCGAAAATTGTTTGCGTTTCGATTCTTTTAGTTTGTTATGGAAGCCAATGAACATTTCATCGAATTTTTGCCGATGAGAATTTTATGAGGAGAAAATTGTTAAAAGGAATAATAACAATAATAATAATAATTAATAATAATAATAATTTAAAGTGAAAATACATTTCGACCACTTAAGTTGTAAAAAATAAATGTAGCCGAAGAAATTTTAGAATCTTTAGAATTTTAGAAAACATTTTAAAAATACATTTCCGTAATTTATTTATGAGTAGAAGACAAGAACATTGTGCAAATTAAATTTTCTAAAAACATTCAAACCGGACAAAAATTTAAAGAAAAACAGTTTGGATGCATTTGATTAAAATTATTTAAAAAGCATTGATTCAAAATTAAAACCTTTAAAAATTAAACATCACCTCACCGCAATTTTTCTTCCTTAAATTAAGATGCCGTGCAAGATGCTAATTGAAGAATGAAGGAAAAAAATGAAATAAAATAAAAAAAATAAGTTTAATAAAGTTTAACGATTATTTATAAAGGGAGGGATTTCCCATCCAGCCCAGTCAGACGGGGTTCTGCAAGGTCTACAGCCTCACGCCCCTACTCAGTGACAACCGCCACAAGAGGGGACTTGCACTTGATGGGAAACTCAAACACGAAGACACGAATTTGGCTTCATCCACGATGTAATCAACTGATAGACGTTGCACTTGGAACTATGTTTTATGGAGTAATTTTCCAGAGTAATAGTAATTATAATCATGTTTACATTATAACTCAATAATACATTGTAGTATAATATAATAATAATAATTATTTATTCACTAATAATAATAATATTCACATTATAATATGACGATAATAGTAGTAATTCTAAAGTTCTATTAAAAATAAACAACTTTATTATAACACTTTCAATTATTTTGAAGGAAAAAGTGTGGACTTCAATTTAAAACTTAAACCACATTAATCCGGGGCCATTCAAAATGATTGGATGGAATCTGATTTATTGAAGATGAAATAATTATAGTTTTATTGACAGTTTTATAATTTAAAAAGTAGACATATTTCTTTCTACATTTTTACCAGTGATCGGATTTCCTAATATTTTTAAATTAATACCTTAATAACTTAATGAAGTTTTAAAATCGTCTTGAATTCGGATTAAATTAAGCTACTTATTTGTTTTTTTATTTTATTTATTTATTTAATTATTTATTTATTTATTTATTTTTAATGTTTTTCTTAAGAATCGTGGATCCCAGTCAAAAGGAAAATTTGGGCATCATAGTTCAGTACAAGGTCAAGATAAGACTCGTCCTTGGGTTTGGACAAGGGTAAACATCTTTACCACTTTGCCTATCTATCTTTAGGCGTTTAGATAAATAGTAGCACTTAAATTAATACGCAATGTATTCTCAGTGACCTGTCTGTTGAGCTGCCATTCACCCTCACCCACCCCAAACCCCCGGAGTCCCCGTGCGAGTCTCGTCCCCCGAGTCGTGTCCTGCAGCAGTCATCGGAGCAGGGAAGATCCGATGTCGTCACCGATCTCATCCAGCTCGATGCAGAGTTAACTTATTTATTAACTTGTTGACCTTTCAAGGCTTGAACAAGCCATGTTGGTACAGCACCTTGGTACCTTATAGTTGTTGTTGTTATTATTTGAGAAGTATTTTTCGTTTCTACTTTGATTTCAATCACAATGGATAAATTTATTTTGACACACCCTTCTAGGTGTGCTCCCCATCAGGATGATGACTTCATCTTCGAGGACTTTGCTCGTCTTCGACTGAAAGGTCATGAATCGGAAGACCCCGACCACGCCTAATCACGTCCTGGGGTCACGTAGCCTCAAGGGGTCACAACCTAGGTCAAAGTTCAGATTGGAGGATCACCTTCTCATCATCACGACAGTTTTTCTTTCCTACAAATGATATTTTTCTAGCATTTTCCACCGACTTCTTGAAGCAACGTTCAAGAGCACGAGATTTATCTGCTTAGTGAAAACAAATGGGAACTAATCCAGCGACCAGACTATTTGCATACTCAACCCTGGCTTTTCATGTTTGTGTCCTGCAGATAAAAGCTAGTTTGTATCTGTAAAGTATGCGTTTGCAACCGAGCACTGGTCGTCTCAATGCCTACTCGTCTAGTTGTAAACATCTTTATTTGTTACATTTGCTGGTAATCTTAGAAACAAAGTCGTATTTTCTAGAATTCTTCCAATGGCATTTTCTTTTTTCAGTATTTGAAACAAGAAAAAAATTTTTAATTAAAAAAAAGTTACGCAGCGACATTGCAATAACGACATCGACGGCCGACGACTGCACAAAAAAACACGACGATCACGCGCGAATAAACTCGTCACGTTCTAAATAAAATCGTCACACGATCGAATAAAATTCAAGTTAATAAGCTCGCGTCGGAGTCTGCAGTTGGATCGGACAAAGAGAAAGATTTGAAACAGTTCTAGGATTTCGATCAGCCATCACTGGCGATGATCGTCTTCGGACGAGTGAAGCCATTCGAAAAACTTGCCGACCGATTCTTTGGCGACCCCTTTCCCCGGCACGGAGCCGGAGTCGTCCGAGTAGTACCAGCCGTCGAAGATTTCTTCTGACACGACGTCCTCGTCGTAGAAAACGTCAAAGAAACTCCTCAGTATGCCTGAAAGTATGACGAAGTCCGTCGAATCTATCCGAGTGCCGGGTCAGAATCCACTTAAAAAAAAGAAAAGATAAACAGAGGAAGGCTCTCACCACAAGGATGGTTGATGCTACAGACGAATTCTTGCGTGGCATTCAGAAGCTCCAGTTGTAAGTCATTCTCCTCTGTGAGTCTCTTCAGGTAACCGCAGCATCCCTTTAACTTGCTCGTGTCGACGGACGGAGGATCATCTGATCATTAGAAATGCAAAGAGTATATAATAATAATAATAATAATAATAATAACATCAAGCCATAATATCTGATTATAATATGAAGAGAATATATTATAATTAAATCGAGCTGTAGTAGCTGAAATACTATTCATATCTTTTGCTGACAACCAAAACCCGACTCACCCAAAGTGACCATCTCCCCGACGAGCCTCACCACCACCTTCAAGTATCCCGCTGCATCCGCCCTTCCATCCTTCAGTGCTTTCTGTCGTCAATTGCAATTATAATTATAATTATAATGCAATTATTATAATTATTATAATGCATCGTCAATTATAATAAGTAAGAGCTTCCAAGTGGAATCTTAATCTTAAATTTAAAATCTTCCGCAATATATTTCAAAACCTCTCCCAGTTCTTGTAATTTTAATTCCGGGAACCAATCTTCAGCGAGCAGGATGCTTTGAAGCTCTTTGTGGAAGGTCATGTGATCGGATGATGTCTGCAGAGTGGAAGGAGAGAGAATGCAATGTTTGTTATTATTATTATTATTATTATTATTATTATTATTATTATTATTATTATTATTATTATTATTATTATTATTATTATCACTGTTGTCGATATTACATTACTATTGTTGTTGTTGTTGCTATTATTATTACATTATTATTATTATTGTTATTGTTGTTATTATTATCACATTATTATTATTACTGTTGTTATTATTACACTATTGTTGTTGTTATTATTATCACCAAAATGTCTGACATTAAAGGTCTGAACCAACATCATCCCCATCTGTTCCTTCTGTCAACACCTCTTCCAAGTGGCACTGAGGATTCACTTCAGTTATGTTCAAGTACACACGCCTGGATTCCTCGCAACCCTGGAAATATTTAATATTAAAATATTAAGAATATTATACCATTGTATATTATACATTCCAATTTGTATTTAGACATTTAAAACACCTGTTTATCTTTTATGATTCTCAAAATGTCGGAGAGGATTTTCATCAATTTTTCTAAATGACCGGTTATCAGCGGAGAACCTTCGCCAAACATTCTGCTCGTAACTTCTCCAGGATCGGAAAGTAAAACTCCGAACAATATCTCGGCGAGATATTCTCCAGCTTTGGGAATGTCAATCTCGAGGTCTTCAGAACATGTCAATATTCCCTCGATGCTGTGATTATTAAAATTATTATATTAATTTAAAATATTATATTATTATTATATTAATCTATAATATTACATATACATTGTTATATTAATTATAATTATGAAGCAGAACAAAGCATCATTATCACCACCAAGACCAACCTGCAGACAAAAGAGTCACAAGGTAGGTGCCTGTTCGACAGAGCGAAGATGAAAAGATCTCCGAGCTTTGATCTGTCGGTCAAGTTCTTTTCCAAGCACTGAGTCATCAGTGACTCACAGCACTTGGAAATCGTTCCTTGCATCTCTTCGAAGAATAGGGCAGCCTCCTTAACAAGTACATGAATATTCATGATTTATTTATTTTAATATGTTTTATTCACTTTATGTGTTTTTTTTGCCATTCTTTTTTTTTTTTTTTAAGAATTTATCGTAGGTCGGAGGGGAAGGTCAGAAATTAGATCGGAATGTGGATATTGTGCAAATGAGGGCAATAACCATGATAACGAGGTTTCCATTTTAGATGGAATAATAATCAAATAATCGTTTGATCGGCAAAAATAAATTTGTTCCGGTCAAATTATAATAAAGAGGAAACTCAAATGTGGTGCAAATTAATCAAAATTAATGGGAAAATGGAGGAGAGATAAGCAGCTCTGAAGAGCCGATGCAAAGTCAGACAATCAGTATTTTGGAAACAGAAATGACCTGTTTTCATTGCATAAATTATTATAAATTATTATCACACAATTATTATTTGCTAAATTAATTATTAGTGAAATAAAATTAAAAAGTAGCATAAGCAATGGGCAATTAAAAAAAAACATTACAGGCACGTTTACGCGAACTGACGGACAGAAAAGTCTTTGAAATGCAATAAAATCAAAATAGCAAACAACTGGAATAATAACCTCAAAATCCTCGACGTTAAGATATTCATTCAGGAAATTGGAACATTTCCTTTCCACCTGTTCAGGTGACAACTCGTCCAGGTGACTTTTTTGAGTATCGACGAGCAGTTTGCCATCGGTTTCGGTTTTCAGGAAATCCTCGGATATTTTTTCTGCCGTCCGCTGGTTTTTCAGGTGAGTTTTGAAATTTAGTGCATTGTTGTTGTTGTTGTTGTTGTTGTTGTTAATATATCCAGTTGGTTCACTGTGCAGATGAAGGTTGGAAAAAAAAGTTTTAACTAATAAAAAATAAATAATAAAAAGTTTTATTTCATATTTGTTTAAATGCTTTATTACATTTATTATAATGGGGTAATTTTAACTCACTTGAAATTACTCTAATTCTCATAAAATAAGTTTCCGAAACTTAAATGACACTTAAACCACAAATTACCAAATCTAGAAAATTAAACCGCTTTTAATGGGCTCTCGAATGTCAATTATTTCCTCTCACCTCGGCACGAGTTTCGCGTTTCTGTTCAAAATCGCCAGAGGAGATTTGAACCAAGAGTCGTTTTTGACGTCCGGAGATTTTGCCGGCCCTCCGAACTGTCTCTGAGAATATGAAAAGTTCCTTGGCAGAGTGCTGCAGAGTTTGCTTTCGTCGTTGGAGTTTTTGACTGGAAAGTTGTTGAAGTTGTTGAAGTTGCTGTTGTTGCTGGAGAGACTGCACTGCCTCAGAAATTGTGGCTTCGAGGTGGCATGTCTTGGAATCCAGTTGTTCTGCAAGAGCGGAGTCGGAATCATAAACTCGCTTGGAAAACCACGAGAAACAACAGTCAACATAATAAACATGGTAATAATAATAAATTACAAGATGAAGAATATAAATTGGGTGTCGGAGTCACCTCGCGAAGTTCGATGATGTCTTTCAACATGAACTTGATCCTTGATGAAATGTTCTTCTTGTGGAGAATGTCAGAGATTCTCTTGAAATACTGATCTATTCGAGGCTAGGCATAGAATTAAACCGTTTGAAAGTTAAATAAAACAAAAAAGTTAAATAATTAAAAGATATTAAATCTAATAGAAAATCTATGCCTGAAAATCTATGATTGAAAATCTCTGACCTTAAGTTTACAATTTCAAACTCCAACCCTAACCCTATCTGCCACGAACCTTGGATCTAATGAAGTCAATCTTCCTGCCAACAACAGTCAACATCTTGCACAGACTCTCCAATCTGTCTTCATCATGACGATACCTGTACGAGACGGACAAAGTGTTTTATTCAAAAAGATGCAAAACGCCGAGAGACGAAAACACGGCAAAACCAACTTCAACAAGTCCATGATGCACTGATGAATCACGACCTCTTGCAGCATGTCCTGCATGTACAACTCTCCTATGAACCTTTTGATTTTTAAATAATTTAACTTTGAAACATTGAACACAAATCTGGACTTCTGAAGTGGCAATAAATTCAAATATATCTCTCCTTAAAACACCAAAACCCATCAAAGTCACCTTATATTCCCCAGCGATCTTTTTTTCTTAAACATTTCCAAATTGTCTTCGCATTTTTCATTCGATCCGAGCTCCTGAATAGTATGTAGGTTCTTGGCTTATAATTGTTATTGTAAGTAATAATTTATTAATATTATTACTATTGTTGCGACTATTATCATAATTATTATGGGCTATTTTATAATTAGGTTTTTAAATGATTAGGATGTATTTCAAACATGAGACTCAAAGGAAAACCACGCATAAGCAATGAAAATGATTTAAGCCCGATACAAAAAGCAATACGATAGACGACGTTTTGATAAACAACACGAAACTGACTCACAGGTGTTAAGGGATCACTATCATGCTCTCCATATTTGTCTTTTTCAAATTCATGTTGACATCTGGTAATTATGAGGTCTTTAAAACTTACGAACTTCGTCGCTCCATGGGTGGCCGGCACCGTCCACTTAAAATGGTTAAGCGATAATTTTTAGTTATGATTTTTGGCAATTAGTTATTTAATATATGAAAATTAAAAAAATGAAATTCAATTTTTAAAATTGTTAAATTGCTGCAAGAATTTGTGAACAATAAGTTTAACAGCTGATGCGACAAAAAATCCTAGATTTAAAACCTTGCACAGGTGTCGACCATTTCGACTTGAACGTGCATTATATTAATAATATTAATGATATTATTATATAATTATAATATTAATAATAATTAATAATATATTAAATATATTACAACATGTCATGAAAAATATACCATGAAATTAACCTGCTAAATAAAATTTAGAATAAGTAATTTGAAATAAACACATAATTGTAATAAATTATTAATTATAATAAAATAATTATATATAAATAGTATAATAATAATTAAAAGGATTAAGATTACAAGAACGAAAGAGATTTCATACATGATTAAAATGGAGGCAAAGTAAGTAAACTAAAAAAATTAAAAATACGCTCACTTGGGAGAATATTTTTGATAGTGCCGCATACAATTCTGAAAAATTCGGCTCCATTATGGCCTGCAAGCAGAATATAAGGAGGAGTCTGAAGTTAAAAATAAATCTCGTCGCCGTTGGCCGGTTCGAACGACCTTCTCGAAGATGATGTTTATGCACGTCTTCATGACGTCTTCATCCTTGACGGGCAGTCCGCGGATTTGACTCGCGACGCTCTCGAAATTCCTCGCGGACAATTTGTTCAGCAGTCCTCTCAGTTTGTTGCAAATGTCGTGCTGATGTAGATGAAACAAAAATAAAAATAGAATTTATTTTTGGAATACAGGTGATTGTCAGATTTTTGGAAGGAATTATAGCAAAATAAAAGCAAAAAAAAGAAATAAAAGCATATTTATCTTTATTCATCTCTAATTTATTTCTTCACAACATCTAACGGTGAGCTTTGAAATCCAGCAATCATTTTGCAACGAGGCATCCGCGCCCTCAACTGGGCAATGTTTGGCAACATTATTGAAATTGATTAAAATATCTGCTCAAATTGATTGGTTTAAAATTCACGTTGCATCTTCTTGTTAATTGGTTGACCGAGTATCGACTCGATTTTCATGCTTTCTAACTAAACATCAAATTTATATTATTATTATTATTATAATTACAATTATTAAAAACCTTACAATAATTACTACATTATTACATTATAACATTCACTTGTCACTAAATCTAAAAAGTTTCAATGATTTTAAGCAATTATTGAATAACAAAAACATGCATCAAAAACTTTTAAATGAGACAATTCACAGAAAAACATTAAAAAACATTTTTAACTCAAATTATATCCTCCAAAGAAACTAAAATAAATAACTACATAATCTATCGAAATTGTTGTTCGCTCCCTTTACCTTTAATGCTGACAAATGGTTGTAAATAAATAAATTAATTAATTAATTTTAATAATTCGTAATCACCTTGAAACTCTCATTGAACGCCTCAGAAGACTTGACGGACGTTGCTTTCCAAGCATTTTTTGAGGTGTGGAGTCTCACTTCCGAGCTGAGATTCAAGCTTATGATCTTCCTCGTCTGCTCGGCTCGTTTCTTCTTCGAAGACGACGACGAAGAGGAAGAGGATTTGCTTCCTCTCGGTCGACAGGAAGACTTCTTCGGGGACTGTCGACTGCAACTCGCCTGGAGTCGCGTCGGGGCAGAAAAGGGAGAAAGGGGGCAAAGGGGCGAAAGGTCGTTCGCAAGAACGGGTTCGTTCACCAGCGACAGCACGGGCTGTTGAAGCAAAGGTTGAAGCGAGATTCACGACGGCTATTGATTCTCAGATACATCATCTGAGTATGAAAGTGATTTACAAATGTTTGGTTTGCAAAGAAAATAAATATTTACTTATTCCCCTACAGGTTAAATGGGATAGTGTCGTGATTGATCTCGATTAATTGATTTATTACCCTCTTATTGAATTAAATTGCCAAAATAAATTTGCACACCTTGCACAGGATGATGCCAGGAATACTAGGAAGGTTCTTGGGTTTTTCGAGAGATGCCGGAATCTTCCTCAATTCCAACAAATAATCGCTCGTGTAACTTTGTCTTTCTGCATTAAAATGGTATCCTTACTCAAAATTATATGAAATTAGAACCATTGATAATATCATTAATAACAGCCAAGGTAAGAACTAGCTGTTGCATTAAGATAACATTTCAAACTTAGCTGGGTTACTTGATGATCTATACAAACATTTATCTTTCTTTTTTTTTATGGTTGAACAGCCTTAACCTTAAAAGCACACCTTTATTAAAACATGTGAATCAATAAAAAGACATTCTATGACGAATCCAAGAACATCTCGTCGAGAAAGACGAGGCATTCAAATCTTTAAAAAAAATTGGCCAAGAGAATTCCACAAGAAAAAAATCAAAAAAGTACTTGTGTGAAGCACGGTGTCTTTGTCTGATACTGGAGACAATGTACCTTGTGATCCTGCGGTATCTGTCCACAGCTTCCCACTGTTTGCCTTCACTATCTCTCTATGTGGAGTAAAGTCTGGATTCTTCGTGACTAAGGATTTGTTGCCGATGCAGAACTTGTCAGAATGCAGATGTTTGGAGTAAGATGCACCAAAGCTGACTTTAGAGGCTGGTGACTTTTTAGTGTCAATGATGTTGCCATCATGCAAATTAGGTGAACTCTTGTAAATGACTGAAGAAAATGTATCCCGATTTAAATTTAACAACAGACTGGTTACAACTTAACCAAACATTGTTGTGGTTCAACAAAAAAAAGGAAAATTTGGAGATTTGAAAAGCAGTTATCCAACTTTTAATCGCACCAAGAACAAATATCAACAAGTCTTTATAACATTCTGAATGTTATCTATGTTGTGATATGTGAAGGTAGAATTGGACAGCTGCTGCAAGCTTGTTTTTTCTTAATATCAAAAGTTGGCTTACACTTACAAAATAACATATCACTGATTTAATCCTAAACAAAATTTCACAACAAATTCCTTTCAGAAGTAGGTTCTTAATTTCATTTCAAATCACAAATAGAGCTCAAAGCTTCCCCACAATAGTTTTCAAAAATACTTGAAAAATCAATTAAATAAATGCACAAAACAAAAAACCCTATGACAAATGCGTAGTTAATAACCTGAATTATTAGTGTGGCATTCGCTCCTTGCTCCAACAATTTCATTTGCATTGGCGTCGATGTTTAATTTGTTTCGGGTTGAATTTGAATTCCTCCAATATTTATTTCTCAAGTTGTGATTTTTCTGTTCTCGTCTTACGTTGCATGAATCCATTTCATAAAAACTCTCCGCTCTTGAAAATCAACTTTATAATAAACATACATCAATCAAATCCACTGCTGGCAAGGTATGATTAATTTTTCTCGAGAAATCATCTACATTTAGCATTCTAGCGTGAGACACTAACTTGTAAAACTGTGGAATACATCTTATTTTCTCATGTTTGCACGCATGCACAGTTTGTTCATCATCCAACGTGCGACAACCATCAACCGTGCACCCAGACAATATTTATTATCAGTTATTTTTATCTGCAGCTATCCGGGATGTCAAATTTCTCCACTTTTGCTTTCGATATTACCAATAAGCTCACATCATCCCCCTATCCTGTCACTAATTCTAATATTGAACCGACGTATCTCCGCGATGTAACGTGCTTTCATAGAAACAGATTATTTCGATAACTTTGTCGTGACTGTGAGCTATACTGAAAATATCTCAGACATGTCGCTGGTAATTCCATTTAATGTCTCTTCAGTTTGTCAAAATCATGCTTCGTCCTCAATTCGTGAGGACTGTCGCGTGTCCTAGGATTCGAGTTTGTATTTGAGTTCGCATTTGAAGTCTCATTCATGCTACTAAAAGGTTTGCGACCTAAAACCTTGTGGGAAGAACTTAAGTCGATGTTTGAAAAGTACTCGCACGAACACTATTTAGGCTGTCGTCATGGCCTTTGAGAGTATGACATCAGAAATTCTACAAGGTCGGCATCTCTTTTATCGGTGCCTTGGTCAGAATATATGATCCTCTCCTGTGCGAGTCGTGATGGGAGAAACGAGTTCTTAGGAAATGAATATACATATATATTTTCTTGTAGAATCATAGTCAATTGAGTGAATCATTATAGTTGAAATTGTGGTTCGCTAGTGTTTAATATTTTGTTTTAATTAAAAGTGTCAACGAATTTTCCTTTTTGGAGGTTTTTCTAAGTTATTCTGCTTAATCAGCAGATCTAACATGCAGAGTTTTGCACTCGTGATGTTTTTGCAAATCAGTACTTTTTCAATGCTTTAGAAAAAGTAATTGTCTGATTTTCGTTGTGTGCTTTTGAGAACTATGATAGTTTGGCTCCTAACCCTATTGTCACAACCGTCTCACATCAACACCTGACAAGAATATGAATATGTTCAACAGCGAGATTAATTCTTAGGAAATATTTTCAGACTGGAATTTCTGGAAAGTGACTATTTTATAGCCATAAAGTCTGAAATATTAAATTTATTTGTTGAATTATCTACAATTAATACACGAGCTGCACATTATGACCGACCTTTGATCTTTTCTAATTATGAGTAGCTAGCCTACTATTTGTGTTTCTAACTGCAAAGTTTGAAGTCATTATTAACGAAAGATAACAAAAGCCTGTTGTAAATTACGAGGCCACTAAAGTTTATTAGACAAAAAAACTCGAATGGCTCAGATTCTCTGATGTCTCGAAATGCAGTTTCACAAATAGCAACATTTAACTGAAGCTAAATGTAATATAAGATATATATTTTTTAATTTAAGAATTCTTCCTTCTAAATTGCCGAAGAGGTGACGGTGATGATGATGATGGCTTAACAAGGGACAACGCCCAGTTCTGAAGGCATTCGTGCAATGTTCCAATTGTGATGCATGAAGCATGAACCTAAAACTGTGAAAGGAAGTTTTGTTTTAAGAGACTGATTTTCAGATATTTTTATCACTTTTATATCGATTAAGGCATAACTAATGAAATATTTTCAATGTAGTGCATTTTCAAACCAGCTTTACTCTATCCGTAATAAACTTCCTTCTACTTATGTCACTAATTACATAAAAGAGGTCTTAATAAACATTTTGATATAGTATATGTTTTGGTTAAGTAGTAACACGACTTTTAGTAACAATTTGCAAGAGCGTTTCTTACTGGAAGATTGACTACAAACAAAGTTAATTAAATAAACTTTAAGTTACATCAACGTAAAAAAAAACTTATAAAGATTAGGATTAAAACGAATTCTCGTAGAGCACATCACTTTTCAATTACATTCCACTTTTAAACCAAATACTGATCCATTTCTGGGTAAGTTTCGCTGACCATTTTAGCGAGAGTTATGTTGGACGACGAGGACGAAGATTTTGAAATTAATAGTCCTCTAAGGTACATATCTGAAAATTTACTCTATTCACTTTTTTAACTTCTGGGATTCACTTTTAAAGGTGTGCCGATATTCATACTGAGGAAGAATTGTTAAAAGTATACCTCAAAAAACTAAAAACACTAAAGTCACTATATTTGGAACAGTATTCAGATTTCGAGCGCAACTTGAGATCGAGTAGAAGCAGATATTTGTTGTCAGATAATCAAATAGGTTGGTAATTTATAAAATGGGATTTTTATATTTTACTACTTTTTCATTATGTATAATTTTCTCCTAGATATCAAAGAGAGCTTGCCATCAAACAATGAAAAAGATGATGACAGAAAATCTCTAAATTTGTCCTCAAAGGTCTGGAGTTATTGATGATATCATTTGGTGTAATTTAACTGTTTGTGATATTCCTTTTATTATAATTTATAATAATTTTAGATCGATTGTTTGATATCACAAAACATCATATCAAAAGATAATCAGCAGTTGTGCCAGACCCAAAGTGAATTATGCCAGGGAAAATGTCTGCCCCTAACAAACTTCTGCCTCAAACGTGAGGTTTCTTTGGTCACATTTTTGAATGTAAATGTTGTTGATTTGCCATAAAGTGCCATTTGCATCAAAGACACTTTTTTTCCATTTACATAGATTCCCTCCCCAAGTCAAATGTGTCACCTGTGTCAATGAGGGCTGGGTTTTGAACATGACACATTAAGGCTGTTGCTACTAACATCTTAAGCAGGAATGCAATCATCTGCGCTAGCTTGCATGTCAAAATTTGATTGTTGGCTTAGTCTTTTGAAAACATAGATATGCTTATTATACATAAGTATATTATTATTATATACTTAGAATGGTGGCTTCAATATTTATTTGAAAATGCATAATTTGAATTCACTATTATAATATTAATTGGGAAGTATATTTTCAGACATTATGGATGACAATCATCAACTGCTATACAAAAGATGTTCTTCTAAAGAAGCCTGTAATAGGATGGCATTGAACTTGTCACAAGAACCACGATGCTTTCTTCACCCCAAAATTGACCTTTCAGTACTTGATTTTTTAGAAAAATACACACACGATTAGGCATGAGTGTTGTGAAATTTTTTGTTTTAAACATTTTCAAGAGTTTTTTTTAAATCATCAAACTTTGAGGAAACAATTGAGTATGATTGCCAGTGGATAATCAAAGGTGTTGACCAAATGGGTGGTATGCAAATTGTGCAATGTGATGCAAAGACTCCTTGGATTTTCTTTTGAAATGTTACTGCTTTTCAATACTCGACGAAAAAATATGTCCTCGCAACTTACTTAAGTAAAAGTAGTTGTTAGGAATTATGTTCAGGTAAGAATAGAAATTAAAGGTGTTAAGAAAGTTCTGAAACTGCTTTCTCAATGGTCGTTCAGGTGCCATCTCATGCTAACTTGGTGTCCCGTTATTATACAAATGAACATGTTTAGTTTTCTAACTAATCGCCAATAAATGCCAGATGGTCGCTCAGAAATCTCTTCTTTTGCCTGAACTTTAAAAATCTCCCCCCCCCCCACCAAAAAAAAACCCAGCAACCCCGTGTTGCCAGGGTGTACTCTATATGTACATATTTGGAAATATCTGAGATCAGCTCGAGAGAATCCTGAATATACTCTTAAGATGTTACCTCAACCTACATTTGTAAAAAAAAAGGGGTGAATTATGGTGGATTTATTTCTCTAAAGTACATAATTCAAATTGGAAACCCTAACTCCATAATTCAACCGCGCTCACAACCAAAACATCATCAAGTCCAGTTTGCAACATAAGTTCAGTTATGCTAGCAATAATTCCACATCCGCTGAATGATTAAGATTTCCTTTCTCGGGTTTTGGCATAGAATACAAAAGAGTTCTCCAAGCGGCTTTTTCGGAAATGTCAAATAATTCGAGGTAAGTCCTTGTCTTGATGTAACTTTTTATTTCATGAAGCTGTTCCAAATCGGGATGCTCCCAATCAATAGGTTCGAGAAGTACTACCAAAAGGCGACGTTTCTTCTTATCCAAATCGTTCCGATAAGCCATCTTAAATTCTTCCATGCACCAATAACTAAGCAAAAAATCTTTTGAAATCAAACATAGAGTACGTTTGGAGTTGACGACTGCATTATGGGCATTTCCCAAAATTGAATCCCCAACAATAAAGTCTCTCTCGTGGAAGAAAACTTTAAACCCATGATCGTTTTCGAGAATAGCCAAAACTCTCAAGCCATCCCGAATGTTTGCGTGAGAGCAAATCATAAAAACATCGTGAGACATTTCTTCGCTCTGGCATTCGTCATTGTCCCAGATGAATCTGACGCCATATTTCTCGAAGATCAAATGTCTGTTCTTCTTCCAAATCAGCAAAATAACCGTTGTTAAGACGGCAATGGAAATTATGACCGCTGAGATAATTTCAAATAATAATTTGTAATTCAATGGAGGTTTATAACAAAAATCTACGGCCAATATGTGTTTTCCAGAATGCCACTCTGGAGAAGAACAGAAGAGCTTTCTGCTCAATTTATGATAATTCGTACTAAACCAAGCTTTCATCCACTCGTTATCACAAGAGCAAGCCCAAGGATTGTTGTGCAAACTCCACTGTTTGGCTGTGAAATTGGCATTCAAAATGTCTTTTGGCAGTGAAGTTAATTTATTATTATTGAGCAATATCCTTTCCAATTTGCTCATGAATTTTAGAGCTTTCGGCTCAATTGTTGTTAGCATTCCATTGCTGAGATCTAAAGATATGGCGAATTTCAAAAGTGTTGAGTTTTCAGTAATTTTATCGATCGAATGATAAGGAAAAATCAAGTCGTACTTGAGAGATATGGTGTAGAAGTACGTCATTGTCTTTCTCGACGGAAGTTTTGTGGGAAAGGTGTCCAATTTCACTGTTCTGGAACAATCGACGACCAAGGTATTATTGTAAGGTCGTTGGAAGCAGGTGCAATTTTTCGGACATTCTTCAGTTACAGAGCAGATCAGTGAAGACGGGTGAATGCTTACGCTCGAAGTTCCAGGTATGCAAGATATATCGGAAAATATTCTGGAATGGTGTGCTCTTTCTTTAAATGTCAATAAAGCGTAATCAACACAGTCACAATTCATTTTGTTTCCTGCCAAACTTATACCGACAAACGTATCGTAGGGACACCTGCCGTGAACCATATCTGCTGTTGGTGCCCATGCTTTGAAGAAAGACGATAAGCTAGTCAATTTGTTATTGTTTAGTTGCAAGACGACACTCTGATTAGATGGGCATTTTATTTTGAAATTTAAATGATTTGTGAGGTTGGAGATGTAGTTAAATTGGAGATTGACTGTGAACTCTGTTCCTCTCAATCCTAAAGCAAACGGCCATGTGTCCACCGACTTTAAGCTATTTGAACTCAAATCAATATATTGCAAGTTTTTGAAAAGTTTCACATCGGTAAAGACGTTGGTGCCAATATAATTAATGAGGTTGCTGCTCAGCACAATTCTTTCCAGAGACACAAGACCGTCAAATATTCCATCTTCAAGAGATTTCATGTTGTTGTTGATGGCCGTCAGTGATTTCAAATTTTTCGATTGTTGGAAGCAATTTGGAGGAAATTCTACTAGTTGATTTGAACTCAAATCCAACTGTTCGAGATTCGGACTGTTGCAGATGAAAGACCACATCCCTATGGTAATTGTCGAGTAAGTAACAGACAAATCTTTTATTTTGTTATGTTTGCTCATATATTCTTCCATTGCCGTTGGATCTGCTTCGTGGCATTTGAGTTTAGTGCCGTTGTCTGTACAATCACAGTTTTTTGGACAATTTAACGAGTAAACACACAGATTAACACCTATTATTAACGATGCCAATATTTCCTTCAACATTATTTAGTCAACAACTTATTCTAACAACCGAGCTAAAAAAAAAGTCTATTAGTATTCGATTTACTAACATTCTCAAACTGTTTTACTAAAACGTTACGATGTTACTCATGCACTTTAGCCAGTCTTTTCTTTAGCCTTATGTATCCGACTGTCAAAACAACCTAAGTCAACAACTCAAAAGCATAATGGCATACGTAATGTCCCTGAGGCCTTGCCTGACAATACAAGATGGGCCCCGAGCACTTTCCCATTACCCAGCCAATTGGCCTATCGATTTGTTTTTCTTTTTCATTGAAGGTAGTGCTATCTTTTAGTTCACCTTCGTGCTTTACGTCACCACAGTTGATTGATATTTATGAACTGATTATTAATAGCAACGTATTAACATTCTTTTCAGGCACACAATAGCGTTATTTCCGCTACTCATGTGGTTTTATGATTCTAACTTCCTCAACAGCTCACTGATCTTTTAGCTCTATTTTAGTGCTACTTTATGCTCGTAGGAAGTTCCACAGGAAATCACATTAAATCAAATTTATTACCCATCAGACCCCTAAAACATTGTAAGCTGATATATGTGCGTTGGCAGCGCCTTGACATCCTGGGACTTGGATAAAAAAAGGCACTTAAAATATTTGCAGAATTGAATTGAATTAAAACCTCTCTATGACTCCACTCAGTCAGACGCCAATCGTCGAGACATATTTTGACAGCACAAACTCCTACTAAGGCTAATGTTTCTCCTGAAACTGATGTTTTTACTTGGACCTAACGAATCTTAACGTCTCTTATTGATAAAAAAAAATATTCTACCAAATCAAATTTAATCACTAATTCATTTAAAATTAAAGATTAAGAAAAAAGCTTGTTTAGATTAAAATCTATCGAGACCATCACAATTCACGTGTAGCAGCATCTAATGAAGTCCAATTTCCAAACAAAACGTGTATGAAACCAAGCATTGATGCTCAAAGTTAAATGGTTAAATGTTAAACTAAAAATTTGTCCACAATCTCTTCGAGCCAAAAAAAGCGAACGGAACAATAGAAAAGCATGTAAAAACGCAGACATTAAATGCCGAGATGCATCCAAAAAAACCGGATTTAAAACAAAGTCAACAAGCTATTGCTGCCAGAAGTTAATAATAATAATAATGAAAAGAAAGGAGCCGAATAATTAAGCACGGGAGTGGACAAAAAAACAATTCAAAATTTAAAAAAAGATTTAAAAGAAAAAAAAAACATAAATTTAAACGAAACGAGTCGCCAAATCAAAGCCAAACTAAACATCGAACAGTTCGGAAAATGAGAGACTATATTATAGCAAAGCAGTTCCTATGTGCGTCGAAAAATCTTTTGAATGTTGACTGCAATAGTCACTGTCAGTTCGAGAGTCACACGTCAGCTGCTGGGGACCTATGCCAGACTTGCGGTTGTTCTGCCTCGGTTCCGTGGCAAAGCCCTCCTGTTCTCCGAGGCCCGACAGCACGGGCAGGAGGGTCTTTCTCTTCACGCTGCTCTTCTCGACGTCGTTCTTTTCGTCCTTTTTCATTTCCTCGATTTTCGATCTGATCTTGTCTGCGTAGAGCCTGCAGATTCTCGACGAGATGGTTCCCCAGTGTCTGGCATCGAAAAGGGATTTGTCGTCTGCCGACAAACTCCTTTTGACCGACAGCAGACTGCCTTCCTTCCTCTCCGGGTCGACGCCGGCATGGCACAACTGCGTGGTGTCCTGAGACAGGAAAGACTCGTCCATTTCGCAGTGAATGGCTGTTCCGCTACCGCGTTCGTCCGGTCGTTTGAATTCCTCGGGAGCTCCTAAATCACAAGCGCTCGATCCGAGCTTCGACGCCCGATCCCGCAGATCCGTCGAGTCGCCGACGTGCTGACAAAAAGGCGGCGAGGACAACCTGGACGCTCGGACGGTCAGCGAGGGATTGTCGGAACCGGTCGGGGCGGACATTCTGTCGGAGACGACGAGATTCTTCTGGTATTGGTTTCTGTGCCTCACTCTGGGCAGAAGATTCATCTCCAGAGACCAGGGTCCGTCGATGTGAACCGAGGTGCTCGGAGCATCCAGACAGGGGGTCAACAGAGTAGGCAGCTCGGTAAGCATTTCGATGATCTCGAGAACCCTGGGGCGGTTCTTCGAATCGAAAGACCAACATCTTTTCAAGAGAGATTCTCTGAAGTATGGGAATTTCAATTTCACTTTGTTAGATAAACAATTTAAATTGAATTTAAAAAAAAAAAACTAGAGTTTAAAGAAAAATCGTTTACACTTTCGGAGGACACTCTGCTGGCATCGAAAGTACGTTTCCGCTTTTAACGAAGTTGAGTACTTGTCTGTTCGATAAACCTTGGTAAGGAAAACTGCCGAAAGTTATTATTTCGTACAAAAGGACACCGTAACTCCAGACGTCAGAGGTCGTTCCAAACAATCCGTCGGACAAACTTTCAGGAGCCATCCACCTCACCGGGAACATTCCTTCAATGGAATGAATTTTTTTTTGTCCAAATAATAAAAATAAATTCATATATTCAACAATAATTAAAAAAATAAAATTATAAAGACAAGTAAAAAACAATTATATTGAAATAACAATTCAAAGCTATAATTGGAATATTTTGGTTATTTGTAACCAAGCTGGTTAAAAAAAATCTAAAGATGTTCTCAAATCTCAAGCCTTTAATTATAACAACTTATCTCTACCTGAACCATCCTGGCTTCACAATTACATACTTATTTTCAAGAATTTTTAAAGTAAAAATATTTAAAATAATGTAGATATTACGTGCAAAAAGCACTGCACAACCAATCATTCAAATTCTTCATAATTTCTTTACTTCATGCCAAAACCACATCACTTTACAAACCTCTCTTGTTGAACCTGTAGTAGTCAGAGTCGTTCATGGGACGCGTCATCCCAAAGTCCCCAATCTTGACTGTTTTGTTGGCATGAACGAGACAATTCCTGCAGGCCAAATCTCTGCGGATTGAAATACTATTAATTACAGTCCATGTTCCTTTTCAATTAAAGGTAAATGTTAATGTTATTATCATAATATTATTAATATTATAATAATAATACGTAATAATATTATATTATGATTACAACAACAATGATGACTTGGTAAATTTCAAGTGAAAACCTGAGTAAAGTTTTATTCAATTATTCGTTATCCTTATGCACCGAACGACCTGTGAACGTAATTTAGGGAGCTGAGGTAAAGGAGGCCGTGGGCAACGTCGAGAGCCATCTTGGTGAGTTGGAACGGGGAAACGTCTTCCGCCTCCCTCCCCGATTGGCCGACCAGCTGTCGCCGTGACAACAGGAAGGTCTTCAGGTCGCCTGTTCATCAAACCTTTGAGGTTAATTGCAGTTCAATTCAAGTCTGGCAAAAAGGCCAAATTACCGTGCAACATGAACTCCATTATGGCGAGAGTCGGTTCCCCTCTGGTGCAAACTCCCAACAACTTGACGATGTTCTCGTGGCCGAACCTCTTCATCATTTCGGCTTCGCTCAGAAAGTCGAGCTGCGACAACCGATAACTTATTACGAGTTATTACATTCTTCAGTTCATTGATGAATAAATAACTAATAAATGGCTGCTTCTTCAAGGATTAAAATTTACGAACAAATTGTGAAATAATGAAGTGGTTGTCATGCACCATGCTAACTTTTTCATCTGGTTTTGATGATATCTTGAGAGTTTTGACAGCAGCAGCCACCCACATGCCCCCAATGTTTGCCTCACCCCCAAAAACGGTCCCGAAGGCTCCTTCCCCGAGCTTTCTGTTGAGGACGACGTTATTCCTCGGTACTTCCCACTGATCGAGACAAAGCCAAGAAATGTCCTGAGAAAACAATCCGAGCTCTTCCATCCTGTCGCAAGTTGTTCTCACCTTCCTGTCGTATCTAGTATGGATGCAATCATGACCCGTTGATGTTTTGTCTTTTTTTATATTAATGATTGTTATTATTGTTATTATTATTATTATTAGTGATAATACTAAATGAAATAATAATTCAATATCTTTGGTGGTAAAGAATTCCTTTGGAATGTCTACTTAAGTTAATAATACAACATAAAAGTCACATTTAAGGATATAAAAATATCAATTAAATATTAAATTCTTCAGCTCAACCTAATATTTCATATTTTTCTTATACTTAGAAAATAATACTTTTATAAAAAAAAATATTCTTGATGAGCAGTTTTAAAGTTAAAAGTTTCCATCCGGACATGATTTATCTTAACCTTAATAGTTTAATAATTTAATAATAATAATAATAATAAGCAACCTCCTCTTGATGATGATGAGGCAGCTGATGGCAGAAGCCAGGAGAAGGACGAGACATACCAAGTTGATGACCACAACTGCTGCATCGCAATCCACGCCCAACAGGACCCGAAAGCTCTCGACACTGCACGTCCTAGCAGCTGGATGTTGAATCGATTTCAAATGTTTTCCAACATAAATTAACTAATTCTAACAATTATGAAATAAGTGATGAATGAATGAATAAATAAATAAATTAATTAATTAATTAAATTAACAAATGTTAAAAGTTCTGTTTAATGGAAGGTGTTAAATCAAGACTTTTTTAATTAAACAAATTTACACAATTTAGAAAATAATTGGTTTAAGTTGTGTTTAAACCAATTAAGAATCAAGTATCAATCATTACCAAGTAAAGAAGTAGTTGTTAAGACATGTTAAGTCTCAGCTGGCCAATCTAACTACATTTCTTAATCAAACTCATAACTAAATCTGATGGAAATCACAGGCAAAAGCCAACATGGGGCAAGTTTTGTTAGTTTACTGCAGATTTCCAGCGTTATGGGGTAGGATAAGATTAGGGTGGGATAAGGGTATGGTCTGGTTGAGGTTAGGATTGGGTGAGACTCAAAAGACTGCCGACAGTTCCGTCTGCTTTTGATTGTCACATAATTTTATTCTTTGTTATTCTTTAAAATCTCAATTATTACTGCTTAATTATTATTATTATAATTATTATTGTATAATTATAGTTTCACGTTAATTTTAAAAACGCTCACTTACGAAATACTTGGGAGGCTTCAAGTCCCGTGTGAAATGCAATGAAAACCGACGTGTTTATGCTGAGTCTTTCGCTCGAGTTTTTTGAAAAGTCATACTTTCCGATGATTTGGAAGCTTGCGTTTTCTTGAACGACATGTAAATTATTTAAAGTAATAGAAGAATAATAATATAATCAAAGAGAACTTCAGTCAATGAATTATTGTTATCATTATTATTATTATTGTTATTATTATTATTATTAATATTATTATTGTTATTATTATTATTATTATTATTTTTTTTTTTTTTTTTCTTTTTTTCCTCCCTTTATTTTCTCGGCCAAAAAAATCATCCAACAGCAAACGCGATCATCAAACACCTCAACTAACATCCACTGTCCCCCATCCGGGCCCGAGATCACCCCGGGACATACAACCGCATTCCCCAGCGCCAACAACACCGCGCTATAAACAAGCGACATCAACCATAATCAATCACTATAGTCCAATTCGCCGGCGCCAACGTTTATGAGTTCTGCGCTTATGGAATTTCCACATAAGGTAGGTGTCCAGCAAAACCGATGTTGCCAGGTACATCATGCCGTTTCTGGACAGACCGATGCCCCGCCATGACAAGTAAGATCTGGAGGATATTACACCTCTGAAGTTGCATACAAAGGCGGTTACTAAGATCTTCGGAGAGAGAGCACCCCCAGGGTTATTGTTAGACATCCAGATGTGGATGTCTTTGGAGTTATATTTCCCTGTCTTGGATGAGTGGACCTCGTCCAGTGAGGCGGTATCAGAGACAATGGTGACGTCGCATACGATTGAATCGTCCTTACTCCATGCGACTAGGTCAGGGACTCTGATGCCTTCCTCAACTGGTATCCTCGGCTCGATTTTGGTGAAGTACCCTTTCTCGGCCAACTTCGTTTCCAGCCGATGGACGAGGTTGTTGTGCCTCTCTCGTCTCGATACATCCATTCCTGGACAAACCTGGAAAATGTGATCCAGGCTCTCGGTGACTCTGCAACCGGCGTCACACTTGGTGTTTACCTCTGGATGATATCTGGAAACCCGGAGATTGCATGGGAGGACGCCTGCTCTGACCTTTAAGCACTTTAAGTAGTCACTCGGGAACAATCTTGAACGCCCATCCGCGATCCATTCACTGATACCGACACCCTGGAAAAAGGACTGGAGTCCAAATCCGTCTACCGAGCTGTAAAGGCTCTCGAGAGTCTCTTCCTTAAGTCGTTTTTTGGCTGACGACTCCGAATTTAATTGCCCGAACTTCCTGTGTTCTCCAAGGACGATGCTGTTGTCCTTTAGAGTGTCGAGCAAGAATTCGTCTTCATTGCTTTTCGAGCGAGCCATCATAGATCTCATTCTGCTGGTTCTGATGAGTGGAACCCACTTTCTGAGCTGCAGTAGTCCCAATCCACCAAATTTCAGCCCCGCATGGAAGAAGGCGGTCGGCGTGTCTTTTGGGAGGCGCAGCCATTGCCTGACGGCAGATCTTACTTTCGTGTCTGCAGCCTTTAGAGATTTCAAAGAGATTTTATTGAAGGTAAGATAGTGCACGAGGCTTGGAATAAGGTTCGATCTTAGGGTGTAGAGTTTTTGATTTGGCTTTAAAGGAGCTCTAGATATTGCATGCAAGGATTTATGCATTCTGTCGCCTAGTGACGCGTATTTCATTTTTGGGCCAATGTCAATTCCAAGATATCGGTAGGTGTCGAGAATGTTCATTGCCTTGATTGGCAGCTGGCTGACACTGAGGTAAGAATCCGGGTCAACAATCCAAGGACTGTTTTTCTTTTGCACTTTCGCTCTCAGTGAAGAACATTTTTGGGCATTCATAATTAGTCCAACTTTTGCCAGAGATTCCTCGACTTGTTTCAACAACATCCTCATTCCAATATCAGTAGAGGATAGCAGGATCAAATCATCTGCGAACGCCAAATAATTGCATTTGACTGATGAACTAACATCGCCAGTCACACCGATGGATTGGTCTACCTCTGACATCACCATGTCGATAACCGCGTTGAAAAGTAGAGGAGACATTGGATCTCCTTGCCTGACTCCTCTATTAACTGGTATGTCCCGACTCAATTTGCCTCCAATCTTCATTTGAACTGAACAATCGCGGTAGGCGATTGTTATTATTATTATTATTAATATTATTATTGTTATTATTATTATTATTATTATTATTATTATTATTATTATTATTATTATTATGAATACTTTATCTATTAAAATACAATTACATGTTCAATAAAATGCATAATGAATAAACAAATAAATTGTAAAACAAACATATAAAACAAAAATTATTATTAATAAGTACAATAAATTTTGAACAAAAACAAGAATTCACCCTGAATCTGCTTAATATCAAAACTTCCGATCCTTTGAGTACTTTTGAAGCTGATGGGACCTGTAATCCCATCAATGTGAAGATTGCTTACATGGGATGAGAGTTTCCTGAAAATAGTAATATTCATTAAAATGATCCTGAAATGATAATTAACATTTCTAAATTAATAATAATAGTAATAATATTAATAATGATAATAATAATAATAATAATAATAATAATTTAAAATAGTTACAACCTGTTATTATAAAAACATATTCAGAGTCAAGTCAAGATTGGGGATAGTATGTCGTAATTAATCAAAAATGCACACCTGACAGTTTCCATCCTGTTAATGGACTCAACAGATGATGGATCATCCAGGATCAAGTTGTTGAGAGCCGAGCCAAATGCAAGGACGGCATCAAAAGCATAGCTGCCGTGACCATTCTTTTGCATTGCCTGAGCAATATAATTATAAATGACAAAACAATTATATTATTTAAACTATTAGAATTGTATATTTTAATATAATTAATCACAATAAGCCATTCAACTTTCGTCTTAATAATCCTTATAATAAAAACATCACAATCCTTAATGAAATAGTTGCAGCTTTACCAGTGCTTCAAGTCTCTTATGGTAAAGGTCTTTCCACTCCTTTATGGTGGAGTCACCCAATGAGATTCTTTCCTCTGGAGATCCAAACGATGAGGGCTCAACGACGAACGACCCCCTCAAAGCCCGGAAGATTTCGTCGGTCGAACAAGAGCCAGCCTCGTGCATGTCGCGTTCCACGTCGAATATTTCTTGCGGAACGAACCAAGCATGTCCGACGGAAACTTCCTTAAAGAACGGAAACCAATCAGAAACGTCTGAACGGCTGCAAAACGATCAAATTATTAATCAATTGTCTGTTTTTAAACCATCTCTAAAGACAGGCAGAGCAGACTGAGTGACAGACGATTCCCTGCAAATAACACGACGACACCTGTCTGTGATAACTTCAATTCTTCGATCACCTGCAACGTTTCTTTGATTTGTCCAAAATGCATTCAAGTCGTTCATAATTTTAATTTTACGATTAATTTTAATAACCATTTATTTATTTATTTATTTACTTGTATGGAAAAAGTCACTGGAGTGACTTCTCTAATTTAAATGAAACATTATCGAACAACAAATCGTTAAGAAATAACCTCGAGCAGTTTTTGACCGTTGGTTTCAAAATGGAGCACAGCCTCATACTTGATTTCAATCGAGCTAAGAGAAGCCATTTCGCTCAGCACGTGGTGCTGCTTCTTAAAGATTTCATCATCCTGGACCACCACTGCCAACTGAGTGCTGTTGAAAAACTTCATGGCACTGATGTATATCTCCCTTCAAAGGAAGATTTTAAATTAAAAAATATATATATATTTTTATATTTAAGTTAAAAACGTTTATGGAAATGTTTTCAAAACCGGGCAAAAAATGCAAATCACCCGATGTCAGCCGAGCTGGGCATGACGTCGAAGAAGGAATCCGAATGCGACCCCCTTCGACGCTTGACATCGGAGCCAAAAGAGACGACCAATTTGTTGAAATAACTTGCGATGTTGACCAGAGGTTCTGCCGCCTCGTAGCACTTAGGTCCTGTCATCATGAGTGGGTGTTAACAATTAAATTGTTAAAGAATTATTATTATTAAACATTACTATTGCTAAAAATATAATCAAGAATAATAATAATTAGAATAATAATAATCATCGATGACATCCAACAGGCTGAAGCTTGTGAAAAAAATAGCTTGACACAATTAAATGCCATAATTAAATTACTAATACCTAACTTTTAAAGTAATTCTATTTAAGATGAAAATATATTGCATGACATTCCCAAATTGAAAATAAATAAGTAAACTAGTAAAGGACTCTGCATTAAGAAAATATATTTATATATATTTATATTTATAATAATATCGGTCAGTACCAATGATTCCTGCTATTTGCTTTGAACTGTTATGGATGGCTCTCAACAGGTGGGACATGGCACCACCGTCGCAAGGAATTGTGAAAGTTTGCAGGACAACTTCATAGTCTGTGAGGACTGAATCATCTTCATTCAGCATTTCCACAGCCATCCTGGCTCCTGTAAGGTTAACCTTGTATTGTCATTATTATTATTATTATTGTTATTATTATTACTGCTATTTGGTTACCATTGTTACCATAACGGTTATGAATTCGTTTATTCAAAAAAAAAATTTTGAAATATACACAGATCATGCCCAAAAAAATCACAAATTCATCAATGTTACCATTGTTACCATATAAATATAATAATAATTATATTAATTTATATTATAATTATACTAATTATATTAATAGTACTAATATAATTTAATGTGCTTGATTTTTAAAAAATATGTAATGGCAATTACATAACTCACTGCAGCAACAATTGTTTGTTTAAAAGAATAAGAGATATGGTTATATTTAAAATTATGAGTAATTTTGTCTGGATTCAATTAATTTTATTATCCATTAATTATCAAAATTGTCCTAATCCGAATAAATGATTGGAACCTTCTCTGATGCTTGGGAAGGCTCTCGGGAAAAATCCAACCAAGTGGATCTGCATTTTGCGGTCTGCGTCGAGAGGCACCCAAGATTTCCATCTTAAAATGAATTAATCATTCATTAGCATAGTTCAAACAATTCAAACTCTAAATATAACTTCTAAATTCAATTTGTTTTTATTTTTTTAATAAAGGCTCAATAAATCATTTTGAACTTAATGATTTAAATCACATATAATTCTTAGTTAACTAGAAAAAAAGAAATAGTATAATAAAAAAAAATTACTTGTCAGGATTGTGCTTTAGCCAATCACATGCAAGCTGCTGCACAATTCCATCCACCCATTTTATTGGAAATTTGGACAATTCATGTTCAAGTTCTTCCTTCGAGAAGTACAATCGAGAAATTACCTGGAAAACCTCTGGCAAGTGCGTCTTTATGACAATCCAGACCAACTTCTTCAGTACGTACTTCAAACATTTGACAACTTTATATTTATTTAAAAATTATTACAGATTATTATTATTATTTATAAATTCCTTCCAGAAATGCTAAAACTTATGACCAACTTGCTTAGACAAAGGATCCTGAGGTGAATGAGGAGCGAGTTGACCAGGAAACTGAACGAGGTCAAAATTGGACGACGAGGTCACGTCATTTGGCATCCAATTGAAGAAGATTATTGGTTTGCCGGACTGGAGAATTTTATTAACAAAGCATTTTAAATGATCCCCTATCCATGCTACATTCGCACGGAGCTTATACTTTTCAATCTGCTTCACCAGGAATCCTCTGTCAGCCTCTGAAAGTAATTGGTAAATGAACGATGATATATGCAATCATATTTTCAATACTAGTATCATCATGGAAAAATTCGAAGAATTATATATATGCTACATTCTTGAAGCCATTGGCCAAAAGATGAAATAAAAATATAATGACCTAGATATAAAAATGACCTATATATGATGAGAATAGCATGGCACAATTGTGATCTTGAGCCCCACGGCAAAAACTCTTGTCGGCCACGAAAATTCCTTTTTGGCAGTTGTCGTAAGCGCGGTCGCACCAAGTCCCCCCGTCCGGGGCATTCAAATTGGACTGGATGGCACGGACGTCTGACGAAAACATTTTGCTGACGTTGACATCGGTGAAAGACCTCCAGTGGTTTATTATCGTCCCAGAAGTTCTCCAAAACTTTTCGACTTCAACAGAAGGCACAAACCATCCATACCTGAAATGAGATGTAATTGCAATGACCAATGCCAATTTATTTCAGAGGTCCTTGAAGTGGCAGAATTATTTGCAACTACTGTTACCAACATTCCCACAGGTCCTAGTGGCCCTGCATCCACCACATTCCCCAATTCTCCCTGGAATATGTGAGGTAACCATACTTCCAAGTTCACCATAGATTGAGGAACACCTTCTTCGGACAAGCTAGCGAGTAAAAAGGCCCTTTCAGTCCAATTACTTCTTATTTAAATGAAATTTGGTAAATATCTCTACTTTGACAATCTTTCTATAGCACTGAGGTAATCAGTAGGGTGGTCCTTATAAATTATCTTGACAGTTTTAATCTTCAGTACTTCAGTAAATAAAATGTACAGGATGTTATTAATAAATAAATGCGATGCTCTTTCACTGCTCTCAAGTACAATGGGTAAGCTCATCCCATTATAATAAAAAGTCTTTTTGAATGGAATATCTAAAATGACAAAACATAGAGGTTTACGTTGCTTTGCAAACAACCAGTTTAAAGAAATAAACCAACCTATGTATTCTCTTAAGCATTTTGAAGTAACATAAGACAGTGACCATAACATTAAAAGATGCAATGGGGAAAGACACCTGCTCGTCATATTGACAAAATCCAACTAAATTTTACTGTTATAAATTAGCTGAAACCTACATATGGCAACAACAAGCCTCAATTATCACTGAAGATTCCTGGTACTCAAAATTTAAACATGGTGTGACATTAACTCATTTAATCCACAAAATACAATGCTTTGGTTTTATTGCTTTTTACATATTGTCGGTTCGCGAAAGATCACAATAAGTGCAATCAACAATAATCAGAGTTAGGACAATCTGCATCTTCCAACGTTTTGTTTTGCTTACAGCAGCAGCTCAGCAGAGGGAAACAAATTTAAAAAAGGATTTAATCAAAGACTGTCAAAACATAAATTTCGGTATTTTTTTTAAATGACATAACTTCTGCTAAGAGATGTTAAACTAAAGTTTTAATTATTTTCTATGTTGAAAGTCTCTAACCCATCTCCTTGTAACTAGGCGCTTAAATTAAATACTGTAGATTATTTGTACTGCAATAAATTGAATTTATTGACCATCTTAACCAATAAAATTCCATTTCCATGTTATAGAATATTTTCACTAATGAAACGAATGGTCGAATGGAAGGGTTGGAAAAGTGGAAATTAAGTAATTAGTTATTAAAGTTATTGTGGAGACCGCTACTATAATTAGTTTTAATGCCAGCATATTAGATTAATTCTATTATTTAATTAGCCACTGGATAAAATATCTGGCAAAAGATGGATTTTCTCCAAGGCAGCCCCAGCACCATCCCAGATAGATCATTTAGTGTCCCAACACAGTATGCAATGTCTTGATGATTCAAAAGAACTTTTTCTCTCCGAGTCTCTCTTTCTTACTTTGGTTTTGTTGACCATTTTCGGGTTAGATGGAAATGATTGCACTGCCCCTTCCTCATTCCACAGAACAAATGCTTGGGGAACAATTACTCATACCACTCAAGTGGCTTCGTTTAATAATATCCAAGTTGGAGAACAAATTGGCCGTAAAAAGCAAGAAAATGTGGTGACTGTTGATTGTTGCGCCCTGCAGCTTTGGCAAACATGGCTCTTTGTCACACTACCTCTACTCAATTCTAAAAGTTTATATAAACCAAAGTTTATAATCATGGAGCTTTCTCCTGAGATCCATACTGGATTTTCAAATCCCATCTTTTTTAAATTTTGAGTTGATAAAAATATGCAAACATATATTATGCTGTTATTACACTAACTTGAAAATTTGAGAGCTGCATTAGGATGGGATGCCAACAACAATACCTAACAAATCCATCCTGATCTGACTGACCTTGGTCAACACCCACCCACAAATATCAACACCTTAAAAAACACAAAAGAAAAAGAATATTTTATGGAACTCCTCAATTTATTATTTTGGGTAAAAGAAATCTGGAAATAAACTCAAAAGAAACCAAGTGAATCATTTTAATTATAAAATTATTAAAGTTTTTCTTCAGAATTAATCAATAAATCATTTTTCCACCCTTGACTCTCACAACCATGTAAACATGGCCATTGTTCTGCAATCCACAATCCTGGATTGATTTATCAGAGTTGTACTCTAACTCTTCTCCTGTGAAGCATATTCTCCATCAAAATTCACAATCTTTTATTAAAAGATAGAAATTTTACCTTGATAAATGAGCCTAATATCTTCTGGAGGAACATCCAACCCACACTTTGAACTTGTTTGTTGGAATAAATAGACCATTTTGCGATTCTTAAGAATTCAAACATCATAGAATGAGAGTGCGAGAATGACTTTACAACTTCAAATGTACCTTGTCGATCACCAAGGGAGTTTTCTTTCCTTGGACTCCAACAATATTAAGTTGGATGAGATCGCCAGACATCCTTCCGACAGTGGAATCACGCGCGGCAGACATCGGAACAGCGGGGTGACTACAATATCTAAAACGAAACACTAGTTTTGGGTATTTCCCATTCTTTCGAATTAGTTGCATTATGTATGTATGTATGCACATCAATTAAAAATATTTATAAAGTTTTGCAACAATTTAAAACTAAAACTTTTTTCAAAAGTCCGTCCTAGTCAGCGATGTGGATGAGCTTTAATTTGAATGCTCAAATTAAATTCAATATAATCGGTATGGATTGACATAACATAATGATAATTTTTTTATTAACTATACCGATGTTTATATCATAACCAATCTTTCGTGTCAGTGGTGGATCAGTGACCCCCTCCAAAGAAAAAAAGCACAAAATCTGGCAACTTTTTAGTGTTACTTCCCAGTACCTAAATTTACTTAAACCTCTCTGCTTTAATATAATTTATCGTTTCGCTATCTAGGTTATAAACATTTGATGACATCTATTAATTGTGATTGAATAAATGCGATAATACGTGATTTCTTTTAATTGATTTCTGCTTTAATTCTCTTCATTCTATTAAAACAAATTTGTTTACCAAAACTTGTCTATTCCACCAGCTAAATCCATAAAAATGCAAATAACCACTGAACTTTTATTGGTTTACAATAAGCAGTATTAAACACATTATAAATATCCTATTATATCAACTAAACAAGATTCCAATCTTGTAACGGTAATATTGCTAGTACCATATGGTTATTTGGAATTGAGAAAGTTCAGGTCTCTGGATATCTGGTGGTTGTTAAGAAAACGGAAATTCTTTTAAAAAGGATTCTTGGTAGATCTTTAAAGAATGGCTGGTCTTACCCTATCGATGACCGAAAGAGAAGGTCATCAATTCGAGAAGGAAGGTAAAGTCGGCAGAACAGCCCATCAAAAGAAATTTTACCAGCTTTTAAATAAGGAAAGAATAGTTTACTACCCAGTCCAAGGTCGCGTCATGTGTGACTTGACTTTCATTTGTAGTAAATGTTTTCCCGAAGAGGTCACAGTTCTTTTGAGTCTATGAATGAGTATGGAAGGTCCTACAAAAGATAAATTATAAACTAAAACAAAACAATCGATCAATTATAAAATCACTTTATTATTTTAATCGATCGATCAAATTAAAATATTAAAATTATTCTATAATTAATCTTTTAATCTATTGTTTTAAGGTGAACTCAATTCTGTCCCATCTCCTTGAAGTTACTTTTCTGTTTACTAATTTCCAGTCGTCATTAGCTGGGGCGGATCGTTTGAACCGAGGTTGTCGAAAGGAGTTGGTTGGTTTTAGCCTTTATGAAGAAATTATCCCAAGCCGCAGCACGAGTATTATGTGGTTGAATATTGGCTTTTATGAACTGATCGTTTGACTTATTGCCTTTTCATAGATCTCAGGAACCATGTCATCTCACAAGTTATCCCAGTCTGAAAAAGATTTAAAAAAGAAAAGCATTGGATCTCTCATTAGATCTTATCCTGATTTTCCAAAAAAGGGAATAATTTTCAGGTATTGCTCATCTATTGCTGAAATAAAAAATTTGATTGAAAGAGCATTAGTTTAAAATTATTAATTCCTAATTAATATAAAAACTGAGAGGTTTTAAGTCTTTTATGACCATCATTATTTTTTCAGAGATATTTTTCCTATCTTGAGAGATCCAAAAGCATTTAAAGACTGCACCGACCTTTTTGTCAATGAAATAAGGGAAACATGCCCTGATGTGCAAGTTGTTTTGGGCTTAGAATCGAGAGGATTTTTGTTTGCTCCGATAATTGCAAGGGAACTTGGTGTTTCTTTTGTTCCGATAAGAAAAGCTGGAAAATTGCCTGGAGAAAAGTATGCAGTGTCCTACTCTCTGGAATATGGAAAGGTAGGGAATATTACTTTTAATCTTACCTGAAATCGTCATTGCATGACTTAGGTAATGTCAGCCTTATGACATTGACTTTAATCTTAAAAAGATTAGTTTAAACAATTCCTCATTATCTAAGCAGGAAATACCTTAAATTATGATAATTCATTCCATCCTGTTTATCATAGAGGCTGATTTATCTATTATACCAACAAAACCCATGAAAATGCAAACTAAATGCACCGTGAAATTCTTCACAAACAACAGCTTGAGCTTTGAACCCATCCTTTTAAATTATGCAATAATTTGTTTCTTTGAAGAATATTATCTGCTCAAACCAATCTATTTCAACAATATTCAACAAATCCAACAATATTCCAATGTTTAGTCTTTTCCCTTTTTGTTCAAGTGGTAGATATGGTACAACATATTAAGATGGGAATTATATTTTTGGTAAAGGCATTTTTGCAAAATAAGAGCTGCAAAAGCAGATTTTTGTAAATATTCATATAAATATCTGTTTGTTCTTTAGTTGGGAGTTTTTCTAAGCAATAATATAAGAACTATATATTCTATATACATATATTAATTATATTTATATTAAAAAATCTTTCCAAAGGACACTATGGAGGTCGCAAAAGACAGCATCCAAGAAGGTCAAAAGGTTGTTGTCGTTGATGACCTGTTAGCAACAGGAGGTAATGTGGCATTTATTGCTTTTTATAAGAATTATAAATTTAATGAGCATGTTAAATCAAAATGTTTTGTTTACAAAAACTGCAGGTTCTTTGAAGGCAGCTCTCGAACTGCTTGAAAAGGCCAAAACGAAAGTTTCATCCTGCATGGTTCTCATGGAGCTGTCGGATTTGGACGGTCGGAAGAAACTCAACTGCCCCGTGACGTCTTTCGTTCAAGTCAAAGGAGATTAGAAAGTCATTGAATTGGAATTAAAATATATATTTACAAATTCATTGGCATGGCATGTATTTAATCTTTTAAACTATAATTTGGGGTTCTCTGTAACCAAGCGAAGTTTTGAATCCTCGTCCGATCGTGTTGCCCATTTTATCGACAAAGCAAAAGAACGTCGCCGTGAAATGCATTGCCACAACTCAAATACATGTCGTGCTGATTTTTAATCAAAAGTATCTTATAAATTTGGAGCATATGGTTTTATTGATGTCAATGTTTGATTTATGAAAAGGAGACAACCATAGATACCGAGGTCCGGTGCCAAATACTTCTTCGTAGTTAACCCACTTGCTGTTGTAAAGTGCTGGAAATAAATCATCTTTCTTGTATTCAATGGTCTGAAACATATCATTGAAGACTTAGACTTGCATGTTTGTAAATAAGCATCGTTGTTGTTGTTGTTGTGTTGTATTTATGTACATTCAGGGAAACAACTAACCGTGATGTTGTTGTGAATAGACCATATTTGTCTAAAGAACATGACCGAGCCAAAAATTAGAGACGACATTGCCACAATCATCAAGAAGAAAACGTCGATGTGATATTTAATCAGAGTGGATAGGATATTGCGATCTGAAAGGTCATCCTTTCAGATAAGATTCTACAATTTCTGAGGAAAATTTCAACGATCTCACCATTTTCTGATGAAACTTGATAGATAAATTTGTAGACTATGAGAGCTGACAGATATCCACACAGGATTGTTAGGTACAACTGTTGGGCAACAAAACCACTGTTACTCTTGCAATTGAGTGAATAATTTTATATGCACCAACTGTAAACAGGAAAAAGTATTTCTGATTGTAGAGGCCAACACAGTTGTTTATCCATGGACAATGATGGTCCATCTTTAAGATGCATTTTTTACAAACCCTAAATTTAATGTTGAAAATATAATGTGGTTAGGGACATCTGGTGGGGTATGCATTAACTTGCAATGGTGAGTCCTCAGAGGTTTGAGACGACAACATTTGGGACACCTGAGAATAACGCCATCTTCCGGTGAAGGTTCTGCAATATGACTGGCATCATCACCTGAATCGTTCGAACCCTGAAAAATAAAAATCGTGTTGCCATAAGGAAGAGGATTAGACCATTAACATCTACTGGGTCAGTGAAGGCAGCCCTGACGTGGGCCACAAGGCATAAAGTGTAGAGAGTGACAGCAATTATTCCTTCGAAATTCATCCATTCCACAACAGAAACTGAAGTTACGCAGAGGGAATAACAGAATAGGGCATAAAAAGTAAATAAACAACATGGTCCGACACTCATTTTGCCGGGAACTTTGCGTTGCTAAGGGGAGGTGCTAGAACGTTGGTAGGATTGTTTATGGTTTGTTTCGTGGCAGTTGATGTTTTTAAAAGTAATTTTTAATATCAAGAACAATTTTTTTTATGTTTTAGTTTATTTATTTTTTACATAATTCAAATTTTATTATTTACAATCTATAAAGATTCATTCACAAACTTTTAAAAACCTTATTATTTAGGTCCTTCGCTTTATTTGAAAACCTCTCTAAATGCAGAATTAACTGTAGAATTTTTTTGAGTGCCCATCAAGATGCTTTTTTAAAGAGAAAGGGCACGACATTTCTTGAGATGTGTGTCATTATTTCTAGAAAATTTCTCATTTCTACGAGAAAGGTATTCATCGATTTGTTTCACGGAGAAAAACACAGAAACTTTCCAGTATCACTTTCCATTCTTGTTTGAAAGCACAAACTGTTCGAATCATTTTTTCAATCTTTGTTGAATTTCAAGAGAATTTCAAATTAGAAGAGCAATATTTAATCTATTACTCTTGTTGAAAACAACGAAAATAACATGCCTCACAAGTGCTAAAAAGGTGGAATCTTTGCCAATTTGCAGAAAAGAAACAAAAGCTTAATTAACTTTTCCAATTGTTTACGCCTATTACGAACTCTCTCTTCTCCCCAGTTTCGCTTGAAACATATTTTGTGGGGGGAAAAAGTGATCAATTATAAAAGTATAATTAAGCTATCAGCATATGATGCTTTATCTCGACATTTATCACAACACCTTACACAGCCAACTCTATCGAAAGAAAATATTTCTGTTTTTATTTCAATCTTCCTTCAAACTTGTCTTCGTTTCCTGCAAATGCGAGCGAAATATGCCTAATAAATCATCTAGAAGCAATCGCAGCCTTTTTTTTTCTGGAAGTCAACAGAAAGACATCTTGAAGATAAACAAAGTAAGCCTGCGAACATAACAGCGCAAACACGATTCTCTTCTTGGACTTCCTGCTAGTTAGAATTCAGTGCACAGTTTATCGAGGTGTAGAATTACACGTACCAAGCTGTGCCGCGCATCAGCTCAGGTCACTGAGAAATTGGAAATGATTAAAAGTGCACAGAGCTCTGAGGAACCTTCTCGTCTCCTATTACGAGCAATTTCTTCGACTAAAACACCTCGTTCCAAGCTATAGAACTAGCCATAAAGAGGTCGCAGATGGAGGGCTGAACCGTTTGGCTTGAATTGCCGTGAGGGCTTAATGTGCCACCGATGAGTTCCTTCTTTCCATCGTCGGTAGGCTACCTGGTCAATAAATTGAATCCGGGCGATGAATGATTCCAGAAACAAGTGTTCCCGAAGTTATTCGTATGAACCGAGAACAGGTAATAATAATAATAATAATCATAATAATAATAATAATCGACCTTTCATAGCTCTAATCAATAACGCGTTTCTTCTTGAAAGCTCTCAGTAATCTCTCTGCAGACCTTATCATCTCCAGCCAACACCTCAGACATTTCTGACTGTTCTAAACGCGGAGCAACTATTTTTACGACGGCGAGTAATTGCTGGCATTTCACGATGTATAATTTGCTGGGACGTCGAGAGGGAAACTAATAAAAAAGATAAATGGTACATCCAAGGGGGAAGATGAGAGAAGGTAGGGAGACCATCTGTTGGTGATGGCTCGCTGAACAGATTTCCTTGGATGTGCCGAGAAATCTCCTTATTGCAAATTTGTTGAGACACGGAAATCAAACAAGCACCAACAATTAACTTTGATTTTCCCCTTTCCCCTATCAACAAATTATCAAGGATATACTGCTTCATTCTGAAACAAAAAAATTAAGCAGATTTAATAATGATGGGCGCGAAATGTCGTAAAATTATTTTAAAAACTGGGAGTTCAGAGGTTCTGGGTTTCATTTGAAGCGAGGACGTCGATGATATTGAATATTTCTGCTGAAGAACATCACTTTGTGGCAGTCTCATTTCCTAGTGACCCTGTCAGTGACTGGAGTGTGGTATTGGTGGAGCTTTTGCAACTTTCAATCTCACTTGTCCGAGCCACATTTGTTTGCTCAAGAGCTGTCAGTTCTCCATTTTAAAAGCGGGTTTCGCACAAGTTTTTGTGTCAAAATCAGACTAGGTGAGAGTCTTGTGGGATATCAACGTTTCATATTTCTTTAAAGTTTTGCTCTTAAAATGGAGAGCGTTACGAATTTCTCGTCATCACGCCTTCGCGTGAATATTTTAAACGCTCGTATTTAGAAATGTTTACGATATCCGTGAAAGAAATGTGCAAGAAAACAACATTCTCTCTAGAGTTTAAAAGTTTATTCGACTTTGTCTTTGTCTTTCTCTGTTTATTATGAGATATTCAGTACATCGGAAGTGCAAAATGGCCTCTACCCTGGATGAAGGGAGTGTTAACACGATATTGCTCGAGTGCATTAGTTACGCAACTACAAGAATTTGAAGTTATTTAGCGTGTTAGTCTCGTTACTGAAACGAAAGAGAGAGAGAGAGACTGTCGCAAGATGGCTGTATCGATACTGCTCGATCTGATGAATTTCAGTTTCGTGCGATAATTTCGATTTGGTAGAAGAACCTGTTTCTATGATGATGGGGAGATGATAAGTGAAGATTACAAACATCAAATTCATATTGCAACATCTGATTAATTTAGCCAATTGCTTAACCATGCCTTCAATTCAGGCGCCTAAATGGCTAGCCATGATCCTCAGATTGCCATATTTTTGGACTATTGCACATTACACCGAGATTATTAATTATTTTCCCCGTTTCAACTAGCAATTAGGTTTGTTATTAATAAAATTTAATTTTTAAAAAATAAAATTGTCCATAAAAACCTTAACAATAAGGAATTTATTAAAATTTATTTTCGATTGACACTTACTTACTTCCGTCTTAGCACCTAATTTTGCGAAGTTGACAAAAGAAGTATTGCGCAGCTGTTGCGACGGTTTTGTTAAAAAAATCTCCATTTTAGAAAGTTTCCACTCTTCATTTCAAACAAATTGCAAATTCTCCAGCGACTTCTGACCTTTTCCACGCCGAGTCACGTGATGACGACTCCAATTTAATGATTGGACATTTGACATGACGTATGAGGGTCGTGCTCTCTCTGCCAGACATTTCGTTCGCAGCCACCCGTGCCTTTTCAGTAATGTAGATTTTAAGAGATCCATCTAACAGTAACGCCATACATTCGAGCAACCTAATCCCACGCCTCCCACACCCACGAGGGGTCTGCAGCTGGGGGTAGTGAATGGGCCCTTGGAGGGGAGGAATGGGAGAGGTGAGTGGTCGGCGGATGGCAAGGGGCATAGGAGAAGCACCGATGAATTTAATCGCGTGTTTTTAGAGTCTCACCCCGTCCATTTAATCAAGCCTTGCGTAGCATTTACGACGGCGCGTTGAGGCTCTAATGAACAATAACGACGGGCGACCTGTCCGATCACTTGGCACCGAAGAGAGGGTCAAGAGCGAACGGGGACATAAAATTCCCGCACGGCAGCCGCCAGCGCCACTGAAAAGGCGAACGCAATTCGAGAACTTTGCGGAGATTTTTATTCGCGATGGCTACCGGTTGTTGAATGAGAAATTGTTCTTGAATTATGGGTGGCCATAAAACATTTTGTAATTGTTTTGCAAACTTTGCTGGAGGCATCAATTGCAATTTATGGGAGCTCGTCTGTTGTAGTGATTAATGAAATTCGTCTAATTGCCTTCCCTTCTGGCTCTATTATTAATAGCTTCGTGCTCTCCTGATGATTCTCGCTTCAAAGAGTTGGCCCCATTATTGTAGTCATTATTTCATTAAAATTGTTATTATTATTATTATTATTATTTAACCTTCTTATTTATTTTTATCATCTCCTAGGAGCTCATCAGCGATTCGAATCATCAAAAGAATATTAGATCGAGCGGCCCTCTTATTGAGAATCTCGAGTTGCTAATTGATCGCTTATCTCGATGAATTTTCATTCTGCATTCATAATTGATGGCCGCGAATCGGAACAGACATGCGAGCCATCCTTCAGTCTGCCAACATTCTTCCATCTTCCGTTCACGCAATCAAATCCTGCCGATGATCCTCTCACTGATTCTCTCCATCTCACCATCCCTCTCTCTCTCTCCAGCTCACACTCACACTCTTTTCCAGTCTCGTCAATTTCTCGATAAATTTTTCTAGCGCTCGATTCTCTTAACTTCAGAGTTCAGAGTGTTTAAATCGTCGACTTGTTGAGTTTTTTAAGGAGCTTGTTTTACGGCTTCACATAAGCAGTAGTCGTTGTTATTGCTGTTGTTGTTATTGAATAAAGGCGCAATAAATCTCTCAGGTGAATTCTTTCTACCAACATTTCATCTCGTAGCTCATTGTGTGCCCAAACACTGAAAGCCGCCAGTTCGTCACGAGGCATTTTCCCTACCACGGACCGTACAGTGTCAACAACGACTGCCATAAACCTAAAGAACATTACCGAGTCTATAAGTTCGATTTTACGATTTCAAAAAGGTTTTGATGCGTTTACATACCTCGTAAGAGTATATATTCGTACTCGTGGACTCCTTTCGCATTCTTATTTTCTTACCAACAAGATCACGAGTGATGTTGAACCGAAATGGAAAGACACTCGCCGTTAACCGTTCCTCTCCAGCGCTCCATAAATCACGTCTCCGCAGCGCCACCAGTGCGATGCAGAAACTCCGCCTCGACCACGCATGTCATAAATTAAATGAATGCCATCCAAGATCTCTGCTTCCTGTTTTCCACGGACTCCTGGATCGATTGATACAAAGTTATCTTCCTGCCTCTCGACGTATAGTTCTCGAAAGTCGACCAATGAGATACTTCACGACTTATCACGTGACTCTCAAGTGGTGATCTTTTTTTAGAAGGACCTGCATAATTATTCATAAAACTTACCTCCTACGACAATAGTGAAACTGAACATTTTCGATGTGGTCAAATATTTTTAATAACGACGACGATTACGGCTGTAACGTTGATTCTGAATATTAATTTGTATTTATTAATTACAATTACTAATTGCAAGACATGTAACAACTGGTCTCATTGGCCAAATATTTATTTCTCAGTTGCAGTTGCTAACAAAGTGAGGAAGAGCAATCAAAACTTTGTACAATCATTTTGAACAAAAGAACATCGTGACCAACAAGCCCCTTACTGTGCGCAGTGCTAACGACGAACTCGAGGATAAAGGTGAAAAGATTCTGTCAGCTCAAGGCACGTGATTGGATAAGAACGGTTTGACGTAGGGGTGGAATCGGCCATTTACCCCCGGAGAGAATTTGGTGACTTGCTGTGGGACGTCGTCGAATGCCTTGAGGGACCAAGCGAATGGATTGTAGGCGAATTGCGGGAAGACAGAAAACATTGAGGCATCGAAGGGACTCGAGTCTTTGCCTTCTGCCCAGTGGAGTCTCACGTGATCCATGACGTCGTCGTAACTGCTGAACAGCTTGGAGCAGGATTCGCCGATCGGTTTGAAGAGAAAAGGACACGTCAGAGGAGTAGATAAAAGCATGGGATTGTGTTGAGACAGAAAGTGCAAGTAGGAAAGATTTTGAAGATCTTTCGATGACTGGAACATTGAACTCGTGAACACCGGTGGAGGCAGAAAGTTGCTCGGGATACTTCTCTCCTGATTCGTCTGCTTGCCCTGCGAATTGGCGAACAAGTCGCCGCGGGATTTGAGGCCCGGAGCAGAGGATGGCGGAGAGTGCGCCGGGGGTTGCTGGAGTGGGTTGGGGTTGTTGGGACTAAAGGAGGGGTACAAGGAGTGAGGAGAGGCCCTCATCTTGCCGAGCTGCTCGGAAAATGTAGAGTAGGAGAAGTTGAGGAAAGGTGATGAGGGATGGGTGTTGACTTGAGACATGTAATAACTCTTGAGGAAATTCGAATAGTCCGGCGGAAAAAAGTTGAAATAGCCGGGATAGATGCCATCCGCAGCTGGTGCGAAGCCGTTTGGTTTGAAAGGCAGGTTTATTAGCCAGGAGTCTGACTTCTTGCCATGATCTGCTGCGCGATGATCTTTGGAATTTCGATTCTCGCTCTTCCTGGAAACGCTTTCATGCCTCCCCGCAACGCTCCGTTTATTGGAAGAAGAGGATGTCGATGACGTCGATTTCATAGCTTGAGTGCCCCTCGCCTTGGGGGCGCAGGGCTTGCTCTGGTGTTTAGATGTTAACGGCAAAGGTTCGGAATTTCTATCTCGAGATTCTTCGTTCTGGTCGCGATCGTCCCGCTGCGTGGCTATCCCTACCACGTCCAGCTGCTCGTCTTCGGCGCACGGATGTTCGCTGGAAGTGGAGTCCTTCCTGGCTACGATGATATCACCGTTCTTCCTGAAAAATTCTCGACTTTTGCTGGACGTCATCATGGTCGACGTCACATCCTCTTCAGAGGAGCACCTCGGATGCTCTCTCGAATGATCGTCATTCTTGTGAGGGTCGTGACCTTTGTTGCCGTTGCACGAGAGGATGCTGAAGGTCGTCGCGGTCGATGTGGACAGGGTCCTGTTGAAGGGGATCACGTCTTTGCCTATGCTGTTGCAGGTCTGAGCCAAGAGAGCCAGGGGACTGTTCTTGACGTCGAACTGTGGCAATAAATAAACTTGGCATTGATTTCTATCAATTCATTTATGACAACAATGGTAATAATAATGACAGTGTTATTGTACATAATAGCAGCACAATTGATAGTGTTGTTTAGTTGTTATTGGTGATGATGACGACGACGACGACGATAGTAGTGCTCGTCCACCGCGTGAAAAAAACGTGATGGAAAGCAGGATGAGCAAAGATTCGCTTTCAAAAGATTTGTTCAACTCCACGATGGGGTCAACGGCCTGAAGCATTTCAACGAATTATAAATAATTTATTTTAAAATCATTTCTGACACCTAGAGAGAAAAACAGCCACCTCGCTCGCTGGAGGAGCACAGGAATGCCGTTTCAATCGCTAAAGAGATTTTATAAGTCGACCGACAAGGTTTGGTGGAAAGGATGGTGGAAATTTATGAGCAGAAGTGCAGATAGCAGACCTAAACAACACAGACCCGATTGCATGCTCGTGAAATGAAGTGAACTACGGAGGGAGGAACCGAGAAGAGGGTGATCCGCTTGGATTCTAGTCACAAACATCTCCGATTCTGAGTGTTTCCGGGGCATCCATCCACTCCATCTGCTCAATAAACACCCACTAGTCTTTCGTTTCGCTCGGCGATTAATCTTTCCTTCTCTTCGGCTCTCTGTGTAACTGTATTTTATGGCCCAGTGCGCGTTTTGTAAAACTGTTTACACCCGACGGAAGACGTGAGCTGCTGTTTTGCATCTGTTTTCTTTTACTTTTCCTTTCTTCCATTCCCGTGGCACATCCATCTCGGGAAGGTACGAGCGAGTGCATGCACGAGAGCACCCAGTGGCCTCCAAAGGTTGTAGTTGGTGGAAAAATCTTTCCTTTGTGCTCGTTCTATGCACCATTGAGGGCAGAACTGCTTGTTCGCTGGATGGCTTCTTTGAAAATGTCTGGCGAGTCAATAACTTCTGCTACTGTTTTCCTAGCAACTCTTAGAAGCGTTCGCGTGGATAAGCCGTGGAAATACTTTGCAGTTCGTATAAACATGATAAAACTTGTTTTATGGACTGATGACTCGCTTGAAAGACGTCTATAGTCACTCCCATCACTCGTTGAAAAGCTATTTACGACCTTGGCATTCGCTCTCTTCTCGTTCTTTGTGGTTATTTTTTTGACTGCCGAAGGAAATTTTAACAAATTGACTCCGACGAACCAGCGAAATGAGAAAAGTGATGAATACTTCTCCTCCATTTTTGAGTCGTAAGCCTAATATGGCAGGAATGAGCCGCTATACAAGAGAGAAAGGAGTATTACTTTGTGTGAAAGCGACGTTTATTGGCGTTTCACATTGATTTGTCGACTGGCGTTTATGGCTCCTTCTCTGGAAGGGTGACCGGTTATAAACTCCTGGGAAGGAAAATAAAACACGGTCCCCTCGCTCCGGGCGCCTTGTGATGTCTCCCGACATAACGCCGATACTAAAAACGAGCCGATGGATATGGTCGTCATGATTACAAAACGACGCTTACGGTGCCGATGATGAATGGCACCGGCGATGACGGTAATAGTCTTGCAGGAAGTTGGCATCACTCGCCAGCCGATAAAAGATCCGAAGTGGTTCAAAGGTGCTAAGAGGGACAAGAGAGGCGCGCCGTAAATCATCGACAATGAATCATTTGTCATCATCCGAAAGTGTTTGGAAGTCATAAAACCGGCAAGTAACAAAAAGTGCCGCCGAGAGATTTCGATAAAAGGTAATAAATAAGATTGGCCGGCGAATTGCACTCCGAAGAAGAGCACTCGAAATATTCTCACACGCCTCACATGTCGGGCCCTTTTTTTTTCTGGCGATTGTCAACTACGATCACCAATCAGTCACTCGTTCTGATTATCGGGAATAAAAATAGAAAATCGTGTATTTTATGACCGATTCAATAACTAGGCTGTAGGATAATTAATTAGACGGAGTCGGATGAGTGCATATTTTATTACCGAAAACCCGCTAGAACCATCGCCGGCCAATTTGTTCAGATATCAAAGATGGATTGACGGATGCCTTCAATTTTGAAGGCAACTACGTTCTAAGAGTAAAAATTTAGACGAGAGAAAGACATTACTAATTGATTCACTTCGTTTTTAGGAAAAATGGAAATGAGTGCAAAAATGTTGATTCTTCTTTTGAAGCTAAGTTGTTCTGCCACGGGAGTTCAAACTCTTTTAGCATCCAGCTAATTTTCCCCGACAACGCCGGGGTCATCAAAGTGCTGGCAATTTTCAAAAGTCGAGTCCAGGTCCGAATCGTTAATCTTAATATTCCTCGCCGCGGGACGCCCGTAGACACGATAAATTGATCAAGTATAAAGTATTAATTATTTTAGTAAATGAATTTATGTCTCTAAAATTTGACAATGTGTAACAAAAATAATCCCAATCAATATGTTGCTAAAAAAGATAAAAAGAAATAACGGAAGCAGACGATTGCGACATCGATTAAAAACGGTTGCCATGGTAGCGGAAGATTCGGTGATGCTGCTGATGATGATGATATTGATGTGATCGTCATAAGATTTTATGGAATCATGGAAATACCAATTGAGGTTATCGTTTTACGACTTCTCATACATTCCGCAAATTCCAAGCAAAAGGCACCTAAACATGGTCTGCTGGAACTTGGTTAGGTTCTCTGTATTTATGGAAATTTATTTTGAAAAATACCTTGTCTGGTATTTACGACGTGACTCTCCCAGGGGCATTTAAACTTTGTTCAAATGAATTAATATTATGCATTGTTTAAACCTTGTTGTATAAGTTTTATTTTATAAGTAATAATGCAGGATTTGGCTTTTAGCTGATTACAAAACTAACTGGCTTGTAGAGATGGAAATGCAAATCATTCAAAGTGCCTTTCCAAATTGCAAAAGATTAGAACCTCGAATGAGTAATAATGTAACGATGTAATTAATGCAATATTGTCTAATAGACAACCCAATTTGTAATACCTTCAACTTTATAAGGCGTTCACCTTACATTCAGAAGTTGAATGATTTTCAAATTACTTTGTAAATAAGTTTTTAAATTTGAACAAACTTAATGCCACAACGAAGTGAAATTCGAATGGAATATCTACAATCAGGAAGGGCGATTAATTGGACCTCGTGTTCGCACCACGACGCGTCCGGAAAATGAAGCAGAAAGTGGAACTCACGAGGATTTTAACTCAAAGCATCGACCATTTCACTAAATCTTGAACAAAGTTCGTTTCGTGCACTAAAAGATGATTTATCAGAATACAAACAGAAAACAAACAAATAAATAAATAAAACAATAGATTGAAAAGTATTGGAACAACTCACCATTGGGGGCTGTTGAAGTTGGTCTGGTGGATCGAGATACTGAGTGGTGAACATTTCGAGAAAAAGCCAACAGCAACAATAACAATGACAACAACAGTAACAATCAACGAAACAATTCTCTAAATTAATGGACCAATAATTCGTAAAGCGAATTTCCTTTAAAAGTGAGTTTAAAATCTCTTCACGTTTCTTTGAGCTTATTCAAAAGTCTATCGGAAAGTGACGGTAAAGTGATTTAAACGAAGTCTTCCAACTACCGGCGCTACAAACCTCCGATATCTTCCACGAAGAAACGTAGACAACTCGTTAAGATACTCTCCTTTCCTACTTACTCTCTCACTACTCTGCTCGTTCCTATCTTTCTACGGAACCCGACGTTCGCAGCGCGGGTCTCGATGGCACTGCGGATATTCCACGAAGCGCCGAAGTGCATCGATGAGGGGAAGATCGACTTGTTGTAACCTCTTCTCGTAACGTCCATCTGTTGAGTGTTGTCATCGTAGTTATGAGAGAATGCCGGTAAATTCAACAATCGCATTACATCGTCTGCCTATCATTCCGCCAGTTGTATCGTCGTGTTCTGTGGTATTGTGTTGCTCGGGGGGTATCGGTTTTTCTTTTTTGAGACGACGATGAAATGATTATGATCTTTGAAATGGGATATTGTTATTTACATTACAATGATGATTAAAAGACGATCGTCTGTCAACACTATCAAGCTGTTTTTTAAACTACCCGTTCAAAGGTTCGCATCGCATTCACATGGAATCCTTTGTCGATGGAGACCGAGTGAAACGGAGTGATGATGGGGAGTTGGGAAAAAGTGAGGAGTGAAATTGAACCCCGAAAGGCAAGCAAAGGGTTTCAATAGCCGCACTTCCGTAGATTGAGCCTCGCTATCGGTTTCAGGAGTCGAAAGTTCAACTGACTGAAAGATGAATTAAAAATGAACGAAAGCAGCAGATGGAGGACTTAGGGATAGGATTTTTTTTAATGTTTCACTTTTACACGAACGTGCTTTTGTGTGTGTGTGTGTGCGTGCGCCTGAAACGAATGGCTCAGATGTGATTCATTCGTCGTAGAATCGCGCGGCGTTACGATGTCGACAAACAATTCTCACCAACGTTGTCGATCGCCGTCAACGACGAAGAAATCATCGTAGAAAGTCAAAAGAGAGACCAATGATGCGTCTATTAACGGAGAAGGCTGGTAAGATCTTGTTTATTTCTCACGGGACTCTCACTTGACGAGTCGGTCGTAATTCACTCCACGGCGTCTTTCTCTGCGCCACGGCATGTTTACGCCGGGGTCAGCGACGACGTGAACACGAAGTAAGGCTTGTAAACAGCTGTTATTTATAGCCAGCTAACAACCACCGCTCTGTTTTCTGACAAGTCCCTCTGATCGATGGCTCTACGTGACAGGAGGATGAAAGTTCGCAATCGAAGTCTAAAAAGTTCGGCAATCGACGAACAAATTCGCTTTGAACGTTCGTCGATGGTGAATCTCCCGGATGAAAATGTTAATTTCTGCTCGGAGTCCAATATCCAAGAGAAGAACAGCCATCCAGGTCTTCAATAGCGACGTTGGAAAATGTATTACCACTCGAGGTCCTAGAGGCACTTAAAATCTCCTTTTTTAAGGCTTCCCTTTAAGTAAGATTTGTGCCCGTCTCGACTCTGACAACTCGGCAATAAAGTCTGCAACATTCCCGCGCCTTTTTCTCTATTCATCTCGTGGTCGAGCTTCATAAATTTGTCTTCGGTCGTTCTGGCGTAAACTATTTGAGGTCATAAATTGCAGGGGAGGCCAGGCTATTTGTCAGTCGTGATAAGTCCAAAAGCCGACAAAGATTGATAGCGGATGGGTCGCCCACCGCCGGCGATATTTCGACCCCAGAACATGGACCGAGGTGTGTTGATTATCGGGTGAAATTTTATAGAGACATTAATTCACATTCCTCCATGGAAATGGTTCCGTCCGTCCATTAATTCGACACAGGATTGGCACAATGGAAGCATCAATTCGCCGGAAGACATTCGAACAATTCACCGCCGATGCTTTCAGACGGAAGGCAGAAGACCGATTGCCAAAGCATCGATTCATCATCGCATGTTTTACATTCGGAATCTAACGGTGATTAATCCGCTTATGTGACACTCCATAATCGCCAATTATTTAAAATCGAATATTCTTTAAGGTTTTATCTTTAATAATCTTTAAGAGTTTTTCTCTAGCAAGTTTTTCACGGGCGAACGTGATCAAGAATGGAGGAGCGAGAAGAATGGAGAGTAGGAAATAATTCACGGACCGAATTTTGTGACTGGCCGGGCACGCTTTATTTGCAGGAATCCGTGGAAAAAGTTTCGGTTTTAACATCGCAGGTGATGGATGGGAGTCGTGTTGAAAGATTATGACAAAGTGCCGAGCGATGCGAAACATCAATCACACGGGACGTGATTTCGCGAGTGCAGAACGCATCTTTCCCCCGTCTGAGTGTGGAAAGTGAAGCGAAAATCTCGAGCTTTGATGTGAACGGTCCGTCAAAATACATCGTGGAACCTCTCAAAACAAGTGTTTCGATTAGAAATCCTGGCAATTGTGGAGTAAGAGTTTTTAGAATTTTTTCCCTCTGTTAATTAACTAGTCTTGGGCTTGGAAAACGTCTGCAAGCGATTGCAGTGTTGGATCTGGAAAGAGATGGATTGCATCGTGAAGATATCCAGATATAACTTCGGCACTTCAACAACACTTGATCATAGCAGGCAGAATATCTATAAATAAATTGATATCCTCCATTTGCAAATCTAATAATCAGTATTTAATTTTGAATCTAATCTTAAAATGAATTTAAAATTTATTCGCAGGATTATAAAGATTATAAAGTATTTTGTAGGACTGGTGAATATTTTAAAAATAGTTTCAAGCAGCTGTCACTCTAACGACTCAAGAGAAAAAAAAATCTGAATTGAAAAATAGACAATTACAATTTATTAATAAAGATAACGTCTTCATAAACGTTTTTGTCGTATAAATGCAAAATTGGCAAAAATAATTTTAAACAAAATTTTAATATTGAAAAGTTAAAACCATTTAAACTATATTTATTATTCATATTTATATTAAATTCGTACGTCTTAAATTGCTAATCATTTATTGTGTTTGGGGGAAGAGAATCGAAACCCAAAAGTCCCCTTGGGTGCGTCTCTAAATGACACAAGTCAACAAGGGATAGAAAATTCACCAACATTGGCTATATGTTAATGACGAACACAGTCACTTAATTTGTAATTAAGTTAAAATGTTTATCACACATCTTAATATCCATAATGCAGCAATGAAAATATCGAATAATTCATTCAATGGTAAATTCTGTGTTTAAACCTTTAATAAACAGAGATTACTGTCTTTCTTTTAACTTCTGGTCAAGTAGTTTAAACTTTCGTCTTTCAAGTTTGCTCGGATTGCATTACTGTTGACGATTAAATCAAACCAATTCATATAAAAAGAAAATGTCATGCAATTAATTTCATCCTTTTGCATTTGGAGCGACCGTAAATGCTTAGAAATAGTAAATTCTAAATTAAGCTTCAAATTTGCCAGAAAAATCTTTTTAAGAGTGAATCATGAAGTTGCTTTTAATAAAAGTAATATTACGTCGAAACCCATCGGAACATTAACTGAAATATTTTCGTTTTTTTCAGGCAGTGTTAACAAAAACATAATTTGGAAGGTCGTTGAGGGTCCCTGATTGACCACATGCACGCCCTATTCCCCCACTCCTTCTTTCGAAAAAAACTGAACGAGAGCCTAAGCAACTAAGTTGCGTTCTTTTAAGGTACTTTGTCTCAAATTTGACTAATTTTCGTTTACAAAAGTGAAAACGAAAGTATGACTTCCGAAAGACCAGCTCCATTTCCGATGTTTCTAACAGAAACAGTCAGCAGGCCATAACATTTTAACAAGGAGTTGGACTCTCCCAAGGAATATTCTCGTCACACGAGACAATTATTTCGGAAATGGTCGTTTGTTCCATGTGCTTTGAAAGTCAATCTAGGAATGGCCTTGTTGCGCCACGCAGACGAAATGGAAATCTTTGGTAACCGAAGATAATTCGACGGCGTAGAATAATATTTGTGAGATTGGTTTCATTTTAAAGAATATTTCGAAATATTTAGTAATTTGATTTTTTTTTTATTTCAAAATTAAATCTTTTTAATTTTAAAAGTATAATGCTTTCAATGGCGGTTATTTTTTAGGAAATTGCTGTAATATGCGAACTCAGCTGTTCAGTGACTTGATTCCATTTTGGCGCCAAAAAGGTCATTTATGAGCAGATGGGTTCACGTCAGAAGTCCTTAAGAACAAACACCTAACTTGAACTTTGAACCGACCTTTCTCGCAGCCAATGATATTAAGAGAGTTGCTCGAATTTTATCGTCGGTCAGCCTCAATGAAAGTTGAATTGTTTATTATTGACTTGAGACTATTAAAGAATTTATCGGGGAATTAGTGAATTATTCATTGTGGAATTTGAATGAATCAATAGACGGTTGAATGAACAGATTGATGGATGGTTGGTTGGATGGATTGATGGATTGATGGGTGGTTGGTTGGATGGATGGATTGATGGGTGGTTGGTTGGATGGATGGATGGATGGTTGGTTGGATGGATGGTTGGTTGGATTGATGGATGGATGGTTGGTTGGATCGATGGATGGATGGATGGATGGATGGTCTAGTAAATGAATAGATGTTAATTTTTGTTCGACAATCTTTTTGTTTGCTGTGGAAAATTTTGAAGAAATTTTTTGCGTTTCACGACAGGATATGACGTCATGCAACCCTCATGAGCAGATTAAATCTTTTTTGAATGAAATTTTATCGTATAAGTTGTAAAATGAAAAAAAAACGGTCAAGGGATGAAAGAGGTTTTTAAGAAATCTCTTTGAAATTTGAAGTTTTGATGTATCCAATAAAAAGAAATTAATTAGGAATCAATTTGTCTTGTTATCTATAAAAACTGTGATCGTAAAATATTAAACTTCCTAATTATCAGAATATTTAATAATAATAATAATAATAATGATAATAGATTATTATAATAGATTAGAAAGTGAATTATCGTCAGAATGTTGATCCCATAAAGGCATTTACATATTAATAGTTTTAAGCGGCTTTTCCACTGCTTTTTAGCGCTCCACAGCGTATTCTTCCGACTTTACAGGCGACACACGCAGACGTGCATAGATATTGCATTTGTTAGCGCCCATCTAATTTGCATGGGTTCGACGAAAATTAAGAGCTGGTCCCGCTGAAATTTCAACCTTCAAACGGAAACCTTCCCGGTCCGACCGGGAGAGACCGTCGACTCGAAGCGAGAATTTCTTTCCAGCCGATCGTCCGACGAACTCCGCCGGACTGCGCTCCACTACCGGAGAGCTCCGTCGAGTCTTTATTACTCTCCGTCCAAGAACAGGCTGTTAAATTAACCAGTCGGGGTCCTCGTTTTATAACATGAACTTTGGCCGTTCGTGTTTCTTGCTGATTTCCAATGGAGGGGAACCGCTTCTCCAGTCGGATCAAATTTTTCCATTCAGAGGATGAAAGAAGACGTCCAGGCCGAGCAGTCATGAACGCCTGGAATGGCAAAGTGATCGCCGTCGCTTCCATTTACTTTTTCTTCTTCTGCCCGGTGCCAATTTCATCCGGTAAATTTGGATTTTCTTTTTCGAATTTTGACGTCGATGATGAGCAAATGAATCAATTAACCCTCTCAAAATGCTCTTAAACGTAATTGAATTTGGATTTTTCAAAATTTCAATCATCAATCATTAATAATTTCAATCGTTTTTCAATCGATTACCGAGAGAATGTATTCTAACGAACAATAAGAGAATTGTAACTACTAACCAATGGCTAACCTCCTGCAATAACTAACGCCTTGGCTCGGGTTATTAAATTACGAACGCTAAATTATTAAAATTTGAAAAATGCAGTCTTTAGCTTTGCCAAACGAGTCTTGATTTCCATTCCGTCTTTTTGCCAGGTAATTCTTCACGTGGATTTCAATCTAAAGGATATTTTCTTTCTTTCTTTTCCGAGAATTCATTAAACGACCTTTAAAGGTCACGATTCAATTAGTGAGCATGAAATTAAATAAATAAATAATTAAATAAATAAATAAATAAATAAAATAATTATTTAATAATAAATGTAATTGATCATTAAGTTGTAATCAGTCCTGACTGCATTATTTCCATCAATAGCGTTAATTGCAGCTTATTGGTCAAGATTGGTCGCCATGTTTTTAATAATGGAGGATTTGAAGATTAGGAACAAGAAACAATTGTTGATATCGTGAGGGAGGTTTTTATTGGAATTTTAAATTTAATTAAACCATGATTTATTCGAGCATATTTATTTATTTATTTATTTCAATCTTTAATTCGAGGCATTCGTTCAATATTAATATTAAATAGTTTTGAAATCATTTAATATTTCTATCAAAAATCCAGTAAATAAATGGAGACAAATTTCAATTTGTAAATCATTTGATTATATTGAAATTGATTAAATGAATGAATGAAGCAATGAATGAATGGATTGATGGATGAATGAATGAATGAATCTGATTCTTTCAAACAACTTGAAGACTCCAACTGCACGAGTATTTAAAATCAAAGGTTCAATCACTCGTACATTGATATTCTTTAACCTGGAGACGTGTAACAACGTACGTGTGATGGATGCACGTGATTCCATTGCAAACGGTGTGTGTTCAAATGTGTGCTCAGAAGGATAAAAGAGCGTGTATAACATATGATAATATATGCAGAGCCGGATTCCCTTTCAATTTAATCTTACGGGAAGCTTGGCAATTGGAAATGGCATGGGGGCGATAATGCACAACAAAGAACTGAAATTCGAATCTCATTCGCTATTCATCAATCGAGACGTTTCCTTCGACATCGCTGGAGTGAGGAACTCCTCGTTGCAACTTTCTGTTGCTCGCAGAAAACACTCCTTTCCGTGGAAAACTGGAAGATGCTGGAGATTGAAACGCTGAATGAACGAGATTCAGCCTGTCGCACGGAATAATGATTCAATCATTTTGAGCAACAGGGTAAAGAAAAGACTAGAAAGATTCTAACCGCCAAAACAGGTGTACGCCGTATTCTCGGACTAAAGCCATCTTTGGAGGTCAGGTATACCGTCCTAAACACCTGGTCATGCGACGATTACGACAACAACGACTATGATGATGACGATGTTGATGAAAAAGATTATGGTGAGGAAGTTAACCTCCAACAAAAACAAACACAAGTAAAAACAAGAATATCACAAGCCCAATGGCACGTGCCCAATTTCATCGACCCAGGCCATAACAGCCACCCCCTGGCATCCCCCTGGCGAGTTTGGGTCGAATTAATGAGGCTCCCAGAAGAACTAAGAAGCAGTGAACGATCAAATAAAGTCAACTCCTCAACGGATTCAAACCTCCTCCTATCGTCTGCTTCGCTTGGCGCTCTTTTGTTTTATGTCTCCTACACTCGTTCCACGCCGGTCACTCAATTTGAAACTGCCTCAGAGAGATGATGTGCTGACGGTGATGACAATGACGATTATGATGACGATGAAGAAGAAGAAGAAGACGATGACGACGAGGAGGATAAAGATGATATTGATGATAAAAACAATACAGAACCATGATAGCTGTCATAACAAAATCGAGGAATGGATACTGGATACGGAATAGGAGAAAAAAAAGCTGATTCTGGTGAAGATGCACTGGTGATCATTGTGATCTGACGACGACGACGACGACGATGATGATGATGATGACAGTGACGACGATGATGATGACAGTGACGACGACGACGATGATGATGACGATGATGATGATGATGACAGTGACGACGATGATGACGACTGCCACAGTCATTCTAGTGGTTCGAAACGATGACTTCTGATTAAAGTAAAACCTGAAGTCATTTGTTTCGCCTTCGTGGAAGGGGAGGGGGGGAGGGAGGGGAATGGCGGAGGAAAAATTTTTCTCCAAACTCTGGGAGCACTTGATGGACCGACGGCACTCTCCACCTGGATTGATGTCCGCTCGTCTGGCGGAGGAGCTGGAAAGGACTGCTGCGACTACTCGACGGCTCTCTCGATGGGTCTCGGAGAGGAATGATGGCGACGCTTTTCCACTTTTGTGGCATCAATAAAGCAGAGGCGGAGGGGTTATTTTAGGCGTGGAGTGAATTCATTAAAAGGGTCAGAGGAGATTGGTTCTTAAAACAAACGTCACGGATTCTTGGGGAGGAACGGGTGAGAGAGGGAAGTGAGTAGAGCTGGCCCGGCGCCGGCCACTCAGCGGGTTTCCCCGGTCACTTTGGGAGCTTCCACCTATTTTTTTCCTGTTTGTTTAGGAGTTATTTTGGTGGTTTTTTGTTTAATTTCATTTATTTATAAAATGTATTTATTTATTTATTTATTTATTTATAGAGAAATACGTTCAGAACGGCTCTTGTTTCTCAGCGAAAATTCCGTTGATTTTGCTTAATTCGCAGGCAAATCTCATCCAAGTAGTTCGTCAATCAAGTCACATTTTGCCAGATCCCCGAGAATTATGTGCTGATGAATTCGATGGTGAGACTGCTGATGATGATGATAATGATATTGATAATGTTGACGATGACGACGATGGCGATGATTATAAGGTTGTCGATGACGATGACGATGATGATGGTGACGATGACTCAGGCGATAATAAGCACATTCGAAGCCGAAAGTAATCTCGGCAAACAAAGAATGCATAAAATCCTCGGCGAAAATTTTAAATTAATAAAAGAGTCCGGTGTTACGTCAAGCCGATGTTTACGGGGGCACTTAAACCCATCCACCCACGCGTACCTCACTCCCCTCCTTTCTCTCCGGGGGTTTTCCACTTTTCCTAAACTGTTGGATGGTCTCCTTCCGCTCGCTGAGAATGTTTTCGCCTGAAATGCAGTCACAAATTCAGAGCGCCTCTTTTGCGAACGAGTTCCGTCGAAAAAAGTCAACATGGCGAGGGAAAGTTTTGAGAACGATTGGAGCGATTAAAAAACGTTGCCATGACGACTGCTGCAAATCCCATTGCAGACTCATTTGTTGACTCATTATTATGTTATTATATTATTATAATATGTTATAACATTATTATAATATGTTATTACACTATTATATTATGTTATTACATTATTACATTGTGTTATTATATTATCATGTTATATTATTAGATTATGTTATTATACCCTCATTTAGTCATTTTATTGTATTTATTTACATCGAATAATCGCTGACAAGCATTTGTAGAGTATCGAGGCTCAGTAATTGAGACAATAAGGTGGTCGAGAGAAAAGTTTAATTTAATTATGACACTTTATAAATTGAATCGTCGTTGTCGTCGTAGTCGTCGTCGCCGTCGCCGCCGCCGTAGTTGCTTCTGCAGCCGTTGCAGCTGTGGTCGTCGTCCTTGTTTAAGGACAGCAGCGAAACATAACTTGAGCAATTAAGCACTTACGACGCAAAATTGGAACCCAGTTTCTGACTGTCATCTCTGATTTTTCGTGTCCCAGTTTTTTTTCGCAATGAGTTCATCAACGTCGTCGTTGTCGTCATCGTCGTTGTCGTCAACATCATTATCAATAACGATCATCCTCTTCGTTATAGGCAATTAATATTATTAAATCAAGGATTGTTGAAAATATTAATAATAATAATAATAATAATAACAATAGTAACACCAATTAAGCATTGATTACAAGAATAAATCACACGCGACGAGAAACAAACTTGAAAACAGAAAGATGGGCTATTTTCTGCCGAATTGGCTCCTTATTAATTTTGAAACCGTGCAGCACTTGTGCTCAGCTAATAGGCCAATAATAATTTCAAAGGAAAATGATTTTTAAAAGTCGAGAAAAGTGGACGGCATCGTTTTGCTTTGCGGATGACGTGCTTAAAATTTAATATCTTTGCCACGTAATCCGTTATCGCCCACCGACCAATATGGCGATCCGACCGGCCCAGTATAAACAAATAAGTCACATTTTGATTAAGCACGATGACGTCACAGGGTCATGTGACCCAACGAGGCTGTTGTGATTCGTTGCCTGAAAGACAAACAGTGGAGGGGATTTTATCAAACTTCGTGTGCAAGCAATATCAGACGCACCAACAACATCAACCAAGCGACAGCAACGTCATCATCGTCGTCGTCATCATCGTCGATCATGTGATCATCTTATTCCTCCTCCTCATCTTCTACAACAAAATAGCCACTTTGTCAACACAACACTCTGGCAGATATTTGAATGGAAGAAGCATCTTCTAAGATTCACAATTAACATCCATTGAAAGTGCTGATGATGATAATGCAGATGGAGTAATTGTCATTATTAAGAGATAACTAGGATTATAATGGTATTACTAATGGTAATAGTAATAACAAGAATATAATAATAATAATATGTGATATTATTAATTATTATTATTATATGTGATATTATTATTATTATTATTATTATTATTATTATTATTATTATTATTATTATTATTATTATTATTATTATTATTATTATTATTATAATTGTTTGTTTTTGTTGTTGAGTTAAAGAATAAACGTAAAAGCACTTGAGCCACATTTTCACGGCCCCCGTTTCCAAGGCAACCAACCACTCCGGGGTCCCTCCTTTTCCAACCTTTCTTGCCGATCCACACGTGGTCCACTTTTCAACGGAAGTCCGATGATGCGGATCCTCTTGAAATGACGACGACGATGACGCTGGTGGTAGTGATGGTGGTTGTGATTATGATAACCAAAATAACCAAGATGGTGGTGGTGATGACGATGATGATGATGACGATGACAACGTCGATGGCAGAGGCAGTGGCTAGTTACTAAAAGTTAGAGAAAAATGTTCTTCCAAGTGTGGGACAATTTGCCATGACACCTGATGGAGTCTCACGCAACTTTACACCGTCTCAGCGCTTCAACTCCTCCCACCTTTCCTTCCTTTCATCTTCCTCGAGATAATAATAATAATAATAATAATAATAGTAACAATAAATTATTAGATTGTTATTTATAATATAATAAATAAGTTTTATTAATTTTATATTAGAGATAACTTTGAAAAGTAATAATAATAATAATAATAATAATAATAATAATAATAATAATAATAATAATAATAATAATAATAATAATAATAATATAAATAACGATATAATATGACAATATTATTATTTATACTTTTATTCAAAATTATCTCTAAAATCAAACCAATAAAAGTTCAATGAAAACATAGTTGCAGCCCTGGAATCGAATCTCATCTGCGATAACCAATGAGAATCATTTATAATAAAGGTATGCAACACCGTCCATAATAGTGGTAGCGTCAACCGACCGAAGTCGACTCAAAGCGTTGACAGCGATCGTCAAAGAAGACTGAAAAGCGTAAGAAAGGTGCACTCGAGATCTCCAGCTGCCGTGGGTCCTCATCAGTATTCGGGAGAGGAATGAGACGATGCAAATGTCAGCCAACAATCCATCACTCCGCTTCCCTTACTCCGGCAACAGCCCCTCCAAAACCGTCCTTATTAATATTCCCATGTAAATGCCCGGGCTCTCCGCCGAGGGAAAAATGATTTAATGATCGCCAACAGGTCTATCTTGTGTGTGTGTGTGTGTCTCTTTTTTTATTTAAGAAAAAAATTTCTTCTGGGAGTTATTATTATTATTATTATTATTATCATTATTATTGCTATTATTATTTTTTTATTATTTTTTTTATTTAATTCCGCGAAAAATTCGTCTTCTTCGAAAAATAATCTTCGACAGTCTTAAATGATTTCTTGTTAAATATTGTCCGTCCGCTCGTTTCATACATTTGACGTCATGTTTCGCCGGCCATATGTTCCCACTTTGATTAGTTTCTGCATTCCTCGCAATCATCATCATCCTCATCATAGTCATCCTCATCCTCATCATCATTATCATCATCATCGTCATCGTCATCTCTTCCAAAACATTATTCCTTGTATTTCATTTAGATTAAATGGGTTGTCAAAAAATCAAGTTTCCAGTAATGATGCGGCAGTATATATGTGAGAAGACAAGTTAGGAAAAAATTATGTTATTATTATTATTATTATCCTTATTATCATTATTATTATTATTGTTATCATCATCATCATCATCATCATCATCATTGTTATTATTACAATCATCGCCATACTCATCATCATCAGCATCATCATTATTGTTATTGTCGACGTTGTTATGGTACCATTAGCTTCAAAGTCCAAAGTTCTGAGTTATTAGGTAGCTATTATTCGTTCGTTAACGCCCTCGTGATAGTGGAATCACCAAGGTCTTCTCGCATCTGGAATCAATTCCACGACGCAAAAGTTCACCGGAAGGTCAACCATCAATGACTTTCCAGGTGGTTTAATAAAAAAAAAACAACATCACAGCAATCAAATGTGACAACGTTAGCACGATGCCACTATTTAGACAAAAGATTCCAAGAACACACCCACACGTCCGTGCAGACACCTACACACACACACACACACACACAAACGTCGTCTTCAACGGTTACTTGGTATACCTGGTAACTACTCGAAAGATCAAAAGGTAAAAAAAAAAAAAAAATTTTGATTTGAAAAATCCATCGCCAAGTTGAAATTGTCACGTGATAGTTGAAAGATTAATGAATAATGGACGATTATTTTTTTCCAGGTTGGCCTTTCAACTTTTCTCTGAACATCTTCAACAGCAACAACAACAACAAAAAACTCAACGTAACAACGACCAAACACGATGCCACAGCAACAACAACAACAACCACAAAACTCAAACGCAACAATTCCCATCAAAATCACGTTCGGCGCTTTAGATGTTCTTTCATTTAAAATGACACTCCTGATTCAAAATTGTGATCATTGTCGATGATCTTGGGGTCAAGGCCTTATCAAGACCTCGTCAAGACCTCACGTGGTTTCAGGGCTGACTTTGTGTTTCATAGGTGTGCAAGGGCTATTGCACACCTATGAGACACAATACGATTCCAGTTTAGATTCACTCGCCAGGGCTACGGAGAGGGGGCCTCAAGAGTTGATTCTTGAAAATTGGTCGGGAAGTCTTCAATCAATCGGAGGATGTGGAAATTGAGAAGGATGGATGGCTGGAAGGACTGCAAGTGGAGGACATTTTCTCGAAAAAAAAAACATAAAAAAAAATGTCCATATCATTCGAAAAACCGATGCCGAAGTAGCGCTGGCTCTTCCAATTTATGAACAGTAATTCGTTATTATTGGAACTGAAAATGTCCGGTGACGGTTGTTATTCAAGAAGAGTTCTGATGACGTACAGAGTGATGCTGATGGCTATGACGATCATGATGATAGTAGTAGTAATGTCAGGACGAATTTGTTGGAAACAAATATGCTTTGGAATGAAACCCGGTTCTCAAATTTCACGTGGAAAATAATTGACTGAACCGTGGAAAGGTCAAACAATTTCACTCCGGCGACCGGATGACCGAGTATTTTTGGGACTCATTTTCTCTTTATTCGAATTATTCATTCCTTCCAAATTGTGCGAGTGTTTTTCCAGCGATACCTCCTGAGGATACCGCACGAGGATACACATCAAGGGTACACATTGATGATACCTATCCGGGTATCAAATACCGCGTCGTTCGAACAGCTGCCTTTTCTTGACCATCACTGGTTTCCTGAAAGTTAGATGTCATTGATGTCAACAGTGACGCAGTTTTTAAAACTTCGTGACATTTAAATTATCTTTGTTGATGTATTATTCACGATTAACGATTTTTAATTTTATTTGTTTTTATTTTATAGCATTTATTTATACACTTTTTTAAAATTTATTATTCACAGATCTGAACATAAATTAACTTTTTAAAGAGTAATTTAAAAAGCGTTCAACGTTTGGCATGCAGACAGCACGGAACGTTTTTATTCGAGTCGTTAGGGGGGCAGACGGATTCTAAATTTGGCGGGAAGTGAGAAAGCAATTAGTGACACCTGGAGGCTGAATTGAAATGTCAGCAGAAGAATTAAGTCATAAACTTTCCTCCTCTTTTGCCGACTTTAAATATAATTTTATTTGCAACATTGCTTTGCTTTTGACGATGTTAATCTGCTCGTGTTGCATTAATTATTATTATATTTATTATTATAATAATAATAATAATTATTATTATTATTACTATTATTATTATGGACACAAATCAAAATATATAATCGGTAATAAATTAATAAATAAAGATGAAATATATGTAAAAACATTTTTTTTAAATTGGTTTCTTCGTTCACTTTTTTTTTCTGACGACATGAATGAACTGAACAAATAAATAAATAAATGAATAAATAAATAAATAAATAAATAAATAAATAAATAAATAAATAAATAAATAAATAAATAAATAAATAAATAAATAATAAATAATTTAATAATTAATAATTAAGTAAAAAAGTCTACAAATGTCGACATAACATTTGAGCAAAAGTAAAAGTAAATTTCCCAAATTCTCTCGATTTTCCATTTTATTTATATTTCATTTCTTTGCATTTTGTGCCATTTTTTATTCTTTTATAGAAAACCTCGTGCACTCACTCATTTTGGTAGAAGTCACTATAACCTCGTCCTTATCGATTTGAAAGAGCTCCCTCTATCGGCAGGATAATTAGTATAAATGGAGATGATTTATGACATGATTTGATTCACTCAGCCACTCGTGGGTGGGTGGGCGGTCTCACCCCCCACCCAGTCCCTACATGACTTTTGAGTCTTCGCTTTCTCAATTCAAAGTGCTACTGTCGTCCTGGTGATGGTGATGATGATGATGATGATGATGATGATGATGATGATGATGATGATGATGATGATGATCGTAATTCGAGAAAATTTATTTTCATTAATGATTTTGTAATGGTTGTCAATTGTTATTGCAGATCATTTGTGTTTTCAAAGTCATTTTGCGGGACGCCCTGTTTTCCTTTTAGCTTTGTTCCGGAAATTATGAACATAATATTAATAATATCGTTATAAATTATAAAACTAAGTCTTCATAATTTCTATCTTCTGCGAGACTTCTCAAGGAAAGGCTACAAATAGAAAAAGAAAAGAATAATATTATTATTAAACATAAAATTATGTCAATAATATCATTGCTATAATTATTGACGAGTGTAGCCATTGTAATGGCATTAAATATTAATTTACGTTACGTCGGATTAAGATGTCACAGTGAAATCTGTCCATCCATCTGTCTATCATTGAATTCTTCTGGCAGTATATAAACCCCAGGATTCACGTCGGGCACACCTTTTCACGGGAACCTGTTCGACGGACGTCATAGGCCACGCTCGATTGGAACTTCAAATTTCAACTTCAAGTTCTTCACCGACATCGACAGCTTCCGGTATCAATAGAGGATAATTAAAACTCAAATCTAGGATGCCATCGGCAACGATGCGAAGCGGTTTCGCTTGACGATTGTAGTCTCGGACTGGTAAACTTCGACTACGACTTTCGGGTTTGCTCGGCGAGTCCGATGAAGATCGAAGTGCAGGAGTGATGCTTGTTAGTCGAGTTCTGGCCTTCACGTTCGTACTTCTCTTGCTTCACGGTTAGTTCCACCCAGCCCTACCACCCAAAAAAAGAGGTCTTTTGGGGGACCCTTTGGTGGCTCCGTCCGTTGTCGTTCTATTGGTGCGATTAAATCTTTACTTGACAGTTGGTCGCTCCTCTTGTGATCTCTACGAATACGAAGAGGAGGAGGAAGACGACGACGAGGACGAAGATGAATCTGGTCAAAGTTTTCTCATTTCTGTCTTCTCGCTAGCTCTCTTTTCACCTTTTCTTCTCGCAGAAGTCTCGCAGAAATAAGAAATTATTAGGATTGGGAGAAATAATAAATTTATAAATAAATGAAAAAAAAATAAACAAAAAAGTTAAAAGATTAAGCGAAAAAAAAATTTTTTTTCTTTTAATTTCTAATTTTAATTGTGAATATAATTCTGAAAGTCTTAACCAAGTTTCAGATACTTTCAAAGTCCACTTAAATGAACAAAAATGGAGTCTCATGTCTTGGTGAGCCAAACATTTGTACGTCGCAAAATTACAATTTTAATATGTTATTATTATTATTATTATTACTACTAATATTATTGTTGTTGTTGTTTTTGCTGTTGTTGTTGTTGTATCATTCTTTATTGTCACATTATTATTGTGCTTTGAGGATTTTAAACCAATAATTTGTTTTATTAACGAATTAAATCGATGTGAAATCGTTGCAATTTTTGAAATTTAAAATTTTTATTGGTCACTAAATATTTATCCACGTATTCCTGTCAAACTCATGACAATAACTTGTGGAATGCTCCCGAGTGTCATAAATACTGTTGAATATGTAAACATTTAGTGACGTTAAAAATCCGGAAAATTATTATTATTTTTATTATTATTATTATTATTGTTATTATTATTATTATTATTACTATTAATTATTATTATTGTTATTATTATTATTATTAATATCATTATTAATGTATATTTTAAATGTTGGTTATTAAAATTTGCCCATAAATCCTAGGCTCAGGATTTCTTGATTTGAAGTCATTGAGTTGAGTACGATCGCATCGTTCAAAATGGTTTGACAGTTTTTTAGTTCCAACCTCCACACTGAGATGCCGCTGTTGGTGTTTTATAACCCGGCGAGGAATATCTTGACTGATAGCTTGAAGGGACAAGAAGACGTTTTCCATACGACCAACATTTAGAATGCATCATCGATTCATTCACTCTTTCCTCCTTCTCTCCCTCCGTGGGTCCATTCATTCATCCATCCATCCATCCGACCGCCCGCCCGTCCGTCCGTCCATCTATCGATCAATGTATCCATCCATCCATCCGTCTGTCCATCCATCCTCCATTTGTTCGTGCGTTCTATTGACAAACAAAAGTCAGCCTCCGCGACTCTCTTTTGTTTCGCTGAATGTTTGCTCTTTTTATGGACTCGTTTTACGATAATTATTTATGTTAAGTACTGAATCATTAACATTTGTGTTAATATTCATTGCCTAATTAGTGTTCGTTGCCTAATTATTTATTAATTCCAGCCACACATCTCATTGGCTTCACAAGCACATATACAAGGCAAAGTCAAATTTATCTTTAAATACCTTCGTGGTAATGTTGCAAATCTTTAATTAAATTGATCCCTAATAATGAGAGCAATTCCGACAATAATTGGAAGCAGCCCCTTGGACCTTCGGGTATGGCACGATCAGTACCAGGGCACCCTCTTTCTTTAATCGACGCCTCTTGTTGACATCAGAGTTCATTCCGACATACGAAAGTTCCGTGGAGGGGTCATCAATCTCTGACTGCGGGTATCACAATGGCGTGGAAAAGTTACAAATCAGAACAAAAAGTTTCCCGGCTACTCAACCCAGGTGTCCCGGGTCGGGCCGACAATCAGAACGATGGATGCCCGACACGGGAATACTGGGAGCAAAGTGGCCGTGCCCCGCGTCTTTGGGGATTGCGTCTCAAACAATCTCGCTCGACAATGCCTTTCAGTCGGCCTGACAATGTCGAGTTATCAATTACGAGCCAGCAACAATGGGACATTCATTTTTACATTTAAATTAATGGCTTTCCATTCACAACTTGTCATGTTGTGGTTGAAAACAAATTTAAAAACAAAAAAAAAAGCACAAAAACTAATCTCATCATTTCTCTGCCTGTTCCAACATGTCCGCTGATTTGACGATGTAATATTAATAAGTTATTACAATTGGTCGAACGTTACGTCACGGACTTTCAAGTTTTTAAGTTTCAATTCTTTTTAAGTTGTTTTTTATGTTTAATGACAAGTCTAATAAAGAAACTAGAGAAACAATTTGTCATCCTTATGGGAATGCATATTTAATATTGTGCGGATTTAATATAATATCTATTTATTAACTACTTGACATGACCTGGATTAATCTACGACGTGACCTTCATTATCCAATGGCATGAACCATCTTAACCGATGACATTTCAAGTTGCAGGGTACGAGCCATCGTTCGATGTTCCCATAGTCAACGTGACGGTGGTCACTGGACAAACAGCGGTCCTTCCGTGTTCCATTGAATATCTTGGCAAGCACAAGGTCTGTTGGATTGTTTGGTTTTATTCCAACCTTTCTGCTACTCGGTCTTTGTCGTGTCTTTATTTTCTTTTCAATTCATCCTCGTGAAGTTCTGCGAAGGAATTATAAAATAAAAACACGAAACAGAAACAAAACAAAACCGCATTTCAACACTAATTGCATTTCTCTGTTAATGTTTAAACTTTAAGAACTACAAGCAGGAAAAGCAACTTGCTTTCATGCAAGAATTGAAAAGTGCAGTGGAAATTTTCAGAGCACGCAACCCCCGGTCGGCATTTGAAACGAGCGCAAATCGAAGGAATCTAGCGCCAGTCTGCGAGGCGACGCTTCGAAACCCACGGAAAGCAACTCTCTAACGTAGCGCCGAACGATGATGAAGGCGCAAAAGATAATTTAGTGGCGGACTTCATTACCAGCTCGTGTGTATTAAGTGCAGATCAGGATTGTTATTAATTGGCTCCATGTGAATCGCTTCGCTCTTTTCCACTCTCGATATAGCTTATCGACATACGATTTCGACTTTCTCTACCTGGAGCCGAATGCGGAAAAGCGGTAAAGGTAGAACAGGTGGTAACGATTCATAAGGAGGTGACGTGTACGGTGGCGGTGATTGGTGTCTGAGAAACTCTTTTTCACTCGATGTCAAATGATTTACCGGGTTTTGTGAAATAATGTTCTTTTTATGATTCAAAATATTGTCGTTTCGTTATGGTTATGATGGTGATGGTGATGATGATGATGATGATTATTATTAAACTAATACTATTAAAAGTTATTGTTCTTAAATCGTTGAATGATTAATATTATCTAATAAACATTTAAGCGACAATTTTGAGTGTCAAGGTGAAAGAAAGTGCAAGAAGCGATTTAACATTTTCAAATGTTATCTCAGTGCATTATAATGAATGGAGAAATTATTTCCAAATTTTAATATTTGAATAATAAAAAACAATTAATTTTAAAATCCGAAAATTCCTTTATTTGCTGAGACGCCCTTCATTCGGCCATGTACGAAGTCGATCTTCGATGCGCCTCTGTTTGTTTTTGAAAATTTCCACTTTCCTCTTTTCCCCTTCACTATCTCTCCATATTTCTCTTTATATTTCTTCCTATTTCTCCGTATCTCTCTTTAAATTTCTTTCTATCTCTAAGTATCTCTTCATGACTCTATACTCTTCAGAGTCCAACCAAATCCTCCATCAGTTCTATACCCTTTCATATTTTTCTAAATTCCTATTAACCTCTCCCCAAAGACTCATGATTGTTCATATTCTTCAATATTTTTCAGGCATTCTTCAACATCTCTCCACAATGCTCAATACCTCTCCATATGCATCAGTATCTCTCCATACTGTTCATTATTCTTAACTCCCCATATTCGTGAGTATCTCTCCATATGCCTCAATGGCTCTCCGAATTCTTCCCTATTTCTCTGCGTGCTGACGAATTCCAGCCACCTTCAATATTTTCCATTATTCCTGCAGGACAAAAGCTTCGTGAGACCATTATAACCAAATAAAAGGCCAAGAACTCGCGAGTGTTAATGCTAACAATATTAATAATAATTGGTAATAATAATAATATTATTAATAATTAATATAAATAGTCATATAAATAATAACAACAATATTATAATAATAATTAATATAATATTAATAATATAATAATAATAATAATATAATTATTATAATTGAAGGTGGCTGAAATAATTATATTATTGTCGTACTAATATCGCAGTAATAATATTAGTATTAGTAGTAATTGATATTATTAGTGTTATTGGCTTTATTATTGGTTTTGTTATTATAATGAAATTATCATTTATAATGTTAAGTGTCTTTGTCTCCGTCACTACTTTGTGCCGTAGCCTTCTCGTGATGACGAAGGTAAACATGACTGATATCAATTGTGACGCATAAATTAGTTAACCTACAAATCAAACGTCACCCTCTCATCAATCTGGAGTGTCTACGTAATCTATCGGCTGTCCATCAATAATATACCTTGGCAACTTTGTGGAACATTTTTCCCCAAAATATCCACATTGGAATGGGGGTTAATATAAATACCCTCTGGGTCATTGCAGTACCCTGCAAATGCTTCACTTTCCTAAGGAAGTAAAATCCAGCACATGAACAACGCACGCGTACGCAAAGAAGAGCGTAGAGTACGCATCGATGCAAGCGTGGATGAGTTTTGAACTCGGAGGAGGAAGAGAAGGGTTGTTCCAGGCTCTTTCACCTGGCGATGAGCCGTAGCGAGCGGAAACACGGCTGAATGTGTACGGATGTATCAAATGGGAGCCTTTTTTCACCACGAACAAGCGAGCCGAGCGGGTGCATTTTTAATTTCCATTCACCTACTACGAATGCACTTGGATCTCGTGCTTCCAGAAAATCAAACATTCACCCGTCAATCCTCTGGGTCTGAAGCAGTCCTGGACAAACAAATGCCAGTTTTTATTTATGTTTATCTCAATGCTTGTCGGTTGACAGAGACGTAAGAACAATGAACTATATTATTTTAATATCCTCAGATTATTTTTGGCTTTCTACTGGTTTTTAGGTTGTTTATTAATTAATTATTGTGTGGAAGAATGATTATAGTAATGTCTTTGTTTAAATACGTTTTTTTTTTAAATTTTATTTATCAGTTTCATCGACGTCCGTCTGAAGGTATGTGCTTATACTCGAGTAATAAAGCTTAATTGTCGCCGAAACAATGGCAAACAACCGACGAGCACTTCAGATATCGTCGCGAATTGTTGTTGCTGTTGTTTTCGGCATCTAGGACGCAAATAGGCTCCAATTCGAGCCAAAAATTGAATAAACAATTAACCAGGATTGCAAGAGTCGCTTTGTTGGCCATTAAAAGATCGATAGGAGCTTATTTGAGAGATCGGAAAACCGGCAAACATGTTAAGTGCACTCCTGGTCAATTCCCTCTTTCTTTTTCTTCCGCTTGGACGGCTTTCAACGAATGTCCGCCGCTTCCCAGCTGGAATTATGACCCCCTGAGTGGTGTGACTGATGATCGCTCCGACGATCAGGCAGGCGATCGAGCGTACTTCCAATTAACCGTTCGAATAAGTCCCTCGTGTTTTCCAATACTTCCAGCCGCGTCTCGAGGGAGAAGGCGCCGCTCCGAAACGTTTGAGATTACCTTTTCTATCTGCCGCGTGCAGAGAGATAGGTTGCCGGTTGGCAGCGGTCGCGGGGTGAGCTTTTCCAATAAATCGAATGCTTCTTTCCTAATCGACAGGTGGCATGGCTGGACGTCAAGTCAGTCCCCTTGACTTACGAGGACAGAAGAGTCGTAGATGACTTCCGATTTAGCGTCGTTCGTCCGATCGTCAAAGAATGGAACCTGCAGATTAGGGACATCAGGTACGAAGATCAAGGCCAATACAGGTGCACGATCAATACTCTACCTGTCAAAAGCAAGTTGGTCACTCTCCACGTGAAAGGTTAACTCGACTTTTACAAACAATGGATTGCTTATATTTGCATAGCCATGTTTTTAGCCCGTCCGTGGCCGAGAGAGAATTTGTTTTCCTAAAAGCAAAAGAGATTTATTCAATTAGAATTGGAATGTGCATCCGGTTTCCAAGACGTTCCGGGTTATCAATTTAGGAGATTCCCATTCAAAGAAAGTAGTCTCCATTTGTTGATTGCTCCGCAGAGGAGAGAAAGAGAGTTTATCAATGAAAGCACTAAAGGTTGAGAGTCCGAAACTGCATCCAGTGACGCTTGCAGATGATGGTTCAACGGTGGATTTGAACGAAAACTTCTGGTTAGACTAACGAGGAGACGGGGTTTTTTTTTGCAGGAAAAGTGGAAAAGCGCAAAAGAAACTTTTATTCAATTAAGCGAATCCATTTGGTCAGATTGCCCGTACTGAATTAAGTTGGCGTTGATGGTTTCGCTCCTTGCGAGGGTTATTAAGGATCGAGAATGGTGTCTCTTCATTTGAATGATCCGTCGCGTGGTCAATCCCGGTTTATCCACTTCCGAGACATTTACCTGGAAAAGTTTTCATATCGTAATGGCGTCTGATTATTTTTTGATTAGCAAACGTCTAGAGAGCTTAAGAATGGAAGGCTGACGAAAATTCGAATATATTTTATTTTTATTAGATGTTTTTCTTCGTCAACGACTCAATTTTATTAGCCGGAATGCTTCCGGTGTTTGCGCCGGGAGTTGTGGATGTTTCACTCGTAATCCAATTACATTTCAGTTCCCGCGGCCATTATTGACAACCTTTCAAGTAATGATCTAACCGTCAAAGAGGGAGAAAATGTTGTTCTCGTTTGCAATGTTACTGGAGTGCCCAAACCGGAAGTGACGTGGTATCAACTTCGACCGGATGGAGAACGCGACAGTATGGATGCATCAATTACGAGATGAAATTAGTCACGACTAATATTTAATGATAAGCAGAATTAATTAATTAATTATCAATTAGGAATAAATATTGCTTAATTATAAGCTCGTTAATCCAAAAAACGTTAATCCATCAATCGATCCATCGCATTCGACTGTCCCAAACGTGAACTTCACGTGTTTATCATTACCCGGCCACGCCTCGAAAATGGCATCCCCGTGACCTTTGTTTGAACCCTGGTCGCAACTTAAACATCCGAACGCAGGAATAGGGCAGAAGGGAGAAATGATGATCATCAGGAACATCACCAGACACTGCACCGACATATTTGAATGCCTCGCGTCCAACGGTGTTCCACCCTCGGTCAGCAGACAAATGAAAGTCACTGTGGAGTGTTGGTGTTTTCCAAGCCTATTAAAGCTCATTATAGTAGCATTAATAACGATATATTGTATATTATTATTAATGGTTATTGTATTGATTAATACTATTAATTGTATAATAATATAATACTATTGATAATTATTGTTACTATTATCATCAAATGTTAGTTTTTTGGATGTTTTTATTATATATATCATCAGACTTGCAGTTATATTATACTTCTATTTGAAACTAGAGTCTGCAAGGACTTTATTGTGAGTTTCTTGGGAATTATTGAAAACATTTTCAGTCAAGCCAGAAGTTACCCTTCCTAACAAGAGGTTGGGTCAGTTAAGGGGCAAAGAGACGATACTGGACTGCTCGATAGCTGCCAATCCTCAGGCCATTTCGTACTGGGAAAAGGATGGAGTGAAAGTGTCAGGAGGAAAATACAGTATTGACGCCTACGAAGAGGGCAGGAACAACATCGTACTCAGCTTGAGGATCAGCTCGGTGGACGATTCCGACTGGGGGGTGTACAAGTGCGTCGCTTCGAATTCACTCGGAAGCGACGAAGCCACTATGGTATTATACGGTAAGATGGAAAGCCATTGTTCCGCTCCAGGTAATGAATATTCATCAGGCTTTTGAGTCATTAGTCTCGATATTTGTATCCGTTCGCTCGATTTTCATCAAGCTGGAAGCGGCATCACGCAATAAAATTAAAAACTGATGACTCGAAACTGTTTGAAAATTCCGGAGGCGCCCAATTTCCACTTCATTTCTCTGAGGACGGCATCACTACCAAACGGCACGCCAAGTTCTCATCCAATTTGCCCCTAAAAACTAACGGCTCTCTTAATGTTTTCAAATTAGCCATTTTTTGCCACAAATACCTTTGAAAACTTGTCTATAAGCAGAGTTTATTGATAAAAGAAGCCACCGACTCCTTTAACCGAGGTTTCTTAATTCGAAACGATACCAGACTGTACGGCGCTACTGGAATGACTCAAGTGATGTGGTGATGTTTTTCAGTCTCTGGATGAGCTGTGCTCCGTAGTTTCAGTTAATTATGAAATAATTCTCAAGTAATAATTAATCTATTAATTAATATTTTCAAATTTCGCTCAAAGCTTTGAATGATGCTTAAAAGTGCACTACCATTTTCAAGGACTCTTGTTTTTACGTACGAATATGTTTAATTAATAATAACTTCCTGTTGCTTAATGACGATTGTAAATTTAAATTTGGAGCGCCGCTGATCCTTCTGAGCCCACGCGACATAATTAAGATGCCATCGTGAGATTCACATCAAGAAAATGTCATTTAATTGCACCAATTTAAAGTTAATTAAAAGGACATCCAGACAAATTGCATCGATTGGAAGTAACAAAGAACCTTCGCATTTTGTTTTGTTTCTAACGTGGAAGATAGTGAAAGTTTGAATGAAGAACGTTCATTTGTCGGAAGGAACCATCTAAATGACTTTCCATGGTTTTCCACAGGTCCTCACATTGTCATCTTGAAGGACCATCTTTATCAACTTGAGCAAACTCAGCGAATTAAATGAAGCATTTATCTTAGTTATTACTAGGAAACTAAAGTAATATCTATGTTACTAGTCTTATTATTTATATATTATTATTTCTGTAATCGTCACTAGTGCATGCACACATAAAAACGACAAACAAAAGGTCCGTGTAGTACTTTGGAATGCTTTTCCAGATTTTCTAGAAATGCATTCTTAACTAAATAAACAAGCGTATTTAACTTCAATGCATGAAAAAATAAATTCAAGCTTATTTTATTAGTTATTTCCGTGTTTTATTAATTATTATAGTTCTTATTTATTATTTCTATCTGTAATAATCGGTGAGCACTTTACCACATTTTCTGTAATTAAGCCGAAATTCGAAACTCTAATATTGAGAATACATTGAAACAGAATATCCTCACAACGACGATTTGTTCAGGAAGACATCTCGTCTGTCAACCACAACTGATCATCTCTTCCTCACCTCAGTATCTCGACCTTTCCTCTACTTCCATCTCAAGAATCAGGCACGTCATGGAGCTCAAGTCTTCAAGCCATTCCAAAGTTCACACGGTATGAATGTATAGATATAAGTTAGTGCCTACATCATTTTCAAAACCGAACGTCAACAATTTATAATAATTATGTATATAAATCATCTAAAGTCAGGGCAAGTTTTGCATTTGAAGACGAAATTCGGGAACTAATATCATTGTTGTATGGTACTGGGGTCTGAGGAATCATAAGCCGTAAATTCGATTATCAGTAATTTTTAAATAAGTTAGGGAAGCGAACTTTGTGACTCAGTTTTCGGATTTCATTCTGATATTTCTTAAGTCAAATATTTTGATTGCCTTTTGAGTTGCAGAATTCTCAGCTGCCAGATATTCCAACTCGATTGCAACAACCAATTTGATCATCTTAGAAATTGTTCTTTACTTCCTTGCAAAGTGGAGCCGAAGTGTTGCATAGAGCGCAGCGAATTCGGATTTGCCCGTAAACGTCGACTTCGCCCGAAAGCAACGAATCTTCTAGAAAAGTTTCAACTTAATGGAAGTTACTCATGGACTTCATGTATTTCAAACAGATTTATGGCTAGCTTTTATTAAACTTTGGAAAAAACGTTTTGTTTTATTGAAATGCAAAGAAATATAATGAATTACGTGAATAGGTACAGACGTTATTATTATAAATTAATAAGTCTTCCTAAAGGACTTATTAATTCAAATATTTCTGAAACAACTGAAAGAAGTCCTTCTCTTTGGGTGTAGATTCAAGGACGGATGAATTGGCCGTTCCAACCGTTAATTAGGAGAGACTTACATACTCACATCAAGTCCATTTGAAAGATTAATTACCATTTAAAAGATCTACATCAATAACATTGACTGTGACCTCATTACTTGTCTGTCGCCATGGTTGATGTCTGAACATGCCATTGTGGAATCAAAAACGCTTGACATTTCAACTCCAACAACCAGCGACGAATTATTCCGCGGCGCCTGAACCATTAATCAAATGCCAGCTTTTATTCCATGTTGTTTAAAAATGTATGATTCTCTATGACGGAGAGGCCAGAATATGTTTGCCGACTGAATTAGTTAACAAAGCCGTCGCTCCAATCATAAAGGTCCTTTATCTCAAATGCTTGTTCATATTAAACCACTTATCTTTGCCTATTCGAATAAGCTAATTATAGCTCTTAAAATCATCTTATAACCAACATCAATTAACGACAATCTAGTTGTAATTGTGGCACTTCTGTTGCTTTGGGAGAAATTAAGTACATTACGAAAATATTTTTATTAAATTGTGATTGAGCTTTAACATGTCTGCGAAATAAACTTAGAAATTTGGTGCCAAATTTGCGGTGCCTTATAGAAAATGGAAAAAGTATTCACAAGGCGTCAGGAGTTAAGTAATGCTTCGGTCCTTAAAAATTGGATGAATTAGGTCATCACATCTGAAATAAAGGGAGATTTAATAAAATAGTTTAGAAAGTTGATAGAAGTGCGCTCAAAAAAGACTTAAATTTTAGTGATGCCTAATTATGTCTACATAAAGATACATGTATAAATCCTTAATGCATGAATGCTGGATGAAAATTTTTATAATACGAAGGCGAACGAGTCTAAAAGCTATTTGGAAATGATATCGAAACAATTAGAGATTCCTGGGTAATGCTAAAAGACTAGCCCTCGCTTCATTAGGATGTGTCTGCAGTGCATCGATGGGAGGATATTATTGATTTGTTTTAGGTTTATCTGGTTTAGATAGTTTCAAAAGTTACCCTTTGAAATTAAATAGCTTAACGGACAAATTTTATTACTTCCTGGCATCGTTGATTGTTGCAGCTTGTTTTGATTATCTTCTGCTGCCGTGTTTGCGTTCCCCCGCATCAGCACATATTTTTATCATTGAATTGGCAGTCTCGATTATGAAGTTTAGCATCTAAGATGCATTCGATTACAATCTTTTTGATGATCACCGTTGTCTTTTCATCGTACGGTCAAGTGAGAGGAATCTGTGATAAGGTTGGAAAAATTTGTTAAGTTGTTGATGTCGGGATGCTTAAATTTGTTTTCCGTCAAGGATGACTTTTATTACGAGTATACTTCGTGCGATCGGGATGGTAACAGATGGAGAGTTGCCGTGCCGAAGACTGAAAAGTGCGCCAATTTTACTCCGCCACCACCTATTAGGGGAAAGAAATGCAGTATGTTTTGTCCACAAAGAATTTATATTTCATATTATAATCGTAATTTATAACCCTTCCAAAATGGAACCAATGTGCCAGCAAGTAGGTCAATGAATTTTGTTTCAGACTTTACCTGTGACCCTGGACATTACTTGGACATAAATGATCAAGAGTGCAAGTTGTGCCCCAATGGCACTTTCTCACTTGGTGGAGGTATTCGATTTGATGACTGGCAGACCATGCCCTCATCTTTTTCTGTCAAAGTGGAAAAGTTTTCTTTTGAAAAGGTACTTCTTGTACGTAATCAGGATAAATCAGAGGATGCAAATTGCACAGGGTAAGTACGTGGCAAATAAAATTTTGAAAATTTATAATGAAAATTTGTTTAATTGAATGCAGGACATGGTTTGCCAGTGGAAAGTATCTGCTGGCAAAATATGTCGATTGTCCTATATCTCTTGTTTATGAGGTTGATTCTGTCAGAGATGGATCTGTTACTTTCCTTTATGAAAACAATGATGAAAGTCTTCTCTTCAGTTTTGAGGTTAAATTGTTGTTCACAAGGATTTTTGTTTTAATAAGTCATTCTTAGTTTTCATTTTGTACAAGCAGTAAATTGCCCTCAAGAATTGTCTAATATGATGAATAATTTTTGGCTCCTCTGAGTCATTACTTCATTTGCATTGATTCAAGAGAGTTAAAAATAAAAAAAAATACAATGTCTCTTTAAAACTTTTAAAATCCTCATTAGGTTGAAAATCAAAAGTGCGAGTTTAAAAAAAGCCGACAAAAAGACGACAATTCTTACAAGAGTCTTAGGCAGACGGAAGAAGGAGAGTTCAGAAAGGTCAGTATCCCTCTGCCTCCAGGTCACAACAGGCTTGTGTGGACAGTTATTCCTGTGTTACTTACTGGCATTGATGATAAAAAGGGTCCTAAGAAGTTTGTGAAAATCAAAGTTATAGAAATAAAAGGTGAAGTTCAATCTCTATATATTTCACTTTTGCATATTCTAGCAATGATCTCATATTTTTATGTCTTTGCTTCTACTCGTTCATGGTCGGATATGCAAAGGAGTGGCATATACCTCCGAGTGCACTCCGTGTCGACCCGGAACATTCAGTGGAAAAGGAGAGTCGGTCTGCCAGCTTTGTCCTCAAAATACCTTTTCCCAGAGAGAAGCAGGAGAGTGTCGTCCATGTGACACAGAAAAAGAATATTCAGAACCAGGATCGGACGCTTGCCTGGAAAGACCGGCATGCACTGAAAATGATTACTTGGAGATCAACAAACCCTGCGATGCAGATGGACAGGTGAGGCGATCGATACAGGTCTATTTTCCCATTGCCATTTCTAAGTCCCCATGTAAATTTTTATCGCATTAAGTCACGAACTGATCAGACTTCATCTTGCATTTGGCTTGCACTTAACTCGAGTTAATCGACGACGCAGACGAAGATTACGTACAAGTGGAACGATCAGACGGTCTGCAACCCCCTCCATCCTGACTCCATAGAACTCCCTACGGACGGCCCGTTGCAGGAGTGTCCCCCGTGCAACCCTGGCATGCACCTTGTCGACGGAGTTTGCAAGTAAGGCAGAATTCTTATTTCTTCTCCTGAAAGGGCGAAACTTCTGTCGAGATGTTTTCGTGACATGATCACTGCATTGCTAACCCATGTTCTAAATGTTGGAGAAGTTATTGCACAAAAAAGCTCTTTTAAATATTGTAGAGAAACTAACGACTGAAATGACAAATATGATTTCACCATTCACTTGCTCTTCATTGTTTCTGAATTGTTGATTTAATTGATGGTATATTTGCATTATTTGCTGCTGTCTTCTGCTTCCAATTGTATCTTTGTGTATGTTTGTGACTATGTTTTGAATTCTAATTAAATTATTAGATTTGTCAAATGGGCAGGGAAAAAAATATTTCATTGTCAAACTGCTGTATTTTTATAATCAAGGTTTACTTAAGCAATCAAATTATAAATTTTATTTTCAATTTATTATATTTAATTAATTTTAAATTATAATTTTATTTCAATTTTAATTCAACAACAACAACAAATTAGGCATTTTTATGAGTCAATTTGCTTAATAAGTTGTACAATCTGACAGCTGAAGGTCATTAGAAGATGTGACATGTGTACTTATTGGTTTAAGCAATGTCTTTTTTTAGAGAAGTCAATCGAGATCCCATTTTTTTTGTCAACAGTTACTGCCCACCCGACGAGTCTTCGAGTGGCAGGGAAGGCGAAAGGTGCAAGAAGTGCCCGAGTTCGACGGCTCCTACGACGGGGATTTTCATCCGATTCTGGAACAACCTCAACCTCACCCACGTCAATCTTTCCAGTCAATGCTTCTCATCTTCAGGTAGGACGACCGTCGAAGTCAAGCACCTGTAACTTTAAGTCGTCGGGAGTCTGAGCGTTCGATCGTATTACGGCATTCCGTCGTGCCGACGGACGACGGCCTCGGAAGGTCGCGAAGACACGTGCAATTTTCGTTCGAAATAAATGTTTTGAAATGTAATAAATAAAATATGAAACACGGCCATTATGGTAATAATAGCCGTTCAGTAATGGCACTCAATTACGGCCCGAGTCATCGACATGTTTTAAAGAATCAATTTTCAGAGCAGAACGTTCGGCTCAGGAATTACGGTTTTGAGAACAAAATGCTTATTTAGTTTATTCCGATTTCAAAATTATAGGCATCAGCGATTGTTGACCTTAGTTTTCTTTTTTTTAATAATTTTTTTGCTATTTATTTTTATTGTAATATAGAGGAAAGACGAGTTACTGATGCACTGGAAATTTAAAATATTTCTAAGTTCTTTGGTACCTCTTTTGATCTTATTGATTTTTTATCAATTTTAGTCAAGGAGAATAAGGTTTACATCTGGAATTATTTTAATGAATATTTTCTGAGTAATCACCGCAATTCAAGATGATTGGTTGTTAATGGCACAGGTGCAAGCCTTGCCGACAAATGCAAGGCAACTCCTCCCAGATGATAATTTAATTGTTATTTTAACCAAAGCGAGACATTAATTACAACTAAATTGTTGTAAATGTTGCATAATTGGTGTTTTTGACGGTCAGTTTTGAAAATAATCGCATTACTATAAAGTTTTGAGGGAGGACTAAAAAATGGATTCTCTAGGCATTTCAATGTTCACAATTCTACATGTAATGATTTGCATGCAAGCAATATGCAGCAAATTAGAGAATGAAAATTATTGCATCCTTTGCATTAAATGTTAATAATCAAATACCTCTTTATTGGAGTTTACATATTATGACTAAAGGTTATCTCAGATTTATCTGTTTTATTTATGGTTCAAATTACATACAATATGAGTGACAATGATAACAGTTTGTCGACTTTGATTTTGTTAATATTATTGAAATGACCATTATGCAAACAAATTTATTTTTAAACATTACTAGGAGTACCATCAGATTGCAAGACGAAGGACGGATGGGTGCCCAACAAGGACCACATCAGATCCAAATTCGGACACGACCCGACCGCTTTCCTTCTGCTCAGCTTGAAAGTCGGAGGTTTCAAGACTTCCAGTAAGAAACTGCCGACCAACAACAACAACGAAGAATACGAGTTGGTAGAGGAGGAGGAAGAGGGGGAAGATGACATCTCTCAAAAGAATAGCTACTCTGCTAGCAACAATAATAACAATAACAATGTGGCTCAGATTACTTTTGACTTTGAACTTTCTTGCTCTAGCGACTGCATCCTTTTCTTTATAAAGGTCAGTTGATGACATTCATGAGGTTGGACCATCTTTGATAGATAAATGAGGACATAATATGTCAATATATCAGGATATTGATAATTTACATATATAAGTGATGTTCGAAAATTATATGGATAGTAGTCGCAAGAATATTAACCATATCCTGTTTTGATGATGATGATGATGGTGGTGGTGATGATGATGGTGATGATGATGGTGGTGATGATGGTGGTGGTGATGATGATGATGGTGATGACGAGGATGATTCATACTGAATTGTGAAATCTCGTCATTCAGAAAACAGGGCACGAACCTCTGAATGTCTTAGAAACATGGTCTGGTCCAACACCCAGAACCAAATTCAGGTATTGAAATAATAATATTTTATAATAATAAAGTACCTGCAGATGATTGTTGTAAAAAAATTGTTTCGTTATCCATTATTATTATTATTATTATTATTATTATTTTTGTTATTACTCTTTCAATGGAAGCTTAAGTGTTTTGATATCTTGTTGACCAGATTGATTTGCCTCTGTTCCATGTTTTGTTTGATATTGTATTGTATTGTATCGCATTCATGTATGTTGATGTAAACTTCAACATGTAATATTTTTAGTACGATCACCATTCCAAGCTTCTCTTTTCTTTGTCATTGTTTTCTCAATTTCTGGTGCAACCTGTTGTTTTCTTTTGTTTTCTTTTGTTTTCAATTTAAAAATCACTTGAAAAGAAAACCTCTAACAGTGGCACTATAAATATTTATAATTACTCATAAGACTAATAATATAAAGTTAATAATATAACAAACTAATTCATAATAACAAGTGACAGTGATATTTCAATAAATTAAATGGAATTTTGTAAACAACAAATCATGTTATTTTGTCTTCTAGCTACAAAATCACGTCTCCCCAGCCAGCAGTGTTTTCGTGGACCTTCCAGCAAGTCCATGAACAGGTTTCTTCGTCTTCTTCAATGTCCATGATGCAGAATCTTGCCAACAGCATGATGTCGGAAAAACACGCCGTAGCCCGAATCTATTCCATCAACGTGACGAACACTCTGGGGGGCGGAGCTGCCGGATGCGAGTTGTGTCCCCAGGGGGCTACCAGAGACGGGTAGGCACTCGACCACATGCTTTTGAATTACGTACGTTATATTATCGATGATCAATAATTTTGTATTCCTCTGCCCTTCTTCGTACATGCACAGATGCATACCTTGCCCGGAGGGTCATTACGTGGACCCCGGCACCAAGACCTGCGTAATGTGCTCGGGAAACACTGCCGTTTCCGGGGGATATGCCTGGAGTTCCAAGTCTTGCCTTCAGTGCGGGGAGGGACTTCAGCATTACAACCACGAGCTCTGCATTTCAACCTGCTCCTACCATTCCACAAGGACCAATCAGACTTTTAATTTTTCCTCTCTTGCCAGGCAAGATTTGTTGTTTTTTGTCATTCGGAACTTCGTCGCTACTTCGTGGGCCGTGTTTTGCGTCGACCTTGATTTTTTGTTAGTTATTATTTTAAATTATCAGGTTATCGAGTTAATTTCATATAATACATTGTAATTATTATTGTTATTACAATTTATTACGTTAATTAAGAAATTAACTTCTTTTTTTTTCAGTCCGAGGGTAATAGAAGGACTGCATTTTTTTACGACAAGTGGTTACAGGTACTTTAATATCTTCAACGTCACGCTTTGTGGGGACCACCGAAAAGATTCCACGTATCCCCTCGCCAATTGCATCAACAATTTTACTTCACACGACACAAAAGATGAACAGGTTCATTTTTTTTTTCTCTTTTACTCATTCTTAGCACACTCAGTCAGCCTCAGATTTTTCCCAAACACTGGCAATTTGCAACCTCCAACATTCATAATCTCTTAAGGACGATGCCATGAGGCTAGGATTTCGAGCCCCCGTCTGCAGAAGTACTGCTCTTCCTAGCGACAAAGGACCCGTCATGCTTACCAATCCACTCAGCTTTGGCGATAGACTGATAGCCATCACCGACAATCCGAAAGAAGATATCACCAGACTAGTAAAAGATGCAGGGCTCTATGATGACAAAAAAAGTATCAGTTTGTTGTTGTAATTTCTGAATTTCATATTCAAATGATCAAATTTCAGTGATAGTTCAACAGTCATTAGTAGTTGGTGACATTAGCGAAGATTAAAAATAATTGATAAATAATAAATAAAAAATAATAATAATTAATTTCTGCAGTTAACAATGTTTCATTGATTATATTATTGCTAACGTTGTTATCTGATTAGATAATCGTTATCAGAAGTAACGAAAGATTTGAAACATTGTAAGTTAGCTTAAATGGTCGACTCTCTGCAATCAATGGTGGTAGCAGCAATCGCAAGGCATCGTGTTCAAAACCTGGCTCGCTCTACCATGAGCACATCATGTTGTCACATAAATGGTTGAGGCGATGTTGACTTGGTAGTTATAATTGACAATACTAATTGCCATCCAAAGTAATTGTCCTTTTGTTCAACAGATGGTTCAGATATATACTTTGTCTACAAATCTGATGTGTAAGTTCTTTTTATAAAATAGCAGACGACAGTCTTGAATCATTTGCCTTTACCGCTTTAAAATGATTAGGATTTAAAAATTACTTAAAAATTTAAAACAATAAAATTCAATTCAATGGATAATCTCAGGTTGTTCATGAAATATATATGTTTTTAAATAAATTTATGTATAATATAAACTTATATACATAAACTTATGTTAATTATGTAATAAATTATGTAATAGATCTATGTAGGTATTTTTTAAAGTTATTTTTGAATGTGGCTGAGGCATCTGGCATTGCAATTTGAAAAGTCATTCGATCAGTTATTGCTGGACCTTTGCATGCCTTAAGAAGTTTTCTTTTATGAAAATTAACTCCCTCTCAAATGTAGCATGACATATGGTTGGTGTAATAATAATAAATAAATCAACATATTATAATTAATATAACATTGCTATGTTCGTGCTATTAATTCTTCTAACTAGTTGCTATAATTAGTGACTTAATTTTCTCATTTATTTTGACATAAAAGTATTGTAAACGTTTTCAATATTTATTATTGTATTAGGTAGACAACAAATGTATAATATAATAATCTCAAGGTCATAATATTCATAATTATGATTAAATCGCGGAAAATCTGTCAGAAAATAATTCTTTCATTAACGTTTCAGAATGACGAGGGCCTGCAGGTCTGGCAGACTATCAGTGATCGTGTTGAGATGTGACGACGATGATGACGATGATGAGAAGGAGGACAAGATCTCGCTGCCCCCGAAGTGCCCTGACGGAACCTGCGACGGATGCAACCTGGTCATCCTTTGGCGCACCCGTGCGGCCTGTCCCGTCTGTCGGCCAGAGGATTATGACGAGTTTAGCGAGGAATGCAAGAACGGAACGCAGAAGGTGTTAAGGAAAGCTTTTAGGTGACCCTGAGTTTTTAGCTTCGTATCAATTCTTGTTAATTCTTAATCAATTCCACTTAAATTCAACTTAAAATTAATAATTAATATTACTATTAATAATTATAGTTAATAATAATTACAATTAATAATAATAATACTTAATAACTAATATTTTTGGATTCTCAAACTTCATTTTCCAGACCTTGCTACAGCCTTGTTAAGGTACAAAGTTTGAGAACTGTGAAGTGCAGCTATTTCTTCATTTTTGGGCCTAATGCTCCTCTCTGGGTTCGTTTCAGATTTCAGTGGCTTAAAAATTATATTATAATTATAATTATTAATATATATATATATATATAATTATATTATAATTATAATTATTAATATATATATATATATATATATATACATACATTAGTGGCTTTTTTAGAATGTTCTTTTTACAAATTGATCTTGTACTCTTAGTATATAATCTCAATATAAATTATATTAACGATTAAACTCTCCTGGATTTGAGGTGATATAAAAATGTCTTCATTTATTTTTATTTTTTTTTAAATGCTAATTTAAATGATCATCTTTTACTTTAGGTGAAGATTTTAACAGTTTTGGTGACGATGCTCATTGCTATTGGAATTATATCGATGTGTGTGGTCATCTACTGCTGGAATAAAAACAAAAAGTAAGTTTCCATCTCATACTACATTGAAATATTATGCAAATTATTATTAACCATTAATAATATTTGGAAATTATTCTTCTTTGAGATTGGAATACAAGTACATGAAGTTGATCGAGTCGTCCACTCATGCCAAAGACGGCATGGAACTGCCCGGAGTGGATTCCTGCGGAATCGACGAAGGAGACGAAGAGGAACAGTTCGACGCCGTGGAGTTCAAGACCTCGAAAAAGAAAAACACTTTTTTTAGTAAACTGGCCGGTCAGGCAAGTTCGAGAAAGGTTGGTTCTCGCGTCGGATCGACCGAAGGATTTCGAGAAATCTAAGTCGTTTTAAATCTCGCAGGGGCCCGGGTTCTTCGAGAGGGTTGACAGAGACGAGAAGATGTCCCTGACTTAGTTATCTTAAAATGCTCTCAGATCATTGACATGTCGTTGTATTTCTTGCAAATTTATTTAATGTAGTACATGCCAATTGGATGGCTGCACGGAGACCCATGATATTCCATTGATGTGCTTCTATTTTATACTGTTTTATATTAGTTAACCGATTACTTATTACTTAAAGCTATTTTCATTCCCGAGTCTCGCTCGCAATCTCAATGTCTGAAAGCTCATTTTGTTTTATGCAAACTTTTCCTTCTGTAACTCTAAAACTTTCAATTTTGCATCAAACTTCGTAGCAAACGTCGCTCACAACCCCACACCTCCACAACCCGAGCACTGGGTTTCGATTCCTCGTTCGAGTTTCATTCACGAAATCATTCCTCTCGTCTGCGTCGGGATTCAACTCGCTGTGATGATTGACAAGTTACTGTGTTGTTGCAAACTCTTGCTTGGTTGCATTTGAAGCGGCGTGGTTTCCGATCGTCGATCGAGAGACCGTAAGACTTTTCCGAGAGCTGCAGTCAACGTTTATTTCCATTCCAATGAAACAATCCTCAGTTAACGAGAGAGCCTTTCCATTAGTCATTCACAAAACTAAACATTTAACAACATTAATATTAATGATCATAGAAACTCTATAAAATTATGCACACCAGTCCTCCATGGGATCCTATCTCGATGCTAAACTTGCAAACCGACAAAAGCAAAACTGAACGAGTTAAAAGGCCAAAGTTTAGTTGGCTATCTGTGCTTCAAGTAGAATAAAAGATACACGTTTTCTTCCACTGAGGGATGCCTGAGATAGCTCTCTATGTCCTGGATGGGGTAGACTTGCTCGTCGTCAAACAAGTGCCACTCGTTCGGACCCGTCATCACGACAGCTTGGTAATGCCCTAAAAATAATCGTTATGATTGTTATGATTATTATGAGATTTATTCATAGTAATGACGCTTAATTATAAATGGTGATTATTAGTGACTCGCCGAGCGTACCTTCTGCTACTGAACCGATGTCCGGAGAGCAGTGAAGAATCAGAGCGTGCAAGAGATACTTCATCGGTCCGTCGTTGCTGTCTTTGGCTTTGTAGGGTTCCATGTCCAGTCGGAGTCCGCAGCGAACCCAATGTCGTAGCTTTGAGGTTCGTCTCTGAGACGATCTGCCCGGTTCTACTTTAAACCTTAGTAGCTGAATTACGAGGCAGTTCGGAAATCGGTTGATGCAAACGCTTTTTGTGTAGAGAGACGAGGTCCTAGGGGTCGAGAGTGTGAGATCCTGCTCGAAGGAATTGTTTCTTTCTTTGCGGATTGGAGACCAAACGTCGGTCGGGATGAAGCTCTGGAGCGAAGGGACGATCCTGTCGCTCAGAGGCGAGGATGATACAAAGTTTTGTTGTCTCTCGTAGCAAGATGAGCACTGAGGGTGTAGGCTACCATCCAACAAACTTTCCTCTGATGTGTAATGTGCCAGGCATTCTTCTATGGTCATTCTGTTTCGAGGTATTGCAAGATGGAGAATCCTGAACAGGTCTGTTTTCAAGGACACCTTGTTGTGCTTTGAACAAACTGCAAATACCATGCTCTGACCGGTAAACAGGTCCTCAATAAATGTTGCATCCTTCTCATTCGAGAAGCACCAAGCACTTAACCAGTCAAGATTTGCAATGTGCATGGCATCCCTGTTACTCAACTGCTTCATAAGACTTCTTCCAGAATTGCTCAGCTGGAAAAAATATGGAATCATTAAACATATGACATTTATATTAGCAAAAATCTCTACTGTAGTAGAAAATAAATTCAATTCTTTTATCATAAGTCCAAGAAAATGCAGACTTCTTTTGCATGGAAAATTCTCAATTGCTGAATTTCCTCACAGCTGGGATTGTTGTACAACTGCTGCAATTTTAAGAGGTCCCTGTAAGCATCACTTCTTAACCTCAAGCCTGCATTGAGTTAGAAAGCAGGTCTAACAAAGGTAGTGTGTGAATATCGTTTAATAAATAGGGCAAGTGTTTAATACAACACAAACTTAGAAATAAAGTATCCTAATTTGCTCCTCACCATCAGATTGTTTTAAGCGCTTCAGTGACGAAGAAAGTAAGTTGAGTATCCAGGTGAGAAATTCGGCCACATCCTGTTCCTCTTGTTTTCCATCACCTGGAAGTTGGATCAAGCAACTGCTACTACCCTTGCCTCTTCTTGAGTTCAAAAACAATGCTTTTCTGAGAGCAGAGGTTTGCAGAGGTTCTGATGAATAGTGTCCCTCCTTCAACCAGGTAAAAACTTTCAGAGTTTCTTTGAGGATGTGGTCAAAATGACCCAAGTAGGGCGATGTTTTCTCGAGTTTGTCTGTCAGGCAATTCATTCTCGAAAGCACTTGGATTACGCAGTTGAAGAAACACAAGTTTCCCTCGTTCACAAGGCCTCCGGGCTAAAATTTAATTCTCGGCTATTCAGAATAACTTTCTTGAAAAAATTGGCAGTAAAGGAAATCAAAACTCACTAAGTCTGAAGACTTCGAAGGAACCGTACAATCAGAACTCCAACTTGGTCGAGTTGAAGTTTGAAAATTAGGATTCTGCTTTCGAGGAAGTTGCATCTGGTACCTATTAGGTTGAAAGTGTGGTTCAGAGGCTGTCCTGGCTTTACTTTTTGTACCAATGTAGCTTCCAATGCTTTCAAACCATTCAAAAGGTTTTATCTCAAATATGAAATTTGTTTTATTAGCCAGGTAGGGTAACCAACTTTCACAATAAAAAGTGTTATAGAGATCCTGCAAGCCTTTATTTATCCAGCTGTATGAGCAAAGCATGATTTGGTCACAATAAGAGTAATGCTACAACATAACATGCAAATTAGGTACCTCATATCTCCATCTGAAGATGTCAGCTTTAAAATAGATAAAAGAGTGCAAAACATCATTAGCAGGAAGATGTATGGGACATGATGAAACCAAATGAAGAATGATAACACTGACAACATTGCAAAGCCTCCCAATAAGACATTCTTCCTTTCATTGTTATTTCTGTGAGTATCAAAACAACCAATGAGAATAATCAAAAGTCACGTAGTAATATTTAAAAAAAAACTGCATTACTTAGCATTTATCAGTCTGTAATTAGTAACTTTGTCAGCGACGAAATAAAACATAAATTCTACAGTGAACTGGTTGATTATTAAATAATATATCCGGTCAAGCATGTTCTCAAAGATGTCTCAGATTTTTTTCTTGTGTTCGGTAAGTTTTCGAGTCTATTTAATTTACAATTAATTTATTCCGGAGTTCTCAATCCCACAGACAGTTTTCTAATTAAGGCATGTATCATGGGGGATAGGCGGCGCTAAATTTTGGCACTAAATTTAAAAAAATGCTGCAAAGAGCAATCCACTGCCCACAAACGAACCACTTATTTACTTCCACTGTAACTGGAAAATACTTGTGCCAAAACCAAGAAGAAAAATACCGATTTGTTCATTGGGTTTCAACATTTTTGGTGTTATAGTTTCAGGTAAAATATTTTGTTTAAAAAAATTTCATCTAAAAAAATTATGTTTTGTATTTTTGCTTTAAGTTTTTATCAACACTCAATGCTATTTTATCACTTTAAATAATCAAATCTTATTTTTATTGAAATTGATTAAAAATTTAATACCATGAGGTCAATTTCGGATTATTTCATTGTTTTCGTGGAGAGGCTGAGGAGCCAAAAACTTTTTAACCTTCTTCCAGTAATTTCTATTCTATCGAAATTAGCAGGAGCACTGCGAAGTTTGAATTTAGATGGCTAGGCCGTTGGTATCAGGAACAGGATTTCCGCCAAACCGGTGGTTCCCAAATTTGACTACCCTTATTAAAGAATTTTTTTACCAAATATATGTGTTCTACTTCTTTATCAAATAATACTAATAATTAAATTTTGAAAGTGTTTATTAAATAAGCCAAAACTGGACCTAATAACCTTAATTAATATCCGATAACCCTTTTCATTTGTCAGGAAAGCGGGGTACTGCCCCTTTCCAATTACCTGTTCGTCCGAGGAGTAAGCTGGATAGGGAGACGATTTATTAATATTCGATAGAACTGTGTAAAATTTAAATTTGGACGTCCAATCATAAAAGTAGCATTTAATCACAGACTCCTGAACCACCATAAGTTATTGGTGAACCAATTTGTTACCGATCGAACAGTTCCGCTAAGAAAAATTTAAATTCTATAAAACATTAAAAGAACATCTACTTTTAGTAATAAAGAGGAATTGAGGCGATTTTCTACGCATTAACAAATAGTGTTCGCTAGATCGTTTATGGTTTGTGTTTAGAAGGACCAGCACGGAGGTCTAAGATGGCTTCGAGTAACAAGAAAAAAATCGAGGAAGAAAATAATTTGAAGACTCTGCGTGAAATTGTGGCACTGCCGCATAATAAACATTGCTTCGACTGCAATCAAAGAGGTCCTACTTACGTTAATATGACGATTGGATCTTTCGTCTGTACTGCTTGTAGCGGCTTGTTGTAAGTATACTAAAGTCTTAAACTACTAGTGTTCATTTATGATGAATGTAAATATTGGGTTTGTTTCGCATGTATCGATGAAGGAGAGGTTTAAATCCACCACATCGGGTCAAATCAATCTCCATGGCCAGCTTTTCGAATGATGAGATGGAATTTATAAAATCGAGAGGCAATGAGGTGGTAATATTGTTAACTGAAGTTTGAAATTTGTGATACCTCTGTAACTATGTGATGAGTTGTCTTTTCTCAGTTTTGTCGCAAAGTATGGCTTGGCCTGTATGACCGCAAAACACCAATGGAAGTTGATTCAAAAGATGAAGGCAAAATGAAAGATGCAATGAGCCAAAGATATGAGAAGAAAAGATGGTACATACATCCCCAAGAATCTCTTTTTGAAGAAGCCAGGCGACAGAATACGTCAGGCAGGCAAGCCTCTAATGTTTCTGCACCAAAACCTTTGTCCTCCCTGGTTGCTGGACTTCCACTTTCTGTGAGTCTTTTAAATCTTTGAAATATTGAATTGTCACATTTACTTATGTGAACACGGTTGTTATACACGTCTTCTGATTAAGCAAAATTTCTGAAGTTTGTATGTTTTTAGGAATCCCAATACATGTTTACATTTTTTGTAGTTTAGGATTGTTATTTAAATAAAGTATTTTGAAAAAAGCTAACTACTAACAACTTTATAAAATGACTGTCAAAGCCTAAGATGACTTGTTTTGACAAAAGGTTTAGGCTTCACCAATACGATTTGTTTTTGCTAATTTGCTTATATGAGATTCAGTTTAGAAACTAAAGATATTTCTTATGATTAGTGCGTGCTTCGTGGTAATGATTGGTAGGCTACTGCTCCATCTAACCTCCAGAGAGTTCACACCAACCGACCAAATTCTGAACCGATCAGTCTTTCCAAACCCCTTCAATCTCCCGGTACAACCAAGACTGACCCTTCACCTAAGAAGCAGGTCGACATTTTGGCTGATTTTGGTTCTGATCCATTCGCCACACCAGCAAGAACCTCTTCTACACAACAACCAGTGGAAGGTTTGAAAAACACATTCAAGTTCAAACATGAACTTAATTTAACAATTTAAATTTGCCTTTTACAATCATTGTTTTAGGCTTTGCAGATTTTTCCACAGCTTTTAATGCTTTCCCCCAGTCCAGCCAGGGTGAGAATTTAAAATGTTTTTGTTATGAAAATGTTTTTGTTGTGAAATTTATCTCATCATAATTATTTCTCAAAAAGGAAATAGACATTTATTTTGTTTCTCCAGGTTTATTTCCTCAATCAAATTGGACACAGCAGATGCCTGTCTACAGTTCAAATCCTTCTAGTGGAATTTTGCAACCAAGCACAGGCTTGAACACAACTGTTCCAAGTCAGATTAATGTCAGTTCATTGCAAACTCCTTCAGACAAATACTCAGCATTGGCCAGCTTGGACGGGGAGACTTCGGTATTCGGGTCATCGTCGGTAGATTGGGATGGAACAAAAAAGTCGACAGGCTGGATCCCGAATTCTACTCCTTCGAATTTTGGTCACTCGCCGGCATCATCGTCGTCTTCATTGTCTTTTCCTCAGCCTCCTCCATACAGCAGTTTAAATTTTACCTCCGGTACGCGTTTTCCACTCGTCCTGCATATTTCATATATTTTGTTGTTTTCCTCAAATATTAAATACATGTGTATTTGCTTTCTAATCCAGCACCTAATCCATTTGGAATGGCAGCACATGGAGCAAATTCACTGCAAATGGGCACGCATGCACCTCTTCCAAATCCATTCATGTCGACCCAGCAGGCCCAGATTCCCACATTCTATCCACATGCAGCTGCCTTTCCTGCTGTTCAAACTCATACCACTTTTGCAAGTCCAGGGTTATCTCATCCCCCGAGTCATTTTGGAATCTATCCTCCCGGGAGCATCGCGGCAGTACCTTTCACGGGCGGTTTAGCGAGACCGGCGACGGCCATGTCAAACGGCCCCTCGCAAACCTGGGGAGCTCCTTCTGCCCAGTCCCAGGTGCCCATTTCTTGGGGTGCGCCCGTTAACGTGCAATCGAGCCACAATCCTTTCCTAGGGACTAAGAGTGGAACGGTAAGTGAGATCTTGCTTTGTAAAAATAACCGCTCCATTTATCATGCCGGTCTTCAGCTATTCACCGATTCGCTTATAATTTTCCATCCAGGTGGACTCATTAGGATCGAGAAATCCCCACAATCCTTTTCTATAGAGGGATCTGATCTTCCGTCTCTATCACTGAAGCTGCTTGTAAAGTTGAGGCACTGATTTGAACAATGCTAATAATTATGTGATTAACGTTTTCCCTATTATTACTACCACCTCCGTTATCATCCCATTAGGTGCTATTTGCGAGGAGATTGTTTCACTTCGAAATCACTTAAAGCCTGCATTGCATCTGTGAGAGATCCTTCCTTATGAAATTAAATTCAAAGCTTTCAATTTTGCACTAATGCTTGATGCAACGAGGCTCATCTTGCCATTCAACCTGAAATTCACATCAAGACCACAGGCAAATGGGACCCACATTATCCTGGTCATAATTGTCAATCTGTAGGATGAACAGAGATCACCAATGTTTCATTTTGTGGAGTTCAGCAATTTGCTTCAAACAATGATGCACTCATTTTGTCCAACAATGCATAAATTTATTTTAATCAATAAATTTTACAGTATTTACAACTGATGGATCATTATCGCTGGTTGGTAGGTAGCGAGTTAATGGCGGTGTAGGTCTATCTCCGATTGCAATCCTATCTTACTTGGTGAATAGCTCGTGTAAATAGAATTCCATCTGCTTGGTAATTGGGCGCATCATGTGTCAGAAGGGAGAGAGAGAAGACTCGTCGGGGATGTTGTGATTAAAGTTTGTTTACAAAACTTCATGCGTGGGGGTCGGAGTTGTTTTCCCTGCTAATCAACTGCCTAAATGGCGTGACTTCTTAAATAAGCTGGCAGTGCGAGGTGTTCTCTCCTATCGCCTTAACCTTAGGTAAGGCTAATCTAAAATGGCGTGACATACTTTTCATACGGCCCTTTTCTCAGTTAGCATGCAGGTTTTTTATGGAAAAAAGCGAAAGAAAAGACAATCATCTGGGTTTTTTTTTAGCTGAGCGGGGTATTTTATTTCTTATTGATGAGATCTAATTTCATTTTAATAAAGAATCCGGTTTCAAGTCAAATTAGTCACGTCTTTGATTAAGTTTCTGAAGAACCTAATTGAATGGATATGGGAGAATGGGTGTGGCGTCAGACTTTTATTGAATCAATGTCTTTTATAAGACTTTTCTTGAGTCGTAGTCTCTTTTTAAAACAAGAATCAAATTTAAGCTTAATGATCATGTAGGTGCGGCTGTTTTGAATTACTGCTGGTTACTTTAAAATATAAAGTTTCTGTTGCTTTAGGCATACTAGATGATTGTAAGTTGCAATTTGTGGCCATGTGGAAAGTGAGGAAAATGTTGGCACTGCCCTCCTTTTTTGCCTTAGAATCCAAGCAAATGTTATCTTAGAGTGGGGTGGTGATTTCAATCTGTGCGGCCAGCTATTTGATATGTGTACTTATTTGACACGAATTTATACAGTTTCAAGAGCTTTTTGAGTTGAACTTCTCTCCAAGCTTGATAAAAAATGTTTCATAATATTTTGTGGTGGCACAGTAAATTATCAAAATTTACTTAGCGAGGTGTTGATTAGAGTGATTATGAGGAAGGTCTCCTTTTCCTTCTGAAATATTTAAGATTTTATTGATCAAATGGAATTGTACAAATCAAGATTGCATTACAAGAATTAAAACTTAAAGCATTAAAGATGTTAAAATTCTACATCTCAGATTTTATTACTGATTGCTCGTTATGTATTTCATAGAATATTCTGACATTAAATCATTAATATCAACTTTATGCTTTAACCTCTTTTTGGAATGCCTCAATCTTCTTTTTAAGTGCCAGGCATAAATGAGGACAAAGCAAACAATTGCTGTGAAAACAGCCAGCATGATCAAGGCAGTTTCCATGATGTCCATGTATACTAGAATGGGTACAGTTTATGTATATAATAAAACCTTATGAACAATGCACAATGACCAGCTAAAGTTTTACTATTTTTGGTCGAATAAAAATGCTACTGGATTAAACAAGTATAACCTGTGTTAAGCAAATGTGAACTGCATGGGAGTAATGTACAAGTTTCCAATGTACATAATAAAGTGACAATCAATATTAATTTAAAGTTACATACTCCAACAGACTACCCATTTTGAGTGCATTATGGGGCAGTCGTTTAAGTGGAATGGTAAACAAAATCCAGATGTCCCATTATCACACCATAAGCACTAAAATGCAGAGTTCAGTTAAATTAGAGTTATATTTCGTAAGGAAAATTGAGGTTTATTGTTCTACAAAATGACCGCACAACCAAATAAATTCTACATTTAAAAAACCTTGAATCCTAGGCAACATTTTTAATTCCCAAAAATAGTCTATTAGAAATCGGTACATTTACTTCGACAGTAGAAAGACATTCTCTGCAGTTTTCAGCTATAAAACAAGTTTCTACAAAAAAATTCATCTCCAATATATACCCTCGTTAGCACTCTTTGTCAGAATGCTAAACTAGCTATTTTAACATATGTATCACCTTGACCAAATGTTGTGAAGTCATCAGGAATCCCAGCATGTAATGCATCATCAAAAGTCAGTAAAATGTAAAGCTTTATTGTAAAATCATATTTTATTAGCATATTGTAATTGATTGAATCAACAAAGTTGTAGTCAAATATTTTCAATAAACAATTCTACAAAATCAGCAAACAAAGGCAACCCGCTAGTATAGTTTCTAACGCAAACCGTCTGCTTCGTAAATGTTTGTCTTGATCACATACTCAAGGAAAAACTTTAAATTTTCTGTAATGTGCAACAACACAATTACATTTTTTTATTGTAATTAATTATAAATTTTAATTACATTAAATTATCAAATTTAACCTCCACCAATAGGCAATTTAAATCATAGCTAATCAATGTAATGAGTTTCCTTGGAAAGAAATCAGGAAGAATTTAAAATACAGTTAGTGGAAACGACGACAATTAATTAGGTGTAACCAAATAATAAATTTATTTGTTAGGATTTCATTTTTTTAATATGAAGGCCCATACTGGCCCTGAAAAAATTTCTGGATTTCGGATTTGTCGGGCCAGTCCTTAACCCTAATACGAAATACGTAATATCATTGGTAATTATAATCATTCTAGTGGAAATACATAGTTATAGGGTAAAAATAAAATCTCATTTTAAAAATTCGTTTTCAGCATGCTTAAAATTCAATCGTTTGTAACCAGTCTTTGGGAGCGAATATTCTATCTAATATATTGTTCGTTTTTGGACTTCATTCTTCTGATTAAGACTCCTGCCTCACTACCTTACAGTGTCAGATGAAGTACAAAGTAAAAAATTAAGTATTTTTTAAACTAAAATTTGTTACCTTTCTCTCATTACTAATAATTCTTAAATAATAAGCGTTATTATTATTGTTTTCATTAGCATCTTCGCCTCTTTTTTATGGTAATAACTATTACTAATACTGTTAATACTGCTATTATCACTATTTCATATAACTAATAAATATCAGCAATAATCATTAACAAAGATCATTTAATCTTTTACAATTGTTATTTTCTCTTTAGGAGCTCAGGAGGTGACATCGTTCAGTATAGCTTCAACTTATTATGTTTCGATAATTTCAAAATAAAAAAATTTAATTAATAATTAACAATTTTACCTCAAACTCCTTTTAAGAATGTAAAGAGCACAAAAAAGTTTTGAGTCAATATTTTGTAATGTTAGAAACTTAGTTTCCAAACTAATTTATTATCTTCCCTAAGATCCATGTTCAAATTCCTTGAACCCAGACACCTGCCCCTCAAAATTGTATTCAGAGAAGATTCTTCCAAGAGACGATCAGGCAGAGAAGCTACGAACGATCCCCAAGAATTAGATGTTGGAATTATATTTTCAGATTGGATAAATGACTGATGATAAAGAGTAGCATTCGTTTATTGGAATTAAATCAATTCTTCCCACTGAGCTTTGGAAGCTCTGAGACTTTAAACTCAAACTATTTGCTCTCCTTGCTATTGACACAGATCAAAAATGAGAGAAAGTTGCAAAAAAATCGAGATTTCTGAATGAATGAATGAATCAACCAATCAATCAATCAATCAATACAACAAATAATTGCTCTGCAATCAAAATGTAATTAGCACCTGGAATGTAGAAATGATCTGTTTAAAAGTTTGCAAAATCACCATTTCAAGATCAACAAATGAGATTTTATGCAGCAAAAGTCTTAACATTGAACAATCAGTGTGTACAGCTCTGGTATAGAAATAAAGAATAAAGCAATTGATTCTTATTCAATTATGGAAAAATTCTTAGAAAATAAATCAAGTATATTTTTGATAATTCATACAAAGCCAGAAAAAGTAATAGCACGAAGGAATTAGATTTTCTACTTGCAATGCAATGGTATACTAGTAATCGGTCGATGCAAACAACAATCTGTCGCTTAAACATTAAACATAATATAAAAAATATAGATCGATATAGCTGCTTGATTCTAATGAACCATTGTCCTAGGCTCTGAGACTCTGAGAGTCTACGAGACTGAAACGTGGAAAGGACTGCCCTGAACGTGATTCTCTCCCCACCTGATGACCAAAGTATGGGAGCCAGTCTCCTGAGTTTGATATGTTACGAGGTACTTCATCGGTGCCAGCTCTGATACATTCACCTCGCCACAAGGACCTGATGGCCCAATGATCTCGACTGTGAGCATATCATGAGAATCTAAAAGAAAATAATTTGTTTTAGCTTAGTAGTAGTTTTCTTGTAAATGCAGCTCAAATGGCTTCAAATGATTTGTCTATAATTTATTATTTATTATTAGAGAAAAACTAAAAAATATTCCACACTTCCAATGTTCTGATAAAGTTACTCAAATGAAATTATTTAGATATTATTTAAAGAAGCATCAAACTTGTGGTTGAGGCGTCAACGGAAAAGGAAGTCGCTTGTCGGACCAAAGCATGACTTAATCCTTCGCCGGCGCAAATGACTGACAGCGAGTCACTCGAAGACTGAGATCTTTGTTGAACGGAATGCGACCTTTTGTGACCTTCTTCGGGGGGAATGTCGACCCTGAAGTTTGACACTTCATTCCATGGTAATGGCTTTCCAGGCCCTGAGTTCATGTAGGATGAAACAACATACAGTACTCCTTTCCAATTATTTGCAATTGTTATTATTTTAAGAAGTTCACAAAGCTTTTGAATGTTCAATATTCCTCGAGATTCCGAGCCTCAAAAATAAAAGGAAATAAAAACGTCGAGCCTACCCGAAACCTCAGCGATAAACGGAGAAGACGGAATCGGTTTTCCGGCAAAGCACATGTTGATCTTGTAGACGCCACTCGAGGAAGGTTTATATTGAAATTTCAGAGGTCTCTGGAAGACATCGCGACAAGTGAGATTGACTTGCGAAGGGCCGTCGATGCTGACGTCCAACGAGCCGAATCCAGAACCTTCGGTCGAGACCTGGAACTCCGAATATTCGCCTGTTATTTGGAAAATTGCAAATGACTTTAACTTGGCCAACATTTGTTTGAACCTAATAATTTATATTATAAAATATATAATATTTATAATATAAAATATTTATATATATATATAAAGATAATATTTATGTGAACCTGTCCTCCCATAGCTGAGACCAGATCCACTGCAAATGATTTTATTGACATCAGGTACCACTTCACCAACAAAGATCTTGTAGGGCGAGTCTCCGAGTGGTCTGCCATTGGAAAATACCTCCACTGAATGAAGACCTTTCTCTCTCGGAATGAACCTTATGATGTGACCATCTAAGAATACCATAAGATTAAATTGATGCTATTAAATGATGGATTCTCAAATAAATCAAATTAATAAATCAAATTAATAAAACAACCAATCGGCATATTATTATTATTATTAAATTATTAATACATAAACTGCAAGGTGCACTCCAATTTTGTTACGAATATGTCCAAACCAAAGATAGAATGAATGCCTTAATGAAGGAACTGCTCTTTGCAAAATCAAACCTGGATTTTGTTCCTGGATGATAGGAAGAATTGCAGATCCTGATGGAGACCTCACAATAGCCTCCAACCCACCTCTGGTTTTTCCATCCCCTGCCACTTGCAAAAAAGCAGGTTCGTTGGGCTGCAAGGAATGAAATGAAAATTACAGTTAATTTATTTATTTACAATTTCATTTCATATTATTTTAATTTAATTAAATACTTTTTTTATATTTATCAACATTGGCTAACACTGAACGTCTCCTTGTTTGATGTTTCAGTATCTTCAGACTCAAAGCCTTTGATAAGAATGGCAAATGGTGACCCTCTGATATGCTTTCCATTGAACTTTATGGTCAACAGGTACTCACCTTTAATGAAATCCATGTCACATACATGAAAGCCAATACTTAGTTAAACATTCGTGACAAGTATTAAATATCTATTGATATTTAGATTATTTATTATTAAAATAAAAAAAAGTATAATATGAATTTTAAAGAAACTTTCTCCAAAAATATGTCAAATATGGATATTTATGGTGGAGATTTGGTCATTGCAAGGAAAGTTATGAGAAACAGAAACCGTAAAGAATCAAATAAATACACAAACACGACAGGTGCTCATGACAAATACCTGGCTTACTACAGGTGTACATAACGTCACATGTTCCGTCATGTTTGTCCTTAAAATTTATGTCAGGTTTCAATATTCCTTCCATCGTTATCGACAGATTTCCTTCACCGGCCATTCTCGAGTCGATGGTTATCAGACCTGACATCAAAATAAATATTACAATTAAAATTAAGTTAAGTTAATTAATTAAAAATTAAGCTAATTAATTAATTAAAAATTAATTTTAAAGTAAAATCTATATCATATTTTTTAACTTTATGATTTGCAGCATCATTTTTCTTTATAATTCCATGCCATTTAGGCATTTCACTTCACTTGCCTGGAATACCAACAAATCCACCAGTCAGACCTCTTCCTGACACCTTGATGTTGTTCTGACCTCCAGAAATGGAGAAGAGAGGACCAACAACAAATGTATAAGGGGATCCTGTAACAAGAGACATTTGTATTTCTATGCTTAACTGGTCAGTTTCAAGTATATTTAATTAATTTAGAATTAATATTAATTAAGACAAAGCAAACTCTTTTAGCAAGTTAACTTAGATGGAAATGGCAATATTCATAACATGTCAATAATTATAATAATAATAATAATAATAATAATAAACACCTGGCAAAGGCTTCTTTCCATCGTTGACGTGCACCATATGCAAACCGACTTCTTTTGGAATGAAGCCAATGGAGTAGTGCGTTGTTGAATTTGGAGAGGGAACAAAGTAACAGGAGTCCAAAAATCCTGAAGGACCACTAACAAAGACTCTTAATCCATCCTTGACTGAAGCTGGAATGAAGACATTCAAATTATTTCAATTAATCAATTAATTAATTATTATTTATTTAATTAATTAGATTAACAGCTAGACAATTTAATTTAAATTATAAATCTATTTGTGGCCACCAATAATCTTTTCCAGTTGCCAATCAATTGATTGTACATTGATTGTACATATGCTCATACATTTCCTCATGTAAAATTCTTGTTAATTTTATAACAAAACCACGTTTATGATGTTAATGAAGACTCTTATTAAGAGACAAAGAATTGAATTTGTTGTTTTTATGGTCCACGGGTGCCTTGCGTTAGTAGCAAAAACTCAGTCTATCGTCACCTGGTATCATAAGATTAAGCAGACTCTCCCTGCCAATGTGGCTAATGGCAGAATAGGAATGAACCAAAGCCTCCCTTTCGACTGGCTCGGGATTGATTTTGCCTTCCTCAGCAACATCCAGCAAAAATGGACTTCCTTCAAATGATAATGATAATAATAATAATAATAATAATAATAATAATAATAATAATAATAATAATAATAATAAATCATAAATACTCTTACAATCATGATGTAATTTCTAATTTTATTTATTATTCCTATCTATTTCAAACATGAGTTGATTTAAACTTCAAAATATTTCAATATCCTTCTAATTCCAACCGATGACGTGTTCAGAAGAGAAGAGAACGGTGAGAATGTAGGTGCCAGGCTGTGCTGGAGTGAAGTGGACTTTACAAACTCCGTCCTTGTCCTCCATGCATTCCATGTCCACTTTGCTGGGTCCGTCGATACTGAGATTCAGGCCTCCAACTCCTATCAGGATGAGATCATAACAATGAAACAACATTAATGAATTAGATAATTATAAAGTAGCATAATTTACCAAGTAATCATTCATAATTCATACAAAATAGCATAATTTACCAAGTAAACACTCATCAAAAGCTCCCAATACCTCAAAAATGTTCGAAAGAAATAGACCAACTTAAAAATCATGAGAACAAACAATTACCAGCTTTCTTGTAGTCAATGAAAAATTCATTCGGTGATCCGGTCTTAGGATTTTTGAGTCCGTTGCCGTAAACTCTGACGGTGTCGACGTTTGAACATTGGCTCGAGGAAATAAACTTTTTAATAGGAGATCCTCTGATCAAAGAGCCATTTTTGAACAGCTCAAACGAATAGTTGCCGGGTTCCTTGGCATCGAAAATGACTCCTGATAAGAAATTTAATCAAATTAAAATAAATTAAATTAAATTCATGAAACATATTGCAAAATATTTTACATGGTTAAATCCCAAATTGCTGCTGCAATCATAATTATATAAGACGAATTAACATCTATAATTTAATAATAGGATAATATTATGCAAATTCTACTAGCCCAGCTTATGCCCTTCCAGTATTCTTAGCATGGCAGTGTTGCTAGAACCCGAGGGGGTGTGAACGACGCAAGTCATCCTTGGAAGATCACCGGCAGATGCTTCGATTCCCAGGTTCAAAGGTTCCGCATGGTTGGAGCCGATCGTCATCTGTGCCAGGGTTAAGTCCTTAACTGTTGGAGATGAATTATGAATTACAAATTGCATTGGTGATTTCATCCTCTGAATTCTTTTTTTCCAAATATTAAAATAATTTCCCCTTATAATTATTTATGCTAATAAATATTTACTACTCTTGTAGATATGTGTCCAGGCTGGTTGTAAGTAATAATAATAATAATAATAATAATAATTTAATATGAATTTTATTATGTGACATAAAATTCTATCTTCATTATAATTGCAAATATTTTATATTTTACAACATTTCACAACAAGTTTGTTAACATACACAGAGGAAGTATTTTTGGAGTGAATGGTGACCCCTTGATATGTTGATGAGAGTGAAGTATTGATAGAACATAATCTCCTGGCACTGTTGGCTTATAATAAACATTTACTGAATCATTTCCAGCATCTTCCAGGTCTATGTGCACTTTTGATGGACCCTCTATTGATATTGCCATGTCACCTGGTGAAGATAATAAAAACTTTGTGACCAGTTCTTAACCACTCTAACTTCCCTATTCTAGACAACATGCCATCTCAAAGTTTAACCATGACCTATGATCTAATGAGTCAAAATCATCTATATCATTTTAACCATTTTCTCAAGCTCTGACTTGCAACCATAAACTTAATAGGTATGATAATTTAGTAATTGCTGGTATTATAGAATTATTACTACACCCTACTATAACAATGAATGTAAAAACAAAAAAAAATAATAAAACAAGACTTTCCACATTTATGCTGAAAAGTGTAACTCACTGAAATCAGAGTCACAGAAGGCAACATTAAAACTGCTCATCGAGTTGCAGATCCCAGTGGTGAGGCCCGGTCCAGTGGCCTTTATTTTCCCAGCCATGCTGGAAGGATCCACCTGGAAAATGAGGGGTGAATAGCCCTCTACCGGGCTGCCGTTGCACAAGACGTTCAGTAAGTGTTGACCTCCTTGACTGGGGAGATATTTGACGGTGACGGTGCCATCAGGATTGTTCAGCACTTCGGGTACCTCTAAGGTGCCATTTGGAGTTGTTACTTCAGCTGTTGACATGTGATTAGAAAATTGGTGATAATCTCATTATACATGTGAACAACATATTTATCTTAAAGATATTTATTCTTATATAGATAATTTTTGCTTGTTTTATTTAATTCAGTAAAAATAATTTCAAATAATAATCCTTTCACCTTTCATGAAGCCAAACACAGATCCAATGGGAACATTAAAGAAGAAATGCCTGAATGCAGTTCCATTTAAGGCATCCAAGCTGTCAAAGCCATTTGTAAAAGCCTGAGATTTTGACTTTATCTAAATTAGAAATATTCTTCTGGTTAACAACATAAAAATATTCATGCAACTGTAAAAACATTGTAACCTCATCCTCCCACTCTTCATAGATTTGTCTTGGTACTGCCTTAACACAAGCAATTCATGATGATTAGTTATTTTTTGTTAATTATCATTTGGGGAAATATTCAATAACAACAATAATCATAAAAAAAATGAAACAATAATTCAATATTATATCTTATGACCACATAATACAATATAATATGAAACAATACATCATCTTAAAGACACCAAAAACATACTCACCTCTTGCTGGAAGCTTCCACCTGGCACCTCCCTCCCACCAAACAGTATCCTGATGTTGTACGTCCCCACTTCGCTCGGAAGGTAAACAACTTCGGATCCCTCTCCGTCCTCGGACACCTGGACTTGGACTTTCCCGAGTTTGTCGCCGTCCACGGTGCACTTGAACCTGCCGACCCCCGCTTCGGCACTTGAGAGGCGAATCCTGACTTCTCTGCCGACAAGCACCTTTGAATCATTGCCACCTGGGTGGGCATTATGAATTTCTTAGGAATGCTTGATTTAGGATTGAGGAGAAGACTGATTAAATAATTGTAAATTTACACTTTCTGAAAATAAACAGCTAGAATTAAGAATAATGAAAAGTTATTCAAAAGAACTTAAATATATTATATGTTAATGCCTTTAGGCTCAGAAAAGTCGAGAATTCTAAATCGCATTTTGCATGATTAGCTTTTCTTCCAAGCTTTCATTTGAGCCATGATATCACCCCAACCCACCCAATATTCTGACTTTGGAGGCTTCACCAGATGGCACAACAGCCACCCTGACTGGGGAGGCAGAAACTTCGTCACCCCCGTAAAAAATCCTCGTCAGGCAATGTCCAACATCTTCGGGCTGAAACTTCACTTTAAAAATTCCATTCCCTTCTTTTGCGATGTCATGCCTTATAGAACAGCCCAAGTGATCCTTAAAATGTAAACATCGATTGTTGACAAAAAGAAAAAAATTGTTTGAGCATATTAAACTGAAAATGTTTTTACATCCATGTTTTCAGTTTTTATTTATTTATTATTTATTTCTTAAGTACAAAAAATTAATCCTACTAAAACTTCCACCTCAATTTTCACCACCAACTCAGCATCTCCAGCCTCCGAAGTGTCCACCTGGAACGACGTTTCCATGGAAGCAGGTACGTTTCCACTGACACCAGCTCCACTGATGACAACTTTTGAAGCATCAAAACTTGGATGAACTTGAACTTTACTGAAAGATTTGAAAGAAAAAAAAATTCTTGAGGATTTCATTTATTTAACAAGAAAATTTTTTTTAAATCCTTATTTTCCCTGGATATTACTTACAAAAACTTGTGAAAATGAGTAAAGAAAAGTGTTGATAACTGATTCTTTAGGTCCACATTTTAAATTTTAGGTTTAAGCGTGAATCCATTCAAATAACTCAATCTTGAATTTCCTTTGCTTTTGTGTGGCAAGTTGAATGTTAATGAACAATGGAGAAACACCACTTAATATACAGTCTGTCCAATAAAGATTGGTAAAATTGATTTTTTTTATGATAACTCACGTTATATTTCACAAAAATTACTCAAATTTTAGAATGTTATGTAAATAGTGTTTATAAATGTGAAATGCCTATCATTATTTGGCAGACTGTATTAATAAAGAATACATTAAAATGTTCTGTTTAGTTTTAATTACGTTTTTATTTTAATTCAATCCAAAATTATTCTTTAATTCAATAATAATGGATAATAACATTTCATACAATTAATACAAACCTGGTTTTCACCTTTTCACCACCAAACCAAACTTCAATTGAATACAATCCTTCGCTGAGAGGCAAAAAGCAGATGTCATGAATCCCATCACCATCTGAAACCACTGCCAGTTCTTTTGAACCTCCTTATAATACAATTCAAGAATACTTAATAGAAATTTTGTGCCCAAGTCAGACCCTTTTAAAAGAAATCCAAGCTTTACCGTGAGGATCAGAAGCGAGGACTTTCAAATCCGAATGACCGGCAAGTCTTGTGTCAATCTTAAACTTTGACTCGTGACCTTTCTTGGCAACAATCCTTTCCAGGTCATCGAATCTTATTTTCGACGGATTGATGTCATCTTTTATCTCCACTTTAAAAGGACTTTCTGGATTTGATAAAACATTGAGTATGTTACATGTATTGTATTATATTTTAAGATGGAATATCAATAATAAATTGATGTGATTAACTGCTAAAACTCAGTTTAACTACTTTAAGATGTATTTAGTGATGTGATGTGATATATATTAAATCATGTAAAAATGAAGTTCTTTAATATGATGTTTCTTAGAATGGATTTAAGATTTTCCAAAACTCACTTTTTAAATTCAAATTACCTGGAATGTGGCACTCCCCAAATAGCACAGATACTTCATAGAGACCCCTCACTACAGGGAGATATTCAACCCTGTACTTTCCATCTCCATTGTCTCTGCATGTCACCCTGGCATCTCTTGGTCCATTGACTGAGACTTTCAAATCACCTGTTCCAGCACCTTTTGTAAAAACTTCAAATGCTTGAAGATTGTTGCTGATGCCTGACTTTACACCTTCAATGGATCGTAGTAACACTCGTTTCTAACTGTTTTGTTTGTTCATTTTATTTATATTAAAATCTTATATTAATAAAATTAAATTCCAGATTAACAGCAAAACAGTCTAGCATTTCTATAATGTCTCAAAGATTACCCCAATGAAAATCTTTCTGCTACGTATTTGTAAAAGAAATGCAGTTTAAAATCTGAGAGCCCTCTAAAACAAAAAACAGCCAATCGATCATAAACTCAAAGACAAACCATAAACTTTGACCCGAGAGGGGTCGCATCCGGACTTCCCGAAGATGACTCTGGGAGTGTTGGTGAGAGGTATTTCATTGCAGAGAATCACCATTGCATGGGGACCTAAATGTCATTAATTGAATTATTATTATTTATTATTATTTATTAATTTGTAATCATTTCACCTATTGAATGTATTAACTTGTGTTTCAGAAATAAGCAGGTGCAAAGGCTATTTATTTTAATGTACAGAATGAACCACACAGATGCTCAACATGTTAAACAAATAAGCATGTGTCACATCACTTGTTGCAATAATACAATTAATAACAAAGTCTTGTTTTTCCGTCTGTATTAGTTAAAACAGAAAAAAGCACATAGTAAAGTTATTAAATATAATAATAATAATAATAATTTTAATAATAATAATAATGATGATTATTATGGCATAATAATAATAATATCTGTGATTAACAATATTAACCAAAAACTATCCATAACTGAAGTTTTCTTAATTTAAATCTCAGAACCCATAGCTACTACCTTCCTCGTGCATGGTTAGGATGCCACTGTAAGTTCCATCGCGGTTGTTACGGAGAGGAATGTCCACCTCTTTTCCCGAAGGAGTCGTTGCTTTCGCCTCCATGCTTTCAATTCCGTTGACGTTCTTTGCATCTATCAAGAACTCCATCGGAGAATCGAGGAAGTTCTCTGGCATTAAAGTGATTTAAATTAATAATGATAATATTAAAGTTATTATTAAAAGTGGTCCTTAACCTAGTGAAGCATGAACAAAGTCATGCTTTGTGACTTTAAACATCATTAATTCAATCTGATTAAGCTGCATGTTTAAATAACAGAAACAATCAGTGAATTATCAACAAAAAATAGTCAAAGCATAAGACAGATGGTCAACTCAAAATCAGCATAACTGTACTAGATAATCAAGTATTGACTTGAAAAAGAAGGAAGCTAAAAATAACGTCCACGACATTTGTCAATACCAGTTATTGACTTACAACAATTAGCATTTACAACGTAAAGTATAATCTAACGATTTTCAAGACCCCGGAGATGAATCTTGGTGACATCAACAGATGGCTTCACTACGATGGTGAACGGACTCGAAGGAATCTCTCGATCGGCAAAGTAAACTTTCCCTTCGATGAGACCCGCGCGGGTCGGCTTGAAGTTGACCCTGAAGGAACTCGTTCCGTATTCTTCCGTTTCCATGGGAACGTCCGCTCCTCGATCGTCGCTCAACATTATGGCTACATCACCTGTGTCATAACATGTAGGTGGGTTTTTTTTTTTATAGTCATTTGGGAATTCTGAGGAGTCAAGAATCCATGTAACTATGTGCTGTATAGATGTATGGCCATAAATATACTTAGTTTTTGTTAATGCGAGTGTCTCCATTTTGCTATGATGGAAATGTTGTCATACTGATAGCCTGAGTTTTTAGTAATAATTTTTTTAATAATATTAGTAGTTTCCCATAAATGAAGATAGTTCTATACTAGAGGCAATTTATAATTAAACTATCTCTAGATCTCTGATTATAATCACTAAACAAACAACTCTACAAGTGAGCAATTAAACTCTGATTTATTAGAAGGCCAAAATCCAACCTGGGCCAGCCTTGGAACAATCCACGAGCAAATAAGTAGCCTCAGAAGTAAAGACATTGTTTTCCAAGGCAGGACCTTTGAGAAGAACCTTACTTGGATCTGAAGGATCGCTAACAGTGAACTGAAATCATCATTAAACACTGGTTAAGGTCTAAGTCATTTATTGTATAAACATATAACATAAAAATCCTATTTTAAATATGATGAAAGAAATTATTTGAAAAGGATTATATGAAAGGATTGATTTAAGTTAAATGTATATAATACAGAACTTGTTATAATCAATTTAATTATTATAATTATTATAATATATTAATATAATTATTTAATATAAAATTAAAGTATAATTTTATTATTGCATCCATTGTTCATCCCCAATGAGAATTATATAAAATATACTATATACCCAAACACTTCAAACCTTAAAAGGACTTCCAGGTACCATAATTCCACCATAAGACACAAGGAGACAATGCCTGACTGCCTCTTTGGGTATGACTTCAAATTCTGAGACAAAATGATTTTCATTCGGTGCTGTTATCTCCAGCTATTTCTCTTCTTCATCTTCACAGATTATTTAAAGCCATCTTTTTTGTTTCTTTTAAAATTAAATTTGAAATTCTAACTTCTTATTTCGTTCCTATTTTCGAGTGCAAGAATCCCGACGGGATCTCCCCTAGAATCCCTGACGGAAGTTTCCAGAACGGCTCTGCCGGCACCTTTCAAGTCGATCTCAAAATGAGATGGAACTCCGATGGTTAAGACTTCGCCTCTCGTCATAGGACCCGCTACTTTCACCTGCAATTTAAATCATGTTTTATTAAAAAAAAATCTTAAATGTTAAATGGTTTTATGACAACAATAACAATAATATTAATAATAACAATAATGACAAAAACAACAACAACAATATTTAGAAATGGAAAAAGAGGAATGAAAGTTCTAGTGGCATGATAAAGACCTACAATGTCTGAGATATTTTTTTTTATAAATAATTGTGCTCATATTTTTATATATTTTGAAACAAAATCAAGAAATATAATATTCAATTTGAAATAATTTACTACTTAAAGTTTAAAACACTCCCATAAAACCTTTGATGGATCGAAGAATTCCAAGGGTGGTTCAGTTATGGTGGCAATGAAAGGTGAGTCTATGATGTCCTCATCATTGCAGAGAATGTGAACTGCATACTCCCCGGAGTGGATTGGGTGGTAAGTGATGAGGGCTGATCCATCCTCATTGTCCAGGCAATCTATTTCAGCCTTTGAGGGACCCTCAATCGAGAATGCTGGATGCAAAATCCAAAATTCCATTATTTAAACAGATTAAGCAAACAAAGCTTTAAATTGTAATGTGAGTATTGTAATGGCCATTTTAAATATTCATTTGTGATAACTTTAAAATGGAATTGAGTAAATAACAAGTCATTGCTACATTTAAAAAAATCTAACCAAATCAAAATACCATTGGCTCAAAGAATTGTGTGGGCTTGTAGCATTTTACAACAAATACAGTTAAAATGTTGAAGAGCCCTTAAAAGACACCCAAGATTGTGTAAACAGGCTATGCAAACATGTCCACCCACAGATAGAGACAAGTCTCGTGTTTAATTAAGCCCTATGTTTGATTAAGTCCATTAGTTTTTCAAAAAGTGAGTGCAGGGTTTATAACTGCTTTCTCTGCCTTCCTAAATGAATGCCAAACACTTTGATTAAACCCTAATCAAATAAACATGTGGGAAGGACTGAATTGCCTTATTAAATAAATATTTATTGAAATCCAAATCAATGATATGTAAACATTTTAGATAAATCAGGTATTAATCTAGCTAATATACTTCTAATTAGATGCAAGTCTTGTTGAGCAAAAATGTTAAAGTCTTGCAATAAAGGAAAGTTCCCTTCATATAAAATAAAATACATTAACAGTTTTGAAACAAAAACTTCTACAAGCACACTAGCAAAATTTTGCATCCATTTTCTTAGGTGTCCAAACACTCAAACATTCATCCAACCAAGATACTTCAGTTAGAAAATAAAAAAAACTCATATTTTATCAGGTGAATCAGGTAACATCTGAAGGCATTACAAAGATGCAATATATAAGTCAAACACTATTTTTAAACCTCATGCAATGAATCATCCACTATACAGAAAAAAAATAATAAATTAAAATAAATACTCTTTCAAGTTCATATCAAAGCTTGTTCCAAGAACAAAGAATGTGCTAACCCAGAGAACCACTATCTCCATTGGTTTCAAGGCAAAAGGATGCAGGATACCCAACAAATCCACTACTCAGTCCAGGCCCAAAAGCCTTCACAGAACAAGAGGTGGCCTCCTTGACCTCCACGACGTAAGGACTTTTACCGACATGTTTGTCCCTGGAAGTCACTGAAATGCTATAAATGCTTGGCTTCAAAGGGAGGTATTCACAGACGTGCTCTGTTTCCGATATCTGAAAGACATCACCAACTTATCCTTGATTACTTTGATTAATCATTATTACTAGTAACAGTTAATTAGATAAAAGTCTTGTGACTTAAAGAGATTTAAGCAAAATGAAGGGTTGAACAAAATGAAATGCATAATTAAGCCACATGAATAATTAGGTCCAAGTAAAGATTCAAACCCTCTTAAGACTGAACATCTGCTTTGTTCCGTTACCATCCGTTATTTCAACATTCGGGTCACAATTCACATCGGGGGTCAGAATTTTGAACTGAACTCGACTTCCAACCCTTAGTCCGGTCCTTTGGATGCCCCTGCCATTCACAGACCACTTGGAAACATCAGCATCTGGAAGATCAACATTTCATTCTGCAATTCTGAGAAGCCATTAAACTCTTACAATGTCAATTGTAGATCATCAAAAAGGGGTGGGAAATGGATTAAAAAGCTGCCAAAGAATCTGAATAACAAATGTTAAAAAAATTAGAATTACTTGGAGCAATGCCAACTGAAAATGGAACTTTTGAGATGGTATGACCAGCATATTTTATATCCACTGAATGAATTCCTTCAATCAAAGGAATGTAACTGACAAGCAACTCCTCATCTGAAATCCTCACTATTGTTGCTTTAACTGAATCCTGGTTGCCATTTGGATCAGTTATGGCAACCTTTATGTCGTCTGGCTTTATATCTACAGAAGCATTCAACCATTAGCTCGTTCATTACATCAACTGTTCAAATCCAATCCAGGTTCACAAGTCAATCAACTAATAACCCTTTAATGGATCCATTAATGTATTTATTCAAGATCATGATAATAATAATTAATAATAACAAATTAACTGCAAATACAACAACTACAAGGACCAACGTTTGGCTTGGATGGTGAAAGATGTTTCAATATTTGACAGATTTCCAGCCTTCTGGAGTCCTAGACCACTGGCAGTAATCCTTGCAACTCTCTCAACTTCTCCAGCAACTTCAACTGGAAATGGACTTTTGGGAATTTCAAGGCCAGCATAGAAAACTTTTATCTGATGCATTCCTTCTTGCTCTGGCACGTAACTGCACGTGTAAGATGCATATTTGTCGTTGTTGAAAACGGCATCAACCTGAATGTTATGACATTGGCTTCAGTTTTTTGGGGGGACAAGTGAATTCTCAATATCTAGTTTAAATTCATTGTCAGCACTCATAACAGCAACAGTAGCAATAGTAATAGATTATATTAAAATTATATTAAATTAAGTTGTTAAATTGTTAGAAATAATAATATTTAACTACTATCATTATCATTATCATTATTATTATTATCATTATCATTATTATTACAAGCTGACCTGTTTCCTATTCATTCCAGGATCAACCAATTCAACAAATAAATTTCCCTCTCCTGCATGGAATGTCTCCACAGTGAACTCTGCCTGCTCACCGACTTTAATACCCTTGTTTTTCAGTCCTGTGCATCAAAATTTAAAACGAAAGAAATATTATAAAATGCTTAAACCACACAGCGAATAATAATAATAATTTCCAATAATCACAACAAACCGAATACTCTGATTCTCGAACGATTGGTTCTGGGTTTAAGAGGAGCGCCGGGTTTTAGCTTGGCATTTGGGAATTGGGACAAATAAGTCATGATACTCATCTCATCGACTCTGGGGTTGCACATCTCCTCAGGTTTGATTAGCTTGAGGTTTGCATTAATAATTAATCAGATGTTTTATAGATGTTTATTGGTAAGATAATTTAACAATTATTATAGTTGTGTAGAAGCACACATTGATATTGTGAGCTGTATATATAATTGTGTATCTCATAAATAATAATAACTAACATATGCATATAATCTTTCAAATTATAATACAATCATGCAAAAGCAAGACAATTAAATTCGATCGTTGTCATTAAAAAAAACTTAATAGAATTTAAATAGAATCGTTAAGATTAAGATAATCCTAAACATGGATTCCTAACTAAGCAATGCACATAAAATAATAATCTAAAAATAACAAAATAATCCTAAACATGAATTCCTAACCAATAAGCAATCTAATCAATAGCGTAAATAATCCAAAAATACCTGTGGAACATCCAACCAATTTTCAGCCAAAGTCATGGCTTCCCTTGAATTCTTGATAGCATCTTCTGCTTTCCAAAATTCCCAATCAGGACAAAGACCTAAGAAATTAGATCTCATAACATCATCATCAGGTTATCAATGGGAATTTTATTAAAACAAATTATTTATTATTAATATGGTTAATAATGTAGATGCAAGTCATTGCCATTACATTTGTAATTAAACAACTGAAAATAAAAATAACATAAGAAACATAATTAATATGAACAAAACATTGAAAGCCTCCCATTAAATACTTAATTGCAATATTATCAATTATAAAATTATTACTAATTGATGGTTGCCTGGTTCAATATTCAACTCATCAATTTATTTATTTATTTATTAATATTTATTTATTTATTTATTCATTCATTCAAACCTGGTGCAACTCCATCAACAAGTGCACCGATGGCTCGGCCATTGTTCCAATCAGAAGTGAAATTTTTTATCTCAATTTCCATGATTTTGCTTCTGATCCACTGAAGCAGTCTCTGCTTTGGACTCAAATCCTCTCTTTGTTGCCCGGTATTTGCTTCCATTTCCTCGTAATTACTCAACTCAAAATTTGGAGCAGAGATTGCATAATGAAGGATGAGCATCCAAACTAAACCTAATATTAACTTGGTGTTGTGATCGACAATGTCTGAGCTGTCTGAAATTATTTGATCAAATTCACTAAATAAACATACTGAAATTAAAAATTAGAATTTTGATCAAAGTCAGGACAAATTTTTACCTATGTTCACAATTTTAATCTTTTCACTGATTTGCAGGAATTTTAATGCCATGGTAATGTTTTCAAGTTTTTGAGTTCTCACTAATGGCTTTTTGGTGTATCTCTGGAACTTTTTACCTGAGAGAACTTCAAGCAAGGATATCAAGTTCAATCCATCTGATAAATCAGTCTCTATGTTTTCAATGTGCTTATTGACAAGCTAGACAAAAGCAAAAAGATTACTGCCAGATGTTATCAACTATGACTTGTTAATACATTTATAAATAATAATAATAATAACAGAAATAATCCCCTACTTTTAATCTTTCATTAATCCAACGAGTGAAGGTATTTTTTTGTATGACTTTCCATTCTGCATCCTCAGCCAGTCTGTGTTTTGCTGATGATTCCGCCTCCTCTTCTGGCGTTCTCATTCCATGATGGAAAGCAGACATGACTGCAAGCTCCACAAATTACAAGATAAGTCTAATAATCGGCTTTTTATATTATCTGAAATATGCTGACTCTCTTAAAACCCCAGACCGACAACCGCGAAGAGAGCTCTCAACTTTTCCTGATTCGCATAAATACTGGTCACCGCGAATCATGAAAATCAAGGTGTGCCGGTGGGCAGAAAAAATATTTCATTCATTTTCAACCCACATGGATTGTAATTTAATGGTTTTAATTTGATTTGAATATTAGATATCAAATGCTTATAAATTGCGTAAGTCGTCTAACAGAATAGTTTGCATAACGAATTGTGTAAAGATATGCAAATATAAATTTAAAAAAAAAAGAAAATGAGCCTATTTTCGATGTAAATGAATATTTATGAATTTTAGTCATAATTCTTACACCCAACACTTTTATTAGTGATTTCTCAAGACAACTTAATCGTTTCATAATACTCCCAAAAAAAACATCATGTATTTGTGTATAATTCCAGTAAATTGACTATAAAGTGCTTCTTATAAAGCAGGCTCTTCAATAAAAATTTAATGGTTTATAAGCTAATTGGCAGAAAACTACAATAATTTCTGGAATTTTATGAACATAAGCAACATTCTACAACCCTATTACCAAGCACAGAACACAATGACGACCGCACAAAAACTTATAATCGATCAGAGGGCAAATATGGTTTTATGTTTAGGTATTCATGTTTTGTTGTTTTGAAAGAATTCATCCAACATGTTAATAGCAATACACTGTTGACACTAGCGAGTTAATATTTAACAGCATGCTACAGCAGTCAAGGCCAATGCCATCTTAAATTGTTTTCGGTGATGACTTGGAGCACACTGCCAACTCACAGTGACTGTAGAAAAAGTCTTCCAGTTTTGTAGAAAAAAAACTTAAGAGCGCAGGTAATCAGAGATTCAGCCACCAATAAACTGATGTCTAATGTTAAGCCAGATAAGGCTATAATGATTTAAGCTTGAAACTCGTTCATTTGAGAGCGTGGTTTCTGTGCAAGTAACCCCCATTTTCAAGCAAAAAGGTGAATGTAAATTTCGAGCATGTTTAATACGATATTAGCAATAAGCTAATATCCGACAACTCCCAATATCTTTGTAAGAACGAGCACGCCATCCAGACCGGAACAGCAACGAGGCCGCAGATCCGCCATGTTTGCCGAAATCATTTCGACGCCCCATGCGAAACCTAAGTCGCCAATCAAAAAAAAACGCCCAAAACTCGATGAAGACGAACACGCAGACCCTCCCCGTGCAAACCACCGACCACGAGACAACTATTTGAACGATTTTTATTGCAAACCAAAGAAAACTTTTTACATTGCTTGCTGCCATAGAAGAAAGGCTATCTCCAAATCGAATATTAAACAAATTCTACTCACCACATACTGCCTCCACCAAGACAGTAGAAAGCAAGCCTCACCATTAGACTGCAAACTTTGTGATCCCACAAAAAACAGCAGTTAGAAATGAATTCAAGGTTGAAACAATTTTATGTCAGGGGAAAATAAAAGTATGAAAGATCTCCTTCCATGCAACAGTCAGTAATGCAGTCCACAATCACCTCAAAAGAACCGGTCACTTCTTCGACGCCGCTTTGGTAACTCTCTTCGGTTTAGCGGGAGATTTGGCCTTTTTGGTTGCCTTGGGGCTTGCAGATGCCTTGACTTTCTTGGGCTTTGGTGGGGCTTTTTTGACCTCCTTTTTAGGGGACTTGGCCTTTGGTGACTGGACAGCAATCTTTGGTTTGGCAGGAGACTTAGTCTTTTTGGCTGCACCTGGTTTTGGCTTCTTTGCCTTGGACTCTGCTTCGGCCTTTGCCTTCTTGACCGGCTTTGCAGGCTTCTTGGCAGCTTCGGCAGCTGGCTTGGCTTTCTTGGTCGCAGGAGGTTCGGGCTTCACCGGAACGGCCTTGGCTTTCGGGGCCTTTTCAGCTGCTTTAGCTTTTGGCTTGGCTTCCTTGACGTCCTTGTCATTTCCCAATTTGAAGCTTCCAGAAGCACCAACACCTTTTGACTGCTTGAGAGTTTTGTTCTGAACCCCAACCCTCAGAGCAATTTTAAGATGGGCATTTATGCCTTTCTCATCATTTCCCAATTTGTAGTTGTTTATGATATATTTGAGGATGGCTTGCCTGGATGATCCGCCACGTTCCTGCAAATTTAGATCGATTTTTATCTATCATGTGACCCTATAATCACGCTAGCCTCGAGCTGAATCGCGATGGTAAAAAACCAATCGAGTACAAACGACGCGAGTTTTTCTAGAGCTCGATCATCGAAATCACGAGTTAAGACGAACCGAAAATAAATTCCCCGCAGATCGAAACCCGCGCCGACAGGAAATTCGAATTCAAAGCGGTCCTCACCTTGAGAACTCCGAGGGCTTCTTTGATCATCTCGGAATATTTCGGATGATCGGCAACCTTCTTGGCCCTTGCGGCAGGGGAGGCCTTCTTCTTAGCGGCCTTACCCTTTTCGTTCGGGGCAACGGCGGAGGCGGGTTGTTCGACTTGGTTGTTGTCCGTCATTCTTGGAAAACTGTGGATCCTGATGTGAGACTCAATAAAATTCCGACAACAGCTACCAAGCGGGAAGAAAAGCAAACGTGTAGTACCGCTTCTCGGTTGGAGGGTTTATAAGCTCGACGCGCCGACCTGGTTGAAGACGCCGCGGACTCTCAAGCGATAAAATTTTCTTTGCAAGGTTCCGAAGGTTTTGCTGTGCTTACACTGGTCGATATTTTGCCCGATTTTAAATTAATTTTAAGTTTTTACGGGATTGCTTGTGTTCCATGTTGTAGGCCAATAAAAACTATGTAAGAATATATAATTTGTTTCTTTTTTAACGCCCTTTTGGGGAGTAAAAGTGCAGATAAATTGACACTGGTCTCATCACCGATGCTCATAATTCGATATTTTTAAGAATTTCTTGCTAGAAATTATTTAAAATATGTTGAATTTACATTCAAATCATAGCAAAATCTTTCCCCAAGAGAATGCAATAGTTGTATTTTATTAAAACTTTGCCAAAACAATTATTTTCAATAAGAAAGTAGCATCGCCAAGCACAGTTTCGGTTGGTCGATTCATCATGTTAAAGTGTAGGACGTGGAAAACATCAAAATTATGGATTAAATTGAAGGTTAATCAAAACATTTTGATTGCCATCGTTTAGAATAATTAATAAATCATCCATTTTGACCAAATATGTACATGTTTTGCCGATTTTTCCTCAAAAATCTCCTAATCTAGTTCGGTAAGGCTGCCTTAATGCGTTCTCAGTGTTGGGCTTAAATGATGTTCTGAGATGGACTTGAAACGAATATTATTTGCTATTTAATCACTTATATCGATAACCTTATGAATGGTTTTAAGCTAATTTGACACTCTCGGTGGAAATTCCTATGTAAAGTCATCGAAGTCATAAGGGAGACTCCACGGGAAGAATTATACGGTGGTCATCGGATATCAATGGATGTGCTCGCTTGAATATTAAACAAAATCCAGTTAAATAATTATAACTGAACAACACATCTCGTATTAATCAGTAGTTTCTGTGATTTCTAAGACACTTGCTTTCATGATTTAGTTTGAAGATGACATAACATGGGTGATACATTCTCGCCAGACCTCTTATGACGTCACATGTCAAAATGGCAAGTGCTGACATCAGAATGTTTCTCAAAGAATCATTTACCGTTTTTAACGTGTTTGATTGGAGCCAACTGATGTAACATTTACGTAAAGTTTACTTTAATTACAAATCTCTCGATCAAACATTATATCATATTATGTTTAATTGAATATATCGCTTAAAATGCTAAATAGTTTAGTACCAAAACATGTTTTCTTACAATTTTCTGTTGCTAATGCAATACAAGCCCATAATAATTTCTGCTCATAGGCGAAGGTTATTGTAGGCATCAAGGTCGATCATTGCTGACGATGAAAACGTTTGAGTAATCGTAATTGTTGAAGCAAATCTGTAAGCCCTGGAAGAGTTTGAAGTTCATGAACTTCTGAACTGCCGAATGTCTGACGAATTTTCACTTGAGTTGAAGTGTTTGGGAGGGGTTTTTTTGAGGAGGGGGGTTGGATTTGGAATTAATAATTAAAATTTTAGATTTCGGTAGTTTTGTGTACATAATCTATTTATGGGAAGATTTATTACATCACTGGAATACAAATCAATTGAAATTTCCGAATTAAGTATTAAGTGAAATTGTGATATCAATTTTTTGAAACATTTCAGATTAACTTTTCATTTTCAACCCATTGTTGAGGATGTGGGGATCGGAGCTCGTGATTACGAAATTTATTGCCCAATCAATCAACAAATTAATTTTATCTATGATAGTATGATTATATTTCAAATATCTTAATAATTGTTGCCGTAATTACTTAGTAAATTATTGATTAACTAATTTTTAGCATTCATTTTGTTTATTATGCAATTAAGAAGTTGGACGGAAATAAATATCTCAAAAAGCTTAAAATTCCAGTTAAGTCCATAAACCGATTTTAAAAGTTCGATTTTACTACTTGCCCTTGGCTTGGTGAAATCGTTTTGTCGGATTAAATTAATTAATATGTTAATTATCAAATATTACAAACATTGACAAGGCAACAATTGATTAATAATTAATATTAAACCGTCAGATTTTTAAATTTAAAAAAAATAGGATTAAAGAGTTCTGTAATTTTAGCTCAAAACAGTAAAATAAATATGGTTAATGAAATGTTGCAATGGGTGTATTACATAAACAATTAAATTCGTCTTTATTTCTGTTTTTTTTTCGATGTTTTCCCACTTAAATGTTAACAGTAATTTGTCGTGGTAAAATATAATATTTAATTCATTTGAGACAGAATTTGTTGACAGGGATTGGAAGAAAACTCTACCACTGTACCTTCTTTACAGCTTGACTCACAAATGTTTACTGGAGATAATAATCCTATCTTTCTTTACCCAATATTTTGTTGTGTTGTTCTGACATAACAACCAATTCAGATCAATTTAACTAAATAAGCATCTAGTTTAGCAAATAATATAACTAGCCATTATTTGGAACATAAGAATCGAACATATGAGGTAAGGAGTCGGGAAAGATTGTGTCAAAGTGTTGAAACGATAAAAAGCGTACTATTGAATTGATCTCAAGTACAGAATAAAATGTTTTTTGTTTTGCGAGAAAAACACTCCTGGTTGAACAATCTCATGGTAAAAACAATCGCATAATAAATACTTAGGGCAGATAACGTCACCATTGTGGACGCTCCATGTTGATATGCATTCATGTCGAAGCGATTAGTTTATTTGACCCTCTGTCCAATGTTCTTGACGACTTTGTCACGATTTAAATTCCAAAATGTTATAATATGGATTGTCACTCGTCACCGTTAAATTTATTATTCAGCGTTATTCAAATTTATTATTTAAATTTATTGTTATTCGTACAATTTCTATAAAAAAATGCTATATTTTATTTTCAGGCTTAGTTCTTTAATTTAGATTGATTTGATAAATGATAAAATAAGTTTGCCGAATAGACAATTACTTATGTGCGCCATGAAATAATTGTATTTAATAATTAATGCAAATATTTATCAAAGAATGATAGGCATTATTATCAACTAAACAAGAATAAGTGAGCACAGAAACTCATGTAAGATATTTAAATATTTTTTATATTAAAAGCTATTTCAGAAATAAATCGCCTTATTTAAATTTAATATATGTTTGCTAAAAAAAATTTGAAAATTCTATTAATTCGGAAGCAAATTCTTTGATATCAGTGCCCCATATAATTCTTTCGCCCTTAAATATGTTATATATTAGCATTTAATTTGATTAATTTGAAATTAATTATGAAATAATAAATACGAAATTCTTGATAATTTCTTGAAATATCGGAAAATAATTTAACATTACTAATTATGAAGTATTTAGACGGAAATTAAATGGGAGCAGACAAAATAAAAGAATCTGAGTTCAATTACATCGCAAATTCTAAGTGAAGTGTTTATTTAATAATTTATTTTATTAATATATATCGCAAATTACGCCAATTACTAAGTCTATTATATTTTGTGGAACGTTTCTTTGGACACATGGATGTTTCCAATTGGTTGATCTCTTGATCATAATTATAATTATTGCTAGATATAACCCAACTCCTTTGAGTTCATCGTGTCCTTACGGACAAGATATTAATTATTATATTACAAAAATAAGCTTTATTTATCGCATGTTTATAAATGAACAATAGGACTAACTTCTAGCACTAAATGCCACTTAATGACTATAGTATTGAGTTGCAAGTATTTTCGTAATGATAAATATTTGTAATATAATATGGTTAATAATTATTTTACTGCATTCAATTATTTATTACATGCTTATAATTTTTCCCCCGATCCACGAGTCATGCCCTTTTGGAGTTTGGAACTCTCTGAGAATATTACATCACTCGGGTGACGATTAATTGATTTTAAATGATAATTTACAAATCAATATTTAATATACGCATATAAAATACGCAGTCTTATGTCTAAACATGAGATAAAGGGTAAAGCTTTGGTAAGGTGTGATTATATAACATTCTCTAAAATTATTCTATATCTATTTAAATGTTTGATAATCAAACACACATTAGCCAATCGGCCAACTTGTAACGTAATACAGTTTTTAATTTATCAAGCGTCTTGATTACTTGTTATTTGTTAATGAATTACATATACTAATGCACGTTCGTTTTGTAACATTTCCTCGGATATGTTTTTGCCGGTACATCCATATTGACTTAGTTCACTTTAGTAAATAATAATTAGTAAGCAGTGAGGTGATATCGACATGTCTTTCAGTTATAAATGCAGGTTTCTAAGCAAAGATTTACAACGACTTGATCCTATTTTAAAGTTCAAACAATATTGAAAATGTTGATATTTTGCCAATAAGCATCAATTTGAATTCGAATTCAAATTTCGCGGTTTAAAGAATCATCTTAAGAGCGGAGATTTCCAACCAATCAGAACTTGTCTTCTATGAATAAGCTTAAGGGGTCATTCCGAATTGGAGAAACGAATTAGACCAACAACGAAATAACGGCTAAACAAAGCTTGGATTAGGATTATTTTCCATAATAAATTCAGTAGAATTAACCCATAAAAATATCGATGTAGTCAGTGGCATATCAACTGTTTTTGTACCTATTTCCCGGTGATATCCCGGTGATGAGCTTCAAAATTCCCTCGCATTATTTATTTTCGTGGAACTACACTAAAAGATCTAAATTTAGGTGGTGACTATTAATAGCTTGAACATTTCATTAACATGGTTGAACTGTAAGCTCGAGAAGCGCAATTTTTTTAAACTTTAAGAAACCAATTTCAGAATTTTTAATTTTTTTTTTATTTTCACTCCCTCAAAATGCTGCCCCCTTGACATGGATATAGTGAATAATGTTTAAAAAATGAGAACTTTGCTATCTTGGTCTGCATCCGAGCTTAAAATACAAACCATCAGATTTTGACTGATTTTAATTTTAGAGTTGTAAAAAGACGAAACGAAATCGCTTCGAAATACACGCGATGAAATTCGCGTACTTATTTTGTTTCGATGAATGTACCAAATGTGTCTCGAGTGCATCACTTATGTCGTCAGAGAATAAATTGCTTCTATTTCTCATTCCAATTAATTCTAAAATAAAAAAAACTGGCTTCAAGTTTAAAGTACTTTTTTGGGACACTATTGAGTACTATTATAACCAGCTATTTATTAATACTATTAACATAGTCCATGTTACAGGGATTTAAATATATTAGCCAGAAGTTATTTACAATCATACATGTCGACAGAAATCCTCAATGGCCTTGGGCGAGTCTGCCAACGAGTCAGGTTCAACATTCGCATGATTTATTGTAAGATGTAAGTTAACAGAAAGCCTTTTCAAGGTCACGCTAGTTTTGGTACGTGAGAATTCGACATTATTCTCTAAACTAAAAATTTATAGGCGGGTCACAAGGACTCGATGGGCAGATAAATATTTTGCATTTCTGATGTCTGCAGTGCGATTTCTTGTAGCGGACCACATCTTCGATTGACATAATTTCTACAGAAACCACTCCAGAATAATTGTTAATTTGTTATTTTAGTAGGAGCCAGTTAATCAGTAACCTCTCCAAGTACGTTTTCGTCGGTATTCAGCGTCATGTTGAATGTATGAAAATTGGAACAACCATCAAGATCGGATCACCTAGTTCCAAAAATTAACAAAATTTAACTACATTTTTTAGTCATATCAAACCAGCTGTTCGTTATGGCAGTAACAAAATTTCATTCTTTAGCAATTCGTCAATTAAGTTCTTGGCCATACAAGTTGGTTAATGCATAAATTAGAAACTTAATCAGTGTTATTAATCACAAAAATAAGGCCAGTTCAAGGAAATAAGTTCAGAGAAAATATTGATGAGCACCTCAAAACTGAACAAGTTCATGAGAGGTCAATGCCTATTCATTAAGACAATTGAGTAACATTTCAGTGTTGCATCTTAACATCGTCATGCCTTTTCCACACATCTAAAATCATTTTCACTATGATGTCAAAATATCTTAGAAGGAAAAAATCCTTTCAAGAAATTCAGCCCAAAAATGATTGAGAAGGATGCACAGGTGAGTGAAGAAAATACAATTGGAAAGATGATGGCTGTGATAACTGCAGCTGTAAATAAATAAGCTTTTAAGTGAATTAATTAAATGTATAACTTAAGAAAAAATTATACTTACGAGCTAATTCAGCAGTGACATTCATTGGGGAAGTAGTTGCAGGGTTTGCTGAGGGTAAGGAAGATGTCTTACTAGAAGTGAACTGTGTTTCTGCTGGAATGTAAATATCCACAGTAATCCGCAATAAGAGAAATGGCTAAAAATGGCTATTCCAATTCAAATAGTTACATTTCCAATTCAAAAAATGTCTCAACAATTACAAAGTTAATCACAAAAGTACCTGAGCTGGATTGAATTATAGCAGTGGTTGATTTGGTAGAGATATTGGCTTGAGTTGGATTTGAAGCTTCAAAATAAAGATGGATCTCATAACTCAACTATTAAGTTCATATTAAAAGTTGCACTTTACCTAATACATTAACTTTATAAGTAAAATTTATAAGGTGTTCTCCATTCTGAACAATGCCCTTACTCAGATAAAATGATTACAATTTTGAAGTTAACAATGGAGGTTGTGTTTGAAGATGAAATTAACAAAGGTTCATTTTTTTTTTAAATTAAATGACTTTTAAAGAAGTTTTCTTAAAAAAACGAATTACTTTCAGATTTGCAAAAAAATCCTTTTTCAAATTTTTTGATATTTTGCACTTATATAAATCCATTAAAATCAAGCCACATTTCCTAGCTTATAAAGTATGATCACAGATATCTTATACTTATAAGATATACTTATGTCAGATAATCTGTATTATACCTGTTGTTGATTGAACAGTAGTGACAGTCATTTTGGAAGAACTAGGACTTGCTGTACTGGTGCCAGTATAAGTGAAAGTTGAACCTGCAAGAATCATACATTCATTCAAAACTTAATAATGAAAACAAAAGTCAAAAAGTATTTTTAATATAATAAAAAATAAATTGGGGGATGATAAAGAAATTTAAAAAAATCACCTGTGGAGGTAACCATAGTAGCTGTAGTCATTTCTTCCACTGTAGGAGCTTTAAAAGAAATAAATATTGACATGAAAAAAATAATTGATTATGTATCAGATAACTCAATGAAGGTTTAAAATTGTGCAATACCATATTCACAATGAGGTCCTGAATATCCAATGGGGCACTGACATTCATAACCATTAACTTTGTCAATGCATATTCCACCATGATCACATGGATTTGGTATGCAGTCATTAATATCTATGGTGAGATATAAATGATTGATGTTAGGATAAAAATAATAAAATACCAAATTATTCATAAATATGTGCATATTTTAACCTTCTTCACATAATGTCCCATTATAGCCTGCCAGACACGTGCAATCAAAAGATCCGGGCTTTGATAAATTCGTCCCATTTGAACATAAACCACCATTTTGGCAAGGTGGTCCAGACCTCAAGTTATTAGCACTATCAGTAACACATGCATCAAGAACTGCAAAATAAAAAAACAATCTTATAAAAGCACTGCCCCTCAACTTTCTTATTAATTAACTATTGCTACAAATTTCCTACTTTCGCAACGGACTCCTCCAGAAAATGTAAACCAAGGTTCACAAGTGCAAATGTATGATCCATTTGTGTTTGTGCAGTTTCCATTTCCACACGTAGTACTATTTATGGCGCATTCGTCGATGTCCTCTGTACAAAAAGGTATCTTCCAACCTTTTGAGTCACATGACGTGCATCCGTTGACATAAGAACATTTCTCTAAAAGGCAGTTACATTTCTCCATGCAGTTGATTCCAAAGAAACCTGCTTCACATGCTGCAAAGAATTTACGAAGGTTTGGAAATATTTCAGAAGAATATCAAAAGTATCGATCATCACTGATCTTTAAGAAGATAACGCAACAAGTCTGAATGTCAAGAGATATCAAATCGATGAAATGGCATGTATGTAGAAATAGGCATTTTTCAATAAATTCATTTTAAAAAAAATTTGTTTAGTAGTCATTGGCATACTAACGTTGACAGAAGTCAAAGCCTTCTCTTCTATAATATCCAACTTTGCAATCACAAGAATAGGAGCCATTTTTATTCACACAGGTGCTGCTTGTCTGATTACAAGGTGGAGTTAATGGTGTTTGTGGATTGCATTCATCGATATCTAAAGTGTTTTCAAGAAGTTAAAATTCTTCGATTAAGGTGTTTGATATCAAACTAATAAACACTGTCCAAGAAATTTCAAAAAACATAAGCATAACATAAAAGCATAAATAAAAAACATAAAAGATAAATAAATAATAGGATCAAAATGTTTTATGCTTACCAACACATTTGTTTTGACTGGCACTATAACCTGGTTTGCATAGGCAGGTGGAGTTTGCAGTACAATAGTCACAATCTGGAGGCACTGAACAGTTTGCTAAAAGAAAGAAAAAGAAATACTTATTTATAACATTTTAGAATCAACAAATTACAAAAATATGATTCAAACTCAAGGCAAAACAACTAGAATGAAAGATTTATCACTCACAATTTTTTAAGCATAAGTTGTTTGGCTGCATGATATATCCCTCAAAACAAGAGCAAATGAATGAACCTTCTGTGTTGGCACAAATTTGGTCACAACTGCTAGTACCCAATCTACACTCATCAATATCTGAATTAATTCAACACTAAATTAGAGAATGAAACAATCCATGAAATGGCTGCTTGAAACTTGCCTTCACAAGGTGATGTCTGGCTAGATCTGGTGAAGCCTGCCTTACATATGCATTCATAAGAAAACTCCAAATTATGGCAGTTTTCTCTTGTTGCATTACAAACTGGGGTGCTAGAATTCAGGCATTCATCAACATCTACAAAGCATATTATTAGATTTAAATGCTATTTCTAAAGAAACCATGGCATAATTACAATAACAAATATATAATAATTTAATATACCTATGCAACGGTCCATTGAGTCCTTCTGGGAGCCATTTGGGCAATCACCACAAACATACCCCTTGAATGGTTTGGAAATGTTCAAATTCGATGAACCATTAGTGGCTTCAATTAAAGTAATTAATTCACTCTCATTTAAGCTCGAGCAAGATCTGTTAAAGGAGCAGGGATTATTTGTGCAGTAATTAACAATTTCTTCGCACCTCTCCCCTAAAAATGTAATAAGATATTATAATTATTACAATAGAGTTGTATGCATAAAATATTCTTACCTAAGTACACACCCCTTCTACATAGGCACTCCACTCGTTTAAAATCAGTATTGTTCGTTTTTATGGTCTGGTTCCACATGCAAGTACCTCTTCCAGTGCAGTCACACATGAGAACGGAAAGTGATGCTGGCTTAGCCTCTTTGCCATTAGTGTCGTTGCCATACAATCTGTTAAATTTATTTAATTGTAAATTAATATAGTCTCACGGTTCCTGAAAGTATTGTGAATTCTGTCGATTAGCAGTTTTCACAGCAAAAATGCTAAAACTTTGCAAATGTAAATATAAATATATAGTATAAATGTAGTATCCATCATTTTCACTCAGTTTCGGAACCAATACAAATAATAACACAACGTAAGTATAATTAAAAGATTATTAATTTAATTAATTCATAGCAAGAGTCAAAACGGGTACGTTAGATTGAATTCCTCCGATGTTTTCGGTTTGGCCTGTAGTTCCCACAGTTTACAAAAGGGCGGATTCAAACAAATAAGTTTCGTCTGCAAAGATGAACTGCTCTCTGCCCTCAGTTGAAAGTCGTATTCCGTAGAGTTAATGCTGATAGTAATATTTGTTGTAACATTTACAGTAAATTGTTGGTATTCCAGTGGAACTATTATGAGAGGAACGTAATTATCTGTAATAATTACATAGTTGAAGAAATTAAACCATGTAACAGAGATGAAGTTAATAAAAAATCTTTAATTCTAACCTTTAAGAGATGTTTGGGTATCCTGAATCTCTTGCGAGCTTGTCTTAGTCGCGTCAGCGAAGGTTTTGCTACCGGTGACACAATAATCGTAGACGCAATTGTTATCCGTGACATTCTTTGTAGAGCAGCTTCTCACAGCTTCTGTTTTGTCCACTTTGCATGATCCACCGATATCGTCGGAGAATATTGGAACAAAATCCAAATGCTGGAATGTGTCAAAAGTTTCATTATTGCTCACGTTGTACCAAAACAGGGAATCTTCAGCATTAGATATAGCCCCTGGAGAAATAAGAGTTTGTTTTATGTCTTTAAAAGACTTCAGAAACAGCCATTTGCATAGACTAACAGCTCTGTCCAAATTGGAATATTTGCCTCTCAGAGGATGTTATAGGGATAACCGTACCATCTAGAAAAGTCAAATCATTATCTGTGTTTCCATCAAAAGTTCCGTATAATCCTTTAAATTTCAAGTCTTTTGCCGAGGCGGGAACATTTAAAGTGAGTTTTAAAGCTTTTTCTGCTATTTCAATAGTTGCTTGGATCCCTGAATATTTTCGTCAATTTAGTTTTATTTAGCAATTATTTATTTAACATTAATTCCAGATTAATAATTTGCTTACCTGAAGAAAATTTCATTATGAGAGCCGAATTATTGGTCATGATAGTTGCAGTTTGTATAAGTGGATATTTTGTTCCATTGGCAGAATCAGCGGAATACAACCAATTGGTTATCGCATCCGAATTACCATTATCGTCTTTTATTATCAAGGCTAAAACGATATTTTTATAACAGTTAATTTAACTTCAAATTTTGTTAAGCATTTGCAAATGTCTGACTTGTTTGATCTTGAGCCAGTAGGACACACATTCTCGGAGATGTATAGTTTACTGTGTAATCTTTGAATGCGAAACCCGTGAAAACCGTTGCATTTCCAAAAGTACCATCTGGAGCTATGTAGGGCGAGGTCCGGGCTTGAACTTTCAGAACATCGGAATAAATCATCCAATATTCTCCCCAGCCGTTGAAGGTATAAGAGAAACCATCCAATGTGGTAATGTGGGGATCGCCAAACAGGAAAGCTTGATTTATCAAAACGAAGCAACATGAACTATATTTAGTGGCATATTAACATTATCAATTTATTGTAACCGAAAAACGGCGGACGATATCCCCAGCAGTAATTTTTAGGTCGGACTTCGTAAAAGAGTTCACAGTTGTTCGATTCTAAACAGCACCATCTCTTCGGAAGAACATCTTCGTTATAATTCGAGTATGGGTACCAGTAAGGATGATATCTCAATAGGCTTCCAGAATCATAAGTTCGTGAAGTATCCAACCATGAGGACGATATGAAGAACCAAGGGCTCCACCACCACCACCACCACGTCCAGTAAAATGAAGTGTAATAGTAACAACATTTCTGGAAATGATTTGTAGAATACTTTCTTAATTATTATAGAAAATTGATGGCTGGAAAAACCATTAACCTGCGCTGAAGTTGGATATTGTGGAAAATTAATAATGAAGCACAAAAGATTCGATCTCCATTCGTATGTATATATTCCGTAATTTGGATCAATCATGGCCTGCCACAGATTACAGGGACATTGAGGCATCCACCAGTAATACCAGTAATAGTAATAATAAGATGTTATTTGTTGGTCATACCAGGCGTAACACTTATACGCCGAGAGATGTTGGAACTCGGCTTGTGGCAATGATAATTGGAAGAACCACTGTCCTGGTTTTCCTGAGTGTAGTTATTTCAAAAATATTTTACTGGTTATCTTTAATGATTCAAGGCAAAGTTTTCGTGAGTTTAAAAATAAAAGGTAGTGTATTAAAAGGTAATTTACATTACAAACGTAACACGAATTCCAAGGATAATTAAAAAAAAAAAATAATGATAATTCTAAGCTAAAAAGATAAAAAATTAAACGTCCTAACATTTGATCTTAAGTTATTTCCAATAATTCTATTACCCTTTGGTCCAATAAGAAATGGTAGTTCGAAAGCGTTTGCTGATCCTGATGTTCGGAAATAATATTTGTATTTGTCTCCGAAATAACTTAAGCTATCGTCCATTTTGTAGCCTTGTGCATTGTTTCTATAATTCCAGCCCATGAATTCGTAAGAGGGGATGGCGTAACTGCGGCCGTTAGAATTATCATTTGTCAGCACTAGCTGGAATGTTGAAACCTTAAAACGATTGATTGATATGTTTATAAATCATTTGTGAAGATAAAATTCAAAAGGACTAATGTTTAATATTTGGTACAAATGCATTTATAAATTATCCAAACATTTTTAAATTATCCAAATAATAGAATCTTCAAATAACACCAACTTCTTTTCGAGTATTGGGTCCAAATGGATAAGGTGATACATTCGCCCACGTAAAGACGCAGACCATGGTTGGTGAAAAACTGGCAGTGTAGTCAATATATTCAATAACATTCCTCTGAACTTTATCAAAAGCAACTTGGTCATTCCAGCTGACATAAGAATATTTGGTTCTTCGGGAAATGCAGCGATAGAAGATTTTTCCTGGATTCACGTAAGATCCAAAGTTGTTCAAATCGATATCCGCCCAAAATGGAGCAATAACGGCATTCGAAGTCATCCAACGGAGTGGATCTGAGAAATAAGGTTGAACAGCAACTACAGGATTATCGAAAGAAATGAATCCGTTGACATTCACCTGAATATTTGGAACAGAAGGACGATATGAGAGATAGAAATGATTATTATTTGCAATAAAAATGAGAACTGTGAAAATCGCGAAACCTACATAAGCCCTTCTGTGATATTTTGTGCCAAATAAAAAGTAATCGGGGAGATAAACTTCAAAATATCCGTCGTTCAAGTCCCAAAAGTATCCGGAAGAATCGCCATTATTATTTCCATAGTCCATTAAAAGTTGACCACGTGCTGTCAATAGAAATCACTTAAATATCGAGTTGTCAACGAGAATTAAAGATTATTAAAAGAAAAAAGAAATCGCAAACTTCCAAAGAATTAAGTCGTAATATACCTTGATATCTAGTTGTGGTTGAAGGAATTGTTGTCGTAGTTGTTATTGGAAATTTTGTCGTCATTTTAGTTGTTGTGGTTCTGGTGGTAGGGAGAGTTGTGAATTGTGTGCCGATGAGAGAGGTTTTGGAGGAGGTGGCGAGAAAAGAAATAGTGTTTGGGAATGATGAGGTTTCAAGAAAGGTGGAAGGAGCAAGGGAATATTTTGATGTTGAACTGGACGAAATATTTGAAGACGGGAAGTAAGTTGAAAATCCAGTCGTTTCAACTGTTCTGGTTGATTGCGTAGTTGTTGGAAATGTTGTGGTTAGTGGCTTACTTGTTAGAACTGTTGTAGTTGATTCGGTAGTTGTTGGAACTGTTGTTGTTGTTGATTGAGTGGTTGTTGGAACTGTTGTTGTTGATGATTGAGTGGTTGTTGGAACTGTTGTTGTTGATGATTGAGTGGTTGTTGGAAGTGTTGTTGAAACTGTTATCGTTGTTGATTGCGTGGTTGTTGGGAGTGTTGTTGTAGATTCCGTGGTTGTTGGAATTGTTGTTGATTCGGTAGTTGTTGGAACTGTTGTTGATTCCGTGGTTGTTGGAACTGTTGTTGATTCCGTGGTTGTTGGAACTGTTGTTGATTCCGTGGTTGTTGGGAGTGTTGTTGTTGATACCGTGGTTGTTGGAATTGTTGTTGATTCCGTGGTTGTTGGAACTGTTGTTGACTCCGTGGTTGTTGGGAGTGATGTTGTTGATTCCGTGGTTGTTGGGAGTGTTGTTGTTGATTCCGTGGTTGTTGGAATTGTTGTTGATTCCGTGGTTGTTGGAACTGTTGTCGACTCCGTGGTTGTTGGGAGTGATGTTGTTGATTCCGTGGTTGTTGGAACTGTTGTTGATTCCGTGGTTGTTGGAACTGTTGTTGTTGATTCGGTAGTTGTTGGAACTGTTGTTGTTGATTCCGTGGTTGTTGGAACTGTTGTTGTTGATTCCGTGGTTGTTGGAACTGTTGTTGTTGATTCCGTGGTTGTTGGAACTGTTGTTGATTCCGTGGTTGTTGGGAGTGTTGTTGTTGATTCCGTGGTTGTTGGAATTGTTGTTGATTCCGTGGTTGTTGGAACTGTTGTTGACTCCGTGGTTGTTGGGAGTGATGTTGTTGATTCCGTGGTTGTTGGAACTGTTGTTGATTCCGTGGTTGTTGGAACTGTTGTTGTTGATTCGGTAGTTGTTGGAACTGTTGTTGTTGATTCCGTGGTTGTTGGAACTGTTGTTGTTGATTCCGTGGTTGCTGGAACTGTTATGGTAGATACAGTTGTGTTTGATTCAGTTGTTGTAGGAAATGTTACACATTCAGTTGTGGTCGAGATTGTTGTTGATTGAGTTGTAGATCCCGTAGATGTTTCTGTTGTGGTAGGAACTGTGGTTATGCATCCAGTAGACGATGAAATTCCAGCTACAGGAAGGCCATATGTTGAAGCCGGAATTGGAGTTGATGTCGAACTAATCGGTGTTGATGTCGAAGTAGTTGTAGTCGATGTAGATGTTGATGTTGTTGAATCAGTTGATGACGATTCACTTATTGTCGAAAGAAATCTTGGAATTGTTGACATTGAATATGTACTCGATTCTGTTGAAGTTTCAGTTGTTGATGATTCCGTAGAAGTCGAGGGAATCCATCCTGGGGTCCATGGGGGTGTTGTCGACGATGGTTCAGACCCATTTGAAGTGGTAGATGTTGATTCCGTTGTGGATTCAGATGTGGTTGGAATTGTTCTTGATTCTGTTGTAGATTCAGTTGAGGTTGGAATTGTTGTTGATTCTGTTGTGGATTCAGTAGTCGTTGGAATTGTTGTTGATTCTGTTGTGGATTCAGATGTGGTTGGAATTGTTGTTGATTCTGTTGTGGATTCAGATGTGGTTGGAATTGTTGTTGATTCTGTTGTGGATTCAGATGTGGTTGGAATTGTTGTTGATTCTGTTGTGGATTCAGTTGTGGTTGGAATTGTTGTTGATTCTGTTGTGGATTCAGTTGTGGTTGGAAATGTTGTTGATTCTGTTGTGGATTCAGTGGTCGATGGAATTGTTGTTGATTCTGTTGTGGATTCAGTAGTCGTTGGAATTGTTGTTGATTCTGTTGTGGATTCAGTGGTCGTTGGAATTGTTGTTGATTCTGTTGTGGTTTCAGTTGTCGTCAACGGTGTACTTGTTGATTCTGTTGTGGATTCAGTGGTCGCCGGAATCGTTGTTGATTCTGTTGTGGATTCAGATGTGGTTGGAATTGTTGTTGATTCTGTTGTGGATTCAGTTGTGGTTGGAATTGTTGTTGATTCTGTTGTGGTTTCAGTTGTGGTTGGAATTGTTGTTGATTCTGTTGTGGTTTCAGTGGTCGTTGGAACTGTTGTTGATTCCGTTGTGGATTCAGTGGTCGATGGAATTGTTGTTGATTCTGTTGTGGATTCAATGGTCGATGGAATTGTTGTTGATTCCGTTGTGGATTCAGTTGTCGTTGGAATTGTTGTTGATTCCGTTGTTGATTCAGTTGTCGTTGGAATTGTTGTTGATTCTGTTGTGGTTTCAGTTGTCGTCAACGGTGTACTTGTTGATTCTGTTGTGGATTCAGTGGTCGCCGGAATCGTTGTTGATTCTGTTGTGGATTCAGATGTGGTTGGAATTGTTGTTGATTCTGTTGTGGATTCAGTTGTGGTTGGAATTGTTGTTGATTCTGTTGTGGTTTCAGTTGTGGTTGGAATTGTTGTTGATTCTGTTGTGGTTTCAGTGGTCGTTGGAACTGTTGTTGATTCCGTTGTGGATTCAGTGGTCGATGGAATTGTTGTTGATTCTGTTGTGGATTCAGTGGTCGATGGAATTGTTGTTGATTCTGTTGTGGATTCAGTTGTGGTTGGAATTGTTGTTGATTCCGTTGTGGATTCAGTTGTCGTCAACGGTGTACTTGTTGATTCTGTTGTGGATTCAGTTGTGGTTGGAAATGTTGTTGATTCTGTTGTAGTTTCAGTGGTCGTTGGAATTGTTGTTGATTCTGTTGTGGATTCAGATGTGGTTGGAATTGTTGTTGATTCTGTTGTGGATTCAGATGTGGTTGGAATTGTTGTTGATTCTGTTGTGGATTCAGATGTGGTTGGAATTGTTGTTGATTCTGTTGTAGATTCAGTTGTGGTTGGAATTGTTGTTGATTCTGTTGTGGTTTCAGTTTTCGTCAACGGTGTAGTCGTTGATTCTGTTGTGGTTTCAGTGGTCGTTGGAATTGTTGTTGATTCTGTTGTGGATTCAGAGGTCGATGGAATTGTTGTTGATTCTGTTGTGGATTCAGTTGTGGTTGGAATTGTTGTTGATTCCGTTGTGGATTCAGTTGTCGTCAACGGTGTACTTGTTGATTCTGTTGTGGATTCAGTTGTGGTTGGAAATGTTGTTGATTCTGTTGTGGATTCAGTTGTGGTTGGAATTGTTGTTGATTCTGTTGTGGATTCAGATGTGGTTGGAATTGTTGTTGATTCCGTTGTGGATTCAGTGGTCGATGGAATTGTTGTTGATTCTGTTGTGGATTCAGTGGTCGATGGAATTGTTGTTGATTCTGTTGTGGATTCAGTTGTGGTTGGAATTGTTGTTGATTCCGTTGTGGATTCAGTTGTCGTCAACGGTGTACTTGTTGATTCTGTTGTGGATTCAGTTGTGGTTGGAAATGTTGTTGATTCTGTTGTAGATTCAGTTGTGGTTGGAATTGTTGTTGATTCTGTTGTGGTTTCAGTTGTCGTCAACGGTGTAGTCGTTGATTCTGTTGTGGTTTCAGTGGTCGTTGGAATTGTTGTTGATTCTGTTGTGGATTCAGTGGTCGTTGGAATCGTTGTTGATTCTGTTGTGGATTCAGATGTGGTTGGAATTGTTGTTGATTCTGTTGTGGATTCAGTTGTGGTTGGAATTGTTGTTGATTCTGTTGTGGATTCAGTTGTGGTTGGAATTGTTGTTGATTCTGTTGTGGATTCAGTTGTGGTTGGAATTGTTGTTGATTCTGTTGTGGATTCAGTGGTCGATGGAATTGTTGTTGATTCTGTTGTGGATTCAGTGGTCGATGGAATTGTTGTTGATTCTGTTGTGGATTCAGTTGTGGTTGGAATTGTTGTTGATTCCGTTGTGGATTCAGTTGTCGTCAACGGTGTACTTGTTGATTCTGTTGTGGATTCAGTTGTGGTTGGAAATGTTGTTGATTCTGTTGTAGTTTCAGTGGTCGTTGGAATTGTTGTTGATTCTGTTGTGGATTCAGATGTGGTTGGAATTGTTGTTGATTCTGTTGTGGATTCAGATGTGGTTGGAATTGTTGTTGATTCTGTTGTGGATTCAGATGTGGTTGGAATTGTTGTTGATTCTGTTGTGGATTCAGTTGTGGTTGGAATTGTTGTTGATTCTGTTGTGGTTTCAGTGGTCGTTGGAACTGTTGTTGATTCCGTTGTGGATTCAGTGGTCGATGGAATTGTTGTTGATTCTGTTGTGGATTCTGTGGTCGATGGAATTGTTGTTGATTCTGTTGTGGATTCAGTTGTGGTTGGAATTGTTGTTGATTCCGTTGTGGATTCAGTTGTCGTCAACGGTGTACTTGTTGATTCTGTTGTGGATTCAGTTGTGGTTGGAAACGTTGTTGATTCTGTTGTAGATTCAGTTGTGGTTGGAATTGTTGTTGATTCTGTTGTGGTTTCAGTTGTCGTCAAAGGTGTAGTGGTTGATTCTGTTGTGGATTCAGTGGTCGCCGGAATCGTTGTTGATTCTGTTGTGGATTCAGATGTGGTTGGAATTGTTGTTGATTCTGTTGTGGATTCAGTTGTGGTTGGAATTGTTGTTGATTCTGTTGTGGTTTCAGTTGTGGTTGGAATTGTTGTTGATTCTGTTGTGGTTTCAGTGGTCGTTGGAACTGTTGTTGATTCCGTTGTGGATTCAGTGGTCGATGGAATTGTTGTTGATTCTGTTGTGGATTCAGTGGTCGATGGAATTGTTGTTGATTCTGTTGTGGATTCAGTTGTGGTTGGAATTGTTGTTGATTCCGTTGTGGATTCAGTTGTCGTCAACGGTGTACTTGTTGATTCCGTTGTTGATTCAGTTGTCGTTGGAATTGTTGTTGATTCTGTTGTGGTTTCAGTTGTCGTCAACGGTGTACTCGTTGATTCTGTTGTGGTTTCAGTGGTCGTTGGAATCGTTGTTGATTCTGTTGTGGATTCAGATGTGGTTGGAATTGTTGTTGATTCTGTTGTGGATTCAGTTGTGGTTGGAATTGTTGTTGATTCTGTTGTGGATTCAGTTGTGGTTGGAATTGTTGTTGATTCTGTTGTGGATTCAGTTGTGGTTGGAATTGTTGTTGATTCCGTTGTGGATTCAGTGGTCGATGGAATTGTTGTTGATTCTGTTGTGGATTCAGTTGTGGTCAAGGGTGTAGTTGTTGATTCTGTTGTGGATTCGGTGGTTGTTGGAATTGTTGTTGTTGATTCTGATGTAGATTCAGTTGTGGTCAAGGGTATAGTTGTTGATTCAGTTGTGGTCAAGGGTGTTGTTGATTCTGTTGTTGATTCAGTTGTGGTCAAGGGTGTTGTTGTTGATTCTGTTGTGGATTCGGTGGTTGTTGGAATTGTTGTTGTTGTTGATTCTGTTGTAGATTCAGTTGTGGTCAAGGGTATAGTTGTTGATTCTGTAGTCGTTGGATTTGTTGTTGTTGATTCTGTTGTAGATTCAGTTGTGGTTGGAATTGTTGTTGATTCCGTTGTGGATTCAGTGGTCGATGGAATTGTTGTTGATTCTGTTGTGGTTTCAGTTGTCGTCAACGGTGTACTCGTTGATTCTGTTGTGGTTTCAGTGGTCGTTGGAATCGTTGTTGATTCTGTTGTGGATTCAGAGGTCGATGGAATTGTTGTTGATTCTGTTGTGGATTCAGTTGTGGTTGGAATTGTTGTGGATTCAGTTGTGGATTCAGTGGTCTTCAACGGAGTAGTTGTTGATTCGGTGGTGGATTCTGTTGTCGTTGAAATTGTTGTTGTTGATTCAGTAGTCGTTGGGTTTGTTGTTGTGGATATAGTTGTGGATTCAGTTGTGGTCAAGGGTATAGTTGTTGATTCTGTTGTGGATTCGGTGGTTGTTGGAATTGTTGTTGTTGATTCTGTTGTAGATTCAGTTGTGGTCAAGGGTGTAGTTGTTGATTCTGTTGTGGATTCAGTGGTCGATGGAATTGTTGTTGATTCTGTTGTGGATTCAGTTGTGGTTGGAATTGTTGTTGATTCCGTTGTGGATTCAGTTGTCGTCAACGGTGTACTTGTTGATTCTGTTGTGGATTCAGTTGTGGTTGGAAATGTTGTTGATTCTGTTGTAGATTCAGTTGTGGTTGGAATTGTTGTTGATTCTGTTGTGGTTTCAGTTGTCGTCAACGGTGTAGTCGTTGATTCTGTTGTGGTTTCAGTGGTCGTTGGAATTGTTGTTGATTCTGTTGTGGATTCAGTGGTCGATGGAATTGTTGTTGATTCTGTTGTGGATTCAGATGTGGTTGGAATTGTTGTTGATTCTGTTGTGGATTCAGTTGTGGTTGGAATTGTTGTTGATTCTGTTGTGGTTTCAGTTGTGGTTGGAATTGTTGTTGATTCTGTTGTGGTTTCAGTGGTCGTTGGAACTGTTGTTGATTCCGTTGTGGATTCAGTGGTCGATGGAATTGTTGTTGATTCTGTTGTGGATTCAGTGGTCAAGGGTATTGTTGTTGATTCTGTTGTGGATTCAGTTGTGGTTGGATTTGTTGTTGATTCTGTTGTGGATTCAGTTGTGGTCAAGGGTGTACTTGTTGATTCTGTTGTGGATTCAGTTGTGGTTGGAAATGTTGTTGATTCTGTTGTAGATTCAGTGGTCGTTGGAATTGTTGTTGATTCTGTTGTGGATTCAGTTGTGGTTGGAATGTTGTTGATTCTGTTGTGGATTCAGATGTGGTTGGAATTGTTCTTGATTCTCTTCTTGATTCAGTTGTGGTTGGAATTGTTGTTGATTCTGTTGTAGATTCAGTTGTGGTTGGAATTGTTGTTGATTCTGTTGTGGATTCAGTTTTGGTCAAGGGTGTAGTTGTTGATTCTGTTGTGGATTCAGTGGTCGTTGGAATTGTTGTTGATTCTGTTGTGGATTCAGAGGTCGATGGAATTGTTGTTGATTCTGTTGTGGATTCAGTGGTGGTTGGAATTGTTGTTGATTCCGTTGTGGATTCAGTTGTCGTCAACGGTGTACTTGTTGATTCTGTTGTGGATTCAGTTGTGGTTGGAAATGTTGTTGATTCTGTTGTAGATTCAGTTGTGGTTGGAATTGTTGTTGATTCTGTTGTGGTTTCAGTGGTCGTTGGAACTGTTGTTGATTCCGTTGTGGATTCAGTGGTCGATGGAATTGTTGTTGATTCTGTTGTGGATTCAGTGGTCGATGGAATTGTTGTTGATTCTGTTGTGGATTCAGTTGTGGTTGGAATTGTTGTTGATTCCGTTGTGGATTCAGTTGTCGTCAACGGTGTACTTGTTGATTCTGTTGTGGATTCAGTTGTGGTTGGAAATGTTGTTGATTCTGTTGTAGATTCAGTTGTGGTTGGAATTGTTGTTGATTCTGTTGTGGTTTCAGTTGTCGTCAACGGTGTAGTCGTTGATTCTGTTGTGGTTTCAGTGGTCGTTGGAATTGTTGTTGATTCTGTTGTGGATTCAGTGGTCGATGGAATTGTTGTTGATTCTGTTGTGGATTCAGTTGTGGTTGGAATTGTTGTTGATTCTGTTGTGGATTCAGTTGTGGTTGGAATTGTTGTTGATTCTGTTGTGGTTTCAGTTGTGGTTGGAATTGTTGTTGATTCTGTTGTGGTTTCAGTGGTCGTTGGAACTGTTGTTGATTCCGTTGTGGATTCAGTGGTCGATGGAATTGTTGTTGATTCTGTTGTGGATTCAGTGGTCGATGGAATTGTTGTTGATTCTGTTGTGGATTCAGTTGTGGTTGGAATTGTTGTTGATTCCGTTGTGGATTCAGTTGTCGTCAACGGTGTACTTGTTGATTCTGTTGTTGATTCAGTTGTGGTTGGGTTGTTGATTCTGTTGTAGTTTCAGTGGTCGTTGGAATTGTTGTTGATTCTGTTGTTGATTCAGTTGTGGTTGGTGTTGTTGTTGATTCTGTTGTTGATTCAGATGTGGTTGGAATTGTTGTTGATTCTGTTGTGGATTCAGTTGTGGTTGGAATTGTTGTTGATTCTGTTGTGGATTCAGTTGTGGTAGGACGTGTAGTTGATTCCGTTGTGGATTCAGTGGTCGATGGACTTGTTGTTGATTCTGTTGTGGATTCAGTTGTGGTCAAGGGTGTAGTTGTTGATTCTGTTGTGGATTCAGTTGTGGTCGAGGGTGTTGTTGTTGATTCTGTTGTGGATTCAGTGGTGGTTGGAATTGTTGTTGATTCTGTTGTAGATTCAGTTGTGGTCAAGGGTGTAGTTGTTGAAAATGTTGTAGTTGATTAAGTTGTGGTTGGAAACGTTGTTGATTCTGTTGTGGATTCAGTTGTGGTTGGATTTGTTGTTGATTCTGTTGTGGATTCAGTCGTCGTCAAGGGTGTAGTTGTTGAAATTGTTGTTGTGGATTCAGTTGTGGTCAAGGGTGTTGTTGTTGATTCTGTTGTGGATTCGGTGGTCGTTGGAATTGTTGTTGTTGATTCTGTTGTAGATTCAGTTGTGGTCAAGGGTGTAGTTGTTGAAATTGTTGTTGTGGATTCAGTTGTGGTCAAGGGTGTAGTTGTTGAAATTGTTGTTGTGGATTCAGTGGTCGTTGGATTTGTTGTTGTGGATTCAGTCGTCGTCAAGGGTGTAGTTGTTGATTCAGTTGTGGTCAAGGGTGTTGTTGTTGATTCTGATGTAGATTCAGTTGTGGTCAAGGGTGTAGTTGTTGATTCTGTTGTCGTTGGATTTGTTGTTGTTGATTCTGTTGTTGATTCAGTTGTGGTCAAGGGTGTAGTTGTTGATTCTGTAGTCGTTGGATTTGTTGTTGTTGATTCTGTTGTTGATTCAGTTGTGGTCAAGGGTGTTGTTGTTGATTCTGTTGTTGATTCTGTAGTCGTTGGATTTGTTGTTGTTGATTCTGTTGTAGATTCAGTTGTGGTCAAGGGTGTAGTTGTTGAAATTGTTGTTGTGGATTCAGTGGTCGTTGGATTTGTTGTTGTGGATTCAGTTGTGGATTCAGTTGTGGTCAAGGGTGTAGTTGTTGATTCTGTAGTCGTTGGATTTGTTGTTGTTGATTCTGTTGTTGATTCAGTTGTGGTCAAGGGTGTAGTTGTTGATTCTGTAGTCGTTGGATTTGTTGTTGTTGATTCTGTTGTTGATTCAGTTGTGGTCAAGGGTGTTGTTGTTGATTCTGTTGTTGATTCTGTAGTCGTTGGATTTGTTGTTGTTGATTCTATTGTAGATTCAGTTGTGGTCAAGGGTGTAGTTGTTGAAATTGTTGTTGTGGATTCAGTGGTCGTTGGATTTGTTGTTGTGGATTCAGTTGTGGATTCAGTTGTGGTCAAGGGTATAGTTGTTGATTCGGTTGTCGTTGGATTTGTTGTTGTTGATTCTGTTGTTGATTCAGTTGTGGTCAAGGGTGTTGTTGTTGATTCTGTTGTGGATTCGGTGGTTGTTGGAATTGTTGTTGTTGATTCTGTTGTAGATTCAGTTGTGGTCAAGGGTGTAGTTGTTGAAATTGTTGTTGTGGATTCAGTGGTCGTTGGATTTGTTGTCGTGGATTCAGTCGTCGTCAAGGGTGTTGTTGTTGATTCTGTTGTGGATTCAGTTGTGGTCAAGGGTGTAGTTGTTGAAATTGTTGTTGTGGATTCAGTTGTGGTCAAGGGTGTTGTTGTTGATTCTGTTGTGGATTCGGTGGTCGTTGGAATTGTTGTTGTTGATTCTGTTGTAGATTCAGTTGTGGTCAAGGGTGTAGTTGTTGAAATTGTTGTTGTGGTCAAGGGTGTTGTTGTTGAAATTGTTGTTGTGGATTCAGTGGTCGTTGGATTTGTTGTTGTGGATTCAGTCGTCGTCAAGGGTGTAGTTGTTGAAATTGTTGTTGTGGATTCAGTTGTGGTCAAGGGTGTTGTTGTTGATTCTGTTGTGGATTCGGTGGTCGTTGGAATTGTTGTTGTTGATTCTGTTGTAGATTCAGTTGTGGTCAAGGGTGTAGTTGTTGAAATTGTTGTTGTGGATTCAGTTGTGGTCAAGGGTGTAGTTGTTGAAATTGTTGTTGTGGATTCAGTGGTCGTTGGATTTGTTGTTGTGGATTCAGTCGTCGTCAAGGGTGTAGTTGTTGATTCAGTTGTGGTCAAGGGTGTTGTTGTTGATTCTGATGTAGATTCAGTTGTGGTCAAGGGTGTAGTTGTTGATTCTGTTGTCGTTGGATTTGTTGTTGTTGATTCTGTTGTTGATTCAGTTGTGGTCAAGGGTGTAGTTGTTGATTCTGTTGTCGTTGGATTTGTTGTTGTTGATTCTGTTGTTGATTCAGTTGTGGTCAAGGGTGTAGTTGTTGAAATTGTTGTGGTGGATTCTGTTGTGGATTCAGTTGTGGTCAAGGGTGTAGTTGTTGATTCTGTAGTCGTTGGAATTGTTGTTGTTGATTCTGTTGTTGATTCAGTTGTTGTCAACGGTGAAGTCGTCGAAATTGTTGTTGTGGACTCAGTGGTCGTTGGATTTGTTGTTGTAGATTCAGTTGTTGGTTCAGTTGTGGTGAAGGGTGTAGTTGTTGATTCTGTTGTGGATTCAGTCGTCGTTGAAATTGTTGTTGATTCAGTTGTTGTCGATTCCGTTGTTGTAGATTCTGTGTTCGTTGGAACTGTGATGATAGATTTAAGATTTATTATTGTGTGTTTATTTGTTGTCATGATTTATCCTATTTGATCATTATTGTTTTGGTTTTTTTGTTTAATTGCTTTTAAGTTTGATTCACCTTTGCTTACAGTTTACTGTTTTATGTTATACACTCAAGTCTTGCTACTATGCCATCCATGCAAAAGTGGCATTGAAAGTGGCATAGTTTGTAAGAGTGGTCTTGTTTTATCATATAAAAACGGCTTTATTTTCTCAAGTCACCTATCAGCTCAGTCTAAAGCTCTCGTAATCGTTGGCTGCCGCATCTCCTTTCGGCAGATCTCGTTGTTTAGCGGATCGCACTCTTGCATTACACCAGACTTGCGACCATCTCTTCAGCTTCACTCTACACTGTCTTGAACGTGATGTCGTGGCTCTTATCGAAATTGTTTAACCAGCCGTTCGCTTGCGTTTCTGAGCTGACATATATTTTCTATATTAAATTTATACATTTATTATATATATTTCTATATTCTATACAGCCACATGGTCGTTATCTAAATTTTTCCTCTTTTTCGTGGTTAACAATTCTGCGATAATTACTGGTTATGTTTCACACTTAAATATTTAATTTTGTTATAATTATCTGTGTGTTTTTATATGTATATCATAAATTCCCTTTAAGTTTTAAACTAATATTTATTATATCTTTTTAACGCTACCGATGCAGATACTTTGAATTTTTTTATTAATTTATTTTATAAAGGTACAAGATAAAATAAAACAATATCTGTTCATGGTTAACAAAGGAATGAATTTAATAATCTACCTAATAATCGATTAACTAATTGCGTCTAATGATTTAACTATTAAGTTGTACGACTTTCGAATACTTTCTGGTGTTGAAGATTCACTTTCTTATTCAATGTTGTGATGGATATGCATGAAGTTAGAAATACGTTTTCTACAGTTTAAAATATTTCACAAACATCAAATTTGTTTCGGAAAAGTACTAAAATGTTCGAACATAATTCATAATTGTTGGTTACTGATGGCAACCATGTATTACTCATGCATAACGTGCCGGCAAAACATCAACATCATCACATGGTTTTGCCACATTGGAAAGAGGTTAATGAAGATTTTGGATATAATGGTACGTTAAAGAGGGGAAATGATTATAATCATTGGTCATTGCTTTGTCGCATTTTTGTATTGCAATGATTAACAATTCATCCGTTTTTTGAAATTAAATAAACTTGATACTTTGGCTTTTTTTCTTTTTACGATATTTGGAAGAAAATGTTTTGCTCTAAAAAGTTTTTAATTCCATCTTTTTGTTAATTTTCAGGTCATAATCATAGGAATGTCAAGTGGACACAAATGAAGGTTTTGGACATCATCTGTTTTTCTCATTTAAGTTTTTAATTCCATCTTTTTGTTAATTTTCAGGTCATAATCATAGGAATGTCAAGTGGACACAAATGAAGGTTTTGGACATCATCTGTTTTTCTCATTTAAGTTTTTAATTCCATCTTTTTGTTAATTTTCAGGTCATAATCATAGGAATGTCAAGTGGACACAAATGAAGGTTTTGGACATCATCTGTTTTTCTCATTTAATATTCGAACTTAACACAGCAGAAACTTCTCCTGATATCGGTTCTGTGTATTTCGAAGGCAAAGTCTCAAAGTAGAGATAGGTTACTCGGTACTTGTACTCTAGTACCGATTTTAGGTACTTGTACTTTTACTGAGTATTTGAACTTGTATTTGGACTTCTGGTACCTCTTTTCAAGTCATTAAAAAGCAAGTCAATTTGATCAAAAACCAAAGGATGCGCCTTTCATTAAAATTGCATAAATTACGCAATTGAGCAAATTTTAGCTTAGCAGTAATTGTATGGCCACTTTCTATTTTAGTCTTAATTCATCTTGTTAAAAATGTAGTCAAGGGATCAAACATAAATTTACCATCGAGAAGGTTATATAATAAGGGTTAAAATTCAAAACTTCCTGTTTTTTAAACACATTTTCATTATATTGGCACAATTCTGATTGGAAAGCTGCGGGAATAGTGTCCACTGAAAAGAAAATCACTTGAAAATAGATATCTGCGAAGTACTTGACTTTAGTACTTGTTCTTGTCTTATCGGTACTTGTACTTGTAATTATACTCGTACTTGGGTCTCAAGTGCTTGCACTGGTACATGTACTTTGTCCTCCGATACTTGTTCCCATCTCTATCTTAAAGCCTCACACCGATGAGTGAGGAATTTGGATCTGATGGCCTCAAACCGGTCGACCAATTGAGTAGAGATCGAGAGTTATTAATTCTTGACGAAAATTCATGTCACAAAACCAAAGAATTGGTGCCGCAGATTTGCGATAAAAAAAACTGTGGTAAGCCACCTTCATTGTAAAGAACGTTAAGAAAATTGGAACCTGGATTTCATTTGCTTTGAAAGAAAAATCAGGGCTCCACTATCAGTGCTAACTCAGCATGATCACAAAGAACGCTTTATTTGCCACACTGGAGGTGAAAATGATTTCTTTAATGTACCTCGTGTCTGTTGCAACGCAAGATTCATCGCAAAATTAATAAATTTACTTTGAACCTAACACTAACAATTCGGTCTCAATGTGAAATAATTAATTAATAATAATAATTGTTGACGTTTTTTTGTCGTTATTATTCTTTCATGGATCAGTGCTTCCAGAATTGGCATCATGGTCGAATCCATTTATATTTTCAAACGACTAACAACTCACAAAATTAATTACAGCCGTTAACATAATTAACGAATAAAGAATAAAATAATCGATCTGAGCAAACAAGATTTATCATTATTCAATTACTAAATCCATCAAAAGATTTTAGCATGAGACAAAAAAGAAACAGAGTAGCCATGTAATTTACGATCATTAAAAAATCAATTTTATTTCCAGTAAAAAATACTGAATTGAACTTATTGCCAGTAACAAATTCTCAACTCTATTCGTCGACTTTATATTCGTCAAAAATGCAATTTTTTTAAAATAATTAACTTCCTCAAACATTTCTTCAAATTAAAATTTTGCAACTAAAAGAAAAACTACTGTAAAATCAATTGAAACTTAAAGAAAAAAACTCACCACAATTGTTCATGACGAGGATGAACAAGAGTAGGCGGAATAATCGAAACTTCATTTTCTTGGAGTCGAAAAAAATCGTAAAAATAATTGCGAATAATTAAATATTTATAGAAAATTGATGTCTCAAAACTGCTCGAAAACCTTACGAAACGTAGGCACTTCTCTTCAGTGCAACTCTTTTTAATTCAAGCGAGCTTTAGTAACTCAGGAGGGACGATGCACGATTGGCGATGACATATTTCGCGATGACAAAATGATATATGCCACCGACAAATTTTGCGGTCGATGATTTGCAATTTAAATAGTTATAAATCGGCAAATCGGCAATAAGCTCTGTATTTTTAATTCTTGTAAACTTTTTAATTATAATTGCAAAAGTCGTTTAATTTCGTAAAAGGCAGCGATTCCAATTTGAAAGTGTAAGCAACCATGCGTGACAGCATACACCCATAATTTTTATCGGTTCTAGTTTTGTTTACTTGTCCAAAAGTAACCGAGATATTTTTCTACTTTGCGATATTTATGCAGAGCTTTGTAAAGCTCAAATGATAGAATTCGAATCACAAAGAAGCTTAAGCGCAAATTAATTAATTTAGAACACAGATAATAATTGACTAAATAAGTTATTAATAATAGTAATAAGTTGGGGGTTCATGAAAGTGTTTGTTGACAAAAACCGAAGCAAGTTGCTTCAAGCTATTGCAACGGAAGCAGAAGCAATAATTTATAGCGGAAATAATAAAATTAGACGCTCACAAAGTAAGCTCCGAAAATGTAGCTTGCGATACTTTTACTTTTAGATTCATTTGTGTGGAATTCTGGAGAAGTGATATACAGAAACCAATTCCTAGTTAGGGACCTTCGGTTCGAATGTTGGATAAGTTACAGGCAATGAAACTCACAGCCATCTAGTCAGGTTTTGCCAGTTACTTAATCAGATATCTTAGGTTCCTGTCCAGAACATACCCTAACCCATGACTCTGGAATTCCTTGAAATTCATCTTGTGCCAGAAGCTTTTCCAGGCACCTATTTTTTTTGTAATAGATAAATACGAAATCAGTCAGTTTGTGTAACTCACGGAATCACGTCTCTTTAATAAAATATTTATAATTTGATAATTTATGATCTCTAGCGAATTTATTCGGTCCAATAATTCGGTCGAATTTAAAGGACCCAATATTCCAACTTTCACACCATTTATCAAAAATTTTTCTCAGAGTTTTGAATAACATTTTTCTTGCAAGTAACTTTTCCCAGTGATTATATTCGAGCAGATACCTTATTAAAATGATAACACTTTTTATTATTATATCCAAGTGCAATACAAACTTTAAATTTTAAACTTTAGCGTATTAAAGCACTAAAACTACCCTAAAATTAATTTGTAAAAATTGAATAGAAAAATTCTTTATCGAATCGTCATTCCGGAGCGTTTCTTCAGAAAAAAAAACCCACTTCCTGAAACTCAAGTTAACCTGACTGCGTCTCTAAAGATCATCGTCCGTAGAGACGGGAGGCTTTAGTTAACTTTTTGTCCTAAAACTTTGAGATTTCCTTAGCGCTAAAGATTTCCTTTCCAAAATTCCATTCTGGTTTCTCAAATCTATTTTCTTTCACCCTTTCTCGTAGCATCTCTGGCAGCCTCAAATACCCAGATCCATGATCTATGAGCATTACCTTAATGCGTTTCTTTTTTAATGAAGTCATTTTATCTTAATTAACCTAGCCTCAGATTAAATTTTGTATCACATATATTTTAGAAGACATATTTCTCTCAGACGAATGCTGTTCTTGATGCGACATCTTTATTCGATATATTATTATTATATCGTATTAGAATATTTCTTATACCAACGATTAATATTATTCGTTTTCATTAAAAATTCTCTTTCGGTTTTTCGAAAATATAAAAAAAAAACATTTATTTATTTGTTAGAACGAAAGAACAGTAAGAAGGCGTATTAGTGCAATGGCATGTTGAAAACATACTTGTTTAAAAATAGATCAGTTCGACTGGCGAATGAACAATGCCGCGACATATCCTTTCAAGGTGTCAATAATTTATCGTCCTTTTGAATGAATACTCAAATTGGTCGATCGGAGAGAAACTTGTCCTAGAGCTCTAGCTATGCAAGAGAACATTAATACAATATTGCCGCTCATCTGACAAAAGAAATTGTGCTCGGGCGTTTGTTTAGACAGCTTTCTTTGTCATGCCTCAGGGCGTAGATCAATGAAAGACCAAATCTCGATCCTACCTCTAGTAAACAGTTTGATTCTTAACTCGCTATATGAAAAGGCTTCTTCGTAAATGTCAGCAGTGTGAGGAGAATTGTCGGCTATTCGTAGGCTTACAATAATGTAACCTAGTTGCATGGATGCTGCGTAAATAATCGAATGTAACACTTCTGACGAAAACCTGAGTTTAGAACTATTTAAAAGTTTAAAATTATCTAAATATGGGAAAATTAAAAGTTATAATAGAAATAAATTTAATAGTTATAAATATATATATATAATAGTTATAAAAGAAATATAATGGAAATGGAAGTCTACTTGAGCTTACCACACTGAACTAGTGCAATCATAATAATTCAATTTTAACTGATTATTAAACCGGTTTGTTAAAAATTTGTGATATATTTTTTTTTGTTCGATGATTATGAAAGTAGAAAGGAGGCGCAGTTTTAAAATTGTCAGCAATTTTGCTTCTGACGAACTTCTTACGAACTTTTACCTGAGATTTAAGATTATTCACATTTTACGGACACAAAAAAAAATCAAGATCGAAAGAGTTAAATTTGGAATAAAAAATCCTCTAACTTTTGAATTTAGTTAAGTACGGGAAATGATGTCCATGAAAAACCGGTACTTTATTTGGGGATTAAGTCGAGTGAAATTTTTAAGAACTTTTTAAGCCCATAAGTTTGAATAATCTCAAAATGACTGCATGGCTGGTTATTTATCAATATTAATTTGATTTCGCGGCGTGACTAGGGTTTTATTGAACATTATCAATGGCATGGTCACGACATGACATTATAAATGACATAGTCAAGGTATGAAAATTATTCAAAGTGGTATTGGAAAGCAAATTTTTTTATGTGTCACATTTTTATCCTAAAGGTTTCATGTCGTAGAGAGTGGATACATTTAAATATTTGAGTTGCAATGTCTAGGATCAACTCATTAATTAAAGACTTTATGCTCTTTACGAGTAGGTAAATTAAAATTATTAACTTCCATTATTTAGGATTAATCCAATCAAATATAGCAACTTTTATTATCTTAAAAACATCTTTCTCAAAGGAATCGTTAAATCACTTTGGAGTGAACTTGTAATAAATTTAATTTACGGCCTCAACGAACAATAAAAGGCTTTCATTGTTCGATGCGGTTAACAGAATGGTGATTTAGTTAAATTTCCCAAGCTTATTTGATGGCATTTTTAGAAGCTCGCCTCACCTGAATGTTTTCTTAAGAAATCTGTGATATGTGATCTATAGTAAGTCTAAGAATATGAAACGAGAAGATCAAGTCGTTTACTACCTCAGCGTTTATAAGAGTGTGGCAAAGCCTTGCATTGGCAAGGTCTATCCGAAAGGGTTATGGAATATGGCAGGTTTCACGATGCTCGATGAGATTTTTTAAGTTGACCGAGGGTTCAGGTGACAGACCGGTTTCTATGTTGTTTTTGGAATGCTTAATCTTCTCTTTCTTTTTCGACATTCCACGAGGCATTTTTAATCGATCCCAGCTATCCGTGATGGGTGTTGGAAAGTGGTAAAAAAACTGATTGAAGGCCCTTATTCGGGATATGACGGTCACCTCGTTTAGAGCGTCAGTCAGCGTTTTTGTTATTTGAGACATCATCGTCTGTTACGGCTGAGCGATTAGGAGAGCTAAGACGAGAAATTGAGAAAAAAGACGGTAGATATGAATTTTGGAGGAGTAAAATGTAAAGGTGAATTTGAGATGTTAAAACTCGCGACATTACGACGAAGTATAAAAGGACGTAAGCATATAAAAGCATTTAACACCTTTTTGCAAATAACTCAAATTAAGATACGTTTAAATGCCAAGTAATTATTAATTGCGATGTACTCTAAGTTAACTTTGTCTAAATAATTATATAACTAATAATCTGAATAACTCTCTAAATATTTCTCTAAAAGCTCAACTATAAAAACCTTCTTCAATGTCACAAACGCGGAGAAATAACAGCTTCCAAAATAATAGAGGAAATGAGGATCACCGAAGTGCAAAGTACCTTCCTTTCTTTGTATTGAAGCATTGAAATAGTTTTTATTACCACGCTTCACGTTTATTCACATATTTCACTCAAAAGAATACATTCCTGCACGACGGAACGATAAAGCATGCAGTATTCGCAAACCATACAACCATAGAAGCAACTCCAATGTGGTTAGTTGATATGAAGATGACGCTTTATAAGCGAGATTTATAAATGAAGCAGCAGTAAAAATATCAAAAATCGATGCTCCAGCTACATATCAAGATTGAGCAATTCCAGTGGAAATTTGGATATGTTATTTGATACAGAAATTGCAGTTGATTCGTAAATTTATTTTATATTCTAACGATGATTTATGGATGTAGGTTCTAAAATACATTTTAGTAACAAAAATCTATTTTTTTGTCATATCTTTAAATTTCCTGGAATGAAAGGCGATAATAAGGATTTTAAAATATTTTATTTATTCAAAAAAGTGTCAATATGATTTGCATTGACCTTAGAATTTCTTCTTCCTTGGTGGGTCTCATTGTCACAATAGACAATAAACTTGATGAAAAATAAAAAAATTGTGTTCTTTACTTAAAAAGTAAAATAATATATGAAATTAGGCAACACTAATGAAATTGAAAGAGGTGTTCAGTTATTTTAATAAATCAAAATCGTAACATATAAAGGTGGGCGGTGAGGTTCGCTCACCCCTGTGCCGGATATCTCGAGATGTTGATATAAGACTAATTCCTTGTTCCATTCTATCCTTATATGCTTATCCCGGTGTTGCAGTAAAACTGGGAACGACTGGTTTAGATAGACTTGCCTCGTCCAAATAATGTAGTCATTCAAAGGACCTTTATTCAATAACCAACAAGCCGCCGACCGGTCCACCCAAGGAGGGCATGTGACAGGGTGAGGTATTTTGAGGGACTGGGGTGGGGGTGGAAATAAAAAAATTAAAAAAGATTGAATGTTTATACTATAATGAGTTTTAAAGTTGAAATATAGCGATGTTTTTAGCGCTTACGGTTCAACCAAATTAATAAATTGTATAAGAATTTGAATAAGCCGATAGTCTTTGAATAGTAGACACAATCTAAAGTTAGATCTTTGATTCTAGTCCTAGGAAAAATATCATCTGTTAGATATGTTATTGTATATCAGATGTATATTATATTATATCCACCTATCTGTTAATACTTAGCTCTTGTTACAGGAATTTTTAATATACTATTTTTTAAAATATACTGTAAGTTAATTATATTAGCCAGAAGTTATTTACAATCACCGTTCTACAAATAAACTGAAATTCTTATTAGCCTGTGATCCATAGCCTTGGGGTGTAAGGTAACAGAAACCCTTTTCAGGGTCACGCTAGTTTTGGTGCGTGAGAGCTCGATAATATTCTATAAACATATAGGCAGCTCACAAGGACTTGACTAACTCTGATTATATTTAACTTAGAATTCCTTAATACTCCTGAATATTTTGCTTTGTTAACGTCTATAGTATGTGCGGATCTTTCCAGATGAATTCATTTTTCTAGCATGTTATTTGATCCAAGTCTAGCTAGTTGCTAACATATCTAAACACGTTTTCGTCATTCTTAAATGTCATGAAGACACGAAAATTGGCAACCCACCCAGCAATGACTTTCATCGATCAGCTTCAAAGCAGTTGCAAAAAATAAATAACAAAAAAAAACAATTTAAAGTAAATTTTAGGTCAAATCAACGCTTTGTCATGTTAATAAAAAATTATCCAATGAATAAATTAAAACCAAAATCAGTGCTATTAATAAAATAAAAATAAGGCCACTTCAAATGTGTAAATAAGCACCTCAAATAAGATTAAGTCCATCCTTATATTAAATAAATATTACCACTAAGATGAGAGGTCACTTTTGATTCATTAACCGATCAAGTATTAGTTTATTATCCATACAATTATTATACTTATTGCATTCAAGATTAAGCCATTCTCCATCTAAAATCATTTTCACTATGATGTCAAAACAGCTTAGAAGGAAAAAATCCTCTCAAAAAGTTCAGCCCAAAAATGATTGAGAAGGATGCACAGGTGAGTGAAGAAAATACAATTGGAAAGATGATGGCCGTGATAACTGCAGCTGTAAATAAATAAGCTTTTAAGTGAATTCATTAAGTGTATAACTTAAGAAAAAAATATACGAACGGGCTAATTCAGTAACGTTTGTTGGAGAAGTAGTTGCTAGCAAGGGAGCAGAAGTGGACAGTTTTTCCGCTGGAATACAAATCACATAATTTATAATAATTTATAATTTAATCATCATCAATATTAAACCTATTTGCTAATCCTATTAGGTGAACACATATATTCAATATTTATATATTATGATAAATAAAAATATAATATTTTATTTAAATATATTAGGATTATTATTCATAAACTATAATAATTCATATGCAATATGTTCATTATGATGCTTTGTGCTATAGATAGACTTTAAAGCATTGCTATAGATATCTTATACAATATATGCCATTAGCTTTTGATGATTTCAAATTGGGAAATTTTTAAGATTTTTAAGCGAACAAAATTTTTATTTATCCGATAGATTACAATAATAATTTTTAATAACCAATATTGCCCAAATTTTGTTAAACGACAGTATGCAATTTTACTCAGAAAATTATCAAAAATTATGTAAAAATCGAATCTAAATAACTAAATGGTAAACATAACATAATAACAATATCACCAGATAGTATGAATGTTCTTATATTTTAAAAGAGTTGTAGCTGATTAAGAACAAGTTGGATATTAAGATATCTGCTAAGCATTATGGTGTCATTCAGTGTAATGATTATTTATTTGTTGGTCTTAAAAAAGTAGTCAAGCGATGTCAATTATATTCAAGAAAATGTTAATCACTATTGACTTAGCATCTCATTTAACCTCCTTAAAAACTGCAATTTCCTCAAAAATAAATATTTATTTAAAAGGTAACAATATTGTAAAGAACACCAAACAATTTGGAGGGTGGGGAAAGGGGCAGAAAACGGACAATCACAACAACAGAAACTAATCAACATTTCTCAAATTTATAGCAGCAACCACGTTCAACTTATGGATTGCCAAAATGTATAGCTCACGCAAATATGTGAATATGTATGAATACATTTGCATAAATAAGACAGTGATTGCAGGTGAGACTTTCAGGTGAAAAGGTAATTTTGTTAATCAGATAAATATTTGGGAACTTAGAAAGCAGGAAAAACCGAAATCCTCTGAAATTCATTGACTTAAATTTTTTAACTGTTTTATGCAACATCTAGAAAATACACCTTTCAGGAATTTATAGGGAACGTAAGGCTCATCACTATAATTTTTCTTAAAAAGTAACATTTCCAAGAAACATATCTCAGTTTCTTTACTATTGGTCTTATTTTTTCATTTAATCCATAATAAAAGAAATTAGTGTTAGATACAGTTATTCAAATTTGAACAGTTAGTGGTTAAATAATGGTACCTGAGCCAGACTGAGTTATGCCAGTGGTTGATTTAGTAGAGATGCTGTCTTGAGCTGGATTTGATGGTGCAATAATATTAGTAAATGCAAAAATAATAATAATAATAATAAAAATTGTAAAAATAGTCTATTATAAATATTTGGATCTTGTGCATGTATTGTTTCTTATTAGAAGTAATTATAAAAATAATGGCAAGCATGAATCTTTAAGGAGCCCAACATTTATTCTGAAATTATCATTGTACAATATATATATATATATTGGTGTGTTAAAGAAAGCTGTTCAAATTTGAAGAATTAGTGGTTAAACAATGGGTACCTGAGACGGATTGAGTTGTGCCAGAAGTTGATTTGGTAGAGATGGTGGCTTGAGATGGATTTGAAGGTGCAGTAGCATTAGAAGCTTGCAAACAAAGTTTCTCATAATTATTCAGTTAATTAAAACTAAAAGTTGCACTTAAAAACACAATATGTGTTTTGTTTCCTGTTTCAAAGGCAAACAGAAATAATATTTGTGTAGTTTTAATTACACTAGAAAATTACATTAAAGTACATTCATCCTGGAGATACTCAATAAAATGACTCTGTTGTTAAGGCTGGAAGTAAAAGAATTGACAATTAGTCAATAGTATAAATAAATAGTATAAATCTGAACTTGTTATTTTGAATTATTTAATGTCAACCTAATATTTATTCTTGGAAATGTTACAATGTTGAAACATATATCTTACTATAATAACTTGGGAGTCTAAAGTAGTAGTTGAAATTATCATATTTTATTACAAGTATTAAGTTATCATAACTGAGTATTTTAATATGAGAATCTTGTAAGTCTTAAGTGTTCAGGAACAATTTGTAATTGATAAATTATTGAGGCCTTTTATAATGAAAATTTCAATTTCACTCTGATTAATTACTTATAAAGTTAATTAAAGGCAACATAATAATAATTATTCAATTGCTTAAATGAATGGTTACAACAACTTAGTAGGGCAATTTAGACAATGTTCTCAGTCAAGTAATAATAGTTACAATAATGCAGGTATTGTACTAGAGGAGGTGCAAGGTGAAACTAACCAAAGGTTATACTTTTTTTACAAAATGAAATGTAGGGCAAAAGATTTTAAGAAGGTGAATTACTTTTAGAAATACATAGCTCTTTTCTTTGCTTCAATTCTTCCATATTTCTCACTCACATAATCAGTAAAAATCGAGCCACATTTCCTAGCTTATAAAATATGATCACAGATATCTACTTCTGTCAGATAATCTTCTACCATACCTGTTGTTGATTGAACAGTAGTGACAGTCATTTTGGAAGAACTAGGACTTGCTGTAGTAGTGCCAGTATAAGTGAAAGTTGAACCTGCAAGAATCATACATTCATTCAAAAATTAATAATGAAAATAAAAGTCAAAAAGTATTTTTAATATAATAAAAACTAAATTGGGGGTTCATAAAGAAATTTTTAAAAATCACCTATGGAGTTTGCCGTAGTAGCAGTAGTCATTTCTTCCACTATAGGAGCTTTAAAAGAAATAAATATTGACATGAAAAAAATAATTGATTATGTATCAGATAACTCAATGAAGGTTTAAAATTGTACAATACCATATTCACAAAGAGGTCCTGAATATCCAATGGGGCACTGACATTCATAACCATTAACTTTGTCAATGCATATTCCACCATGATAACATGGATTTGGTATGCAGTCATTAATATCTATGATGAAATATAAATGATTGTTGTATGATAAAAATAATAAAATACCAAATTATTCATAAATATGTGCATATTTTAACCTTCTTCACATAATGTCCCATTATAGCCTGCCAGACATGTGCAATCAAAAGATCCTGGCTTTGATAAATTCGTCCCATTTGAACATGAACCACCATTTTGGCAAGGTGGTTCAGACCTCAAGTTATTAGCACTGTCAGTAAAACATGCATCAATAACTGCAACAAAAAAAAACAATCTTATAAAAGCACTGCCCCTCGAATTTCTTATTAATTAACTATTGCTACAAATTTCCTACGTTCACAACGGACTCCTCTAGAAAACGTAAACCAAGGTTCACAAGTGCAAATGTATGATCCATTTGTGTTTGTGCAGTTTCCATTTCCACACGTAGTACTATTTATGGCGCATTCGTCGATGTCCTCTGTACAAAAAGGTATCTTCCAACCTTTTGAGTCACATGACGTGCATCCGTTGACATAAGAACATTTCTCTAAAAGGCAGTTACATTTCTCCATGCAGTTGATTCCAAAGAATCCTGCTTCACATGCTGCAAAGAATTTACGAAATTTATCAAATTGATGAAATGGCCGGTATGTAGAAATAGGCATTTTTCAATAAATTAATTTTAAAAAAAATTGTTTAGTAGTCATTGGCATACTAACGTTGACAGAAGTCAAAGCCTTCTCTTCTATAATATCCAACTTTGCAATCACAAGAATAGGAGCCATTTTTATTCACACAGGTGCTGCTTGTCTGATTACAAGGTGGAGTTAATGGTGTTTGTGGATTGCATTCATCGATATCTAAAGTGTTTTCAAGAATTTCAAAATGTATGTTAAAATTCTTCGATTAAGGTGTTTGATATCAAACTAATAAACACTGTCCAAGAAATTTCAAAAAACATAAGCATAACATAAAAGCATAAATAAAAAACATAAAAGATAAATAAATAATTGGATCAAAAATGTTTTATGCTTACCAACACATTTGTTTTGACTGGCACTATAACCTGGTTTGCATAGGCAGGTGGAGTTTGCAGTACAATAGTCACAATCTGGAGGCACTGAACAGTTTGCTAAAAGAAAGAAAAAGAAATAATTATTTATAACATTTTAGAATCAACAAATTACAAAAATATGATTCAAACTCAAGGCAAAACAACTAGAATGAAAGATTTATCACTCACAATTTTTTAAGCATAAGTTGTTTGGCTGCATGATATATCCCTCAAAACAAGAGCAAATGAATGAACCTTCTGTGTTGGTACAAATTTGGTCACAACTGCTAGTACCCAATCTACACTCATCAATATCTGAATTAATTCAACACTAAATTAGAGAATGAAACAATCCATGAAATGGCTGCTTGAAACTTGCCTTCACAAGGTGATGTCTGGCTAGATCTGGTGAAGCCTGCTTTACATATGCATTCATAAGAAAACTCCAAATTATTGCAGTTTTCTCTTGTTGCATTACAAACTGGGGTGCTAGAATTCAGGCATTCGTCAACATCTACAAAGCATATTATTAGATTTAAATGCCGTTTCTAAAGAAACCATGGCATAATTACAATAACAAATATATAATAATTTAATATACCTATGCAACGGTCCATTGAGTCCTTCTGGGAGCCATTTGGGCAATCGCCACACACATACCCCTTGAATGGTTTGGAAATGTTCAAATTCGATGAACCATTAGTGGCTTCAATTAAAGTAATTAATTCACTCTCATTTAAGCTCGAGCAAGATCTGTTAAAGGTGCAGGGATTATTTGTGCAGTAATTAATAACGTTTTGGCATTTGTCCCCTGAAAATGTAATAGGATAATGTAATTCCTTTACAAGAGCTGGTATCCGAACAAATTACCTGAGTACAATGCCCTTTCACACAGACACTCCACTCGTTTAAAATCAGTATTGTTCGTTTTTATGGTCTTGTTCCACATGCAAGTACCTCTTCCAGTGCAGTCACACATGAGAACGGAAATTGTTGCTGGCTTAGCCTCTTTGCCATTAGTGTCGTTGCCATACAATCTGTTAAAAGTGACAATTTATCTAATTGTAAATTAATATAGTCTCACGGTTCCTGAAAGTATTGTGAATTCTGTCGATTAGCCGTTTTCACAGCAAAAATGCTAAAACTTTGCAAATGTAAATATATAGTATAAATGTAGCATCCATCTTTGCCGTTAGCGTCGCTACCATACAATCTGTTTAAAGTGATAATTTGATAACTGCAAACTAATACACTCTCATGGTTCTTGAAAGAGTTGTAAATTCTGTCCACTAGCAGGTTTCATAGCAAGAATCCTAAAACTTTGTAAATATCGTTTCCATCAATTACCTTCGATTCGCATATAAGTAATAGCATGGCCTAAACCTAATTATCAAACGCAATAATTGAATTAATTCCTAATAAGAGTCAAAATGGATACGTTATATTGAACTCCTCCGATGTTTTCGGCGTGGCATGTAGATCCCACACATGACAAAGGGGCGGATTCGAACAAATAAGTGTTGTCTCTAAGTTTAAACTGCTCTCGACCCTCAGATGGAAGCCCTTCTCCGTTGAGTTAATGCTGATAGTAATATTTGTTGTGACATTTACAGTAAATTCTTGGTAATCCAATGGAACTATTATGAGAGGAACGTAATTATCTGTAATAATTACATAGTTAAAGAAATTTAAATTGTGAAATAGAGATCAAGTCAAAAAAAGTATTCCAATTCTTACCTGAGAGTGAAGTTTTGGTATCTTGAATCTCTTGGGAGCTTGTCTTAGTCGCGTCAGCGAAGGTTTTGCTACCGGTGACACAATAATCGTAGACGCAGCTGTTGTCCGTGGCATTCTTTGTAGAGCAGCTTCTCACAGCTTCTGTTTTGTCCACTTTGCATGATCCACCGATATCGTCGGAGAATATTGGAACAAAATCCAAATGCTGGAATGTGTCAAAAGTTTCATTGTTGCTCACGTTGTACCAAAACAGGGAATCTTCAGCATTAGATATAGCCCCTGGAGAAATAAGAGTTTGTTTTATGTCTTTAAAAGACTTCAGAAACAGCCATTTGCATAGACTAACAGCTCTGTCCAAATTGGAATATTTGCCTCTCAGAGGATGTTGTAGGGATAACCGTACCATTTAAAAAAGTCAAATCATTATCTTTGTTTCCATCAAAAGTTCCGTATAATCCTTTAAATTTCAAGTCTTTTGCCGAATCGGGAACATTCAAAGTTAATTTCAAAGCTTTTTCTACTATTTCAATAGTTGCTTGGATTCCTGAATAATTTCACAAAATTAGTTTGTTTGGTAATATAAACTAATGAGAATTTAACATTATATCATTTATTTTTCAGATCAGTCATATGCTTGCCTGAAGGAAAACTCATAATAAGAGCCGAATCATTGGCCATGATAGTTGCAGTTTGTATAAGTGGATATTTTGTTCCATTGGTGGAGTCAGCAGAATAGAACCATTTGGTTATCGCATCCGAATTACCATTATCGTCTTTTATTATCAAGGCTAAAACGATATTTTTATAACAGTTAATTTACCTTCAAATTTTGTTAAGTATTTGCAAATAACTGACTTGTTTGATCTTGAGCCAGTAAGACAGACATTCTCGGAGATGTATAGTTTACTGTGTAATCTTTGAATACGAAACCCGTGAAAATCGTTGCATTGCCAAAAGTACCATCAGGTGCAATGTAGAGCGAGGTCCGGGCTTGAACTTTCAGAACATCGGAATAAATCATCCAATATTCTCCCCAGCCGTTGAAGGTGTAAGAGAAACCATCCAATGTGGTAATGTGGGGATCGCCAAACAGGAAAGCTTGATTTGTCAAAACGAAGCAACATGAACTATATTTAGTGGCATATTAACTTAGCAATTTATCAATTTATTGTAACCGAAAAACGGCGGACGATATCCCCAGCAGTAATTTTTAGGTCGGACTTCGTAAAAGAGTTCACAGTTGTTTGATTCTAAACAGCACCATCTCTTCGGAAGAACATCTTCGATATAGTTCAGGTATGGGTACCAATATGGATGGTATCTCAATAGGCTCCCAGAATCATGAGTTCGTGAAGTATCCAACCACGAGGACGACATGAAGAACCAAGGGCTCCACCACCACCACCACCACGTCCAGTAAAATGATGTGTAATAGTAACAACATTTCTGGAAATAATTTGTAGAAGACTTTCTTAATTATTATCGAAAATTGATGGCTGGAAAAGATTTCCATGCCTTTATTACAGTGTTATTGCTGAATTTTTTCAGATGTTTTATTATTTTATTATTTTCAATATATTATTTTGAGCTTGAATTAACCTGCGCTGAAGTTGGATATTGTGGAAAATTCACAACAAAGCACAAAAGATTCGAACTCCATTCGTATCTATATATTCCGTAAGTTGGATCAATCATGGCCTGCCACAGATTACAGGGACATTGAGGCATCCACCAGTAATACCAGTAATAGTAACTGTAAGATGTTATTTGTTGGTCATACCAGGCGTAACACTTATACGCTGAGAGATGTTGGAACTCGGCTTGTGGCAATGATAATTGGAAGAACCACTGTCCTGGTTTTCCTGAGTGTAGTTATTTCAAAAATATTTTATTGGTTATCTTTAATGATTCAAGGCAAAGTTTTCGTGAGTTTAAAAATAAAAGGTAGTATATTAAAAGGTAATTTACATTACTAAAGTAACACAAATTCCAAGGATAATAAAAAAAACAATGATAATTCTAAGCTAAAAAGATAAAAAATTAAACGTCCTAACATTTGATCTTAAGTTATTTCCAATAATTCTATTACCCTTTGGTCCAATAAGAAATGGTAGTTCGAAAGCGTTTGCTGATCCTGATGTTCGGAAATAATATTTGTATTTGTCTCCGAAATAACTTAAGCTATCGTCCATTTTGTAGCCTTGTGCATTGTTTCTATAATTCCAGCCCATGAATTCGTAAGAGAAGATGGCGTAACTGCGGCCGTTAGAATTGTCATTTGTCAGCACTAGCTGGAATGTTGAAACCTTAAAACAATTGATTGATATATTTATAAATCATTTGAGACGATAAAATTCAAAAGGACAAAAGTTTATTATTTGTTACAAATGCATTTTTAAATTATCCAAACATTTTTAAATTATCCAAATAATAGAATCTTCAAATAACACCAACTTCATTTTGAGTATTGGGTCCAAATGGATAAGGTGATACATTCGCCCACGTAAAGACGCAGACCATGGTTGGTGAAAAACTGGCAGTGTAGTCAATATATTCAATAACATTCCTCTGAACTTTATCAAAAGCAACTTGGTCATTCCAGCTGACATAAGAATATTTGGTTCTTCGGGAAATGCAGCGATAGAAGATTTTTCCTGGATTTACGTAGGATCCAAGGTCGTTCAAATCGATATCCGCCCAAAATGGAGCAATAACTGCATTCGAAGTCATCCAGCGGAGTGGATCTGAGAAATAAGGTTGAACAGCAACTACAGGATTATCGAAAGAAATGAATCCGTTGACATTCACCTGAATATTTGGAACAGAAAGACGATATGAGAGATAGAAATGATTATTATTTGAATATAAAAATGAGAACTGTGATAATCGCGAAACTTACATAAGCCCTTCTGTGATATTTTGTGCCAAATAAAAAGTAGTCGGGAAGATAAACTTCAAAATATCCGTCGTTCAAGTCCCAAAAGTATCCGGAAGAATCGCCATTATTATTTCCATAGTCCATGAGAAGTTGACCACGTGCTGTCATTAAAAATCTAATATGTATCGAGGGGTAGAATTAAACGGGAATTCAAAATTATTAATAAAACGAATGAAATCGCAAATTTCCAAAGAATTAAGACGTAATATACCTTGATATGGAGTTGTGGTCGAAGGAATTGTTGTCGTTGTTGTTATTTGAAATTTTGTCGTCATTTTAGTTGTTGTGGTTCTGGTGGTAGGGAGAGTTGTGAATTGTGTGCTGATGAGAGAGGTTTTGGAGGAGGTGGGGAGAAAAGAAATAGTGTTTGGGAATGATGAGGTTTCAAGAAAGGTGGAAGGAGCAAGGGAATATTTTGATGATGTTGAACTGGATGAAATATTTGAAGATGTGAAGTAAGTTGAAAATCCAGTCGTTCCAACTGTTCTGGTTGATTGCGTAGTTGTTGGAAATGTTGTGGTTAGTGGCTTACTTGTTAGAACTGTTGTAGTTGATTCGGTAGTTGTTGGAACTGTTGTTGTTGTTGATTGAGTGGTTGTTGGAACTGTTGTTGTTGTTGATTGAGTGGTTGTTGGAACTGTTGTTGTTGATGATTGAGTGGTTGTTGGAACTGTTGTTGTTGATGATTGAGTGGTTGTTGGAAGTGTTGTTGAAACTGTTATCGTTGTTGATTGCGTGGTTGTTAGAACTGCTGTTGTTGATTCGGTAGTTGTTGGAACTCTTGTTGTTGATGGCGTGGTTGTCGGAACTTTTGTTGTTGATTTCGTGATTGTTGGAACTGTTGTTGTTGATGGCGTGGTTGTAGGAACTGTTGTTGTTGTTGATTGCATGGTTGTTGGAACTGCTGTTGTTGATTCGGTAGTTGTTGTAACCGTAGAAGTGTTTGTTATCGAACCGGCTGATGTAACTGTTGTTGTTGATTTCGTAGTTGTTGGAACTGTTGTTGTTGATGGCGTGATTGTCGGTACTGTTGCTGTTGATTGCGTGGTTCTTGGAACTGTTGTTGTTGATTGCGTGGTTGTTGTAACCGTAGTTGTATATGCGTTGGTTGAATGCGTACTCGATGCTGTTGAAGTTGCCAGCTGTCCACCGCCTATTGGGGTTGTTCCAGTTGTAAATGATAACGGTTCAGTGCCATTTGAAGTGTTTGTTATCGAACCGGGTGATGTAACTATTGTTGTTGATTTCGTGGTTGTTGGAACTGTTGTTGTTGATGGCGTGATTGTCGGTACTGTTGCTGTTGATTGCGTGGTTGTAGATACATTGGTTGAATGCGTACTCGATGCTGTTGAAGTTGACAGTTGTCCACCGCCTATTGGGGTTGTTCCAGTTGTAGATGATAATGGTTCAGTGCCATTTGAATTGTTTGTTATCGATCCGGTTGGTGATGGAACTGTGGCTGTTGATTCGGTGGTTGTTGGAACTGTTGCTATGGATTCGGTTTTTGTTAACGTAGAGGTTGAAAGTGTTGTTGAGGAAAAAATAGTTGTGGGAACTGTTGTGGTAGATATAGTTGTGTTTGGTTCCGTTGTTGAAGGAAATGTTACACATTCAGTTGTAGTCGAGATTGTTGTTGATTGAGTTGTAGAGCCTGCTGTTGTTACCGTCGATGTTTCGGTGGTTGTAGGAATCGTAGTTATGCATCCAGTAGACGATGAAATTCCAGCTACAGGAAGGATATATGTTGAAGGCGGAATTGGTGTTGATGTAGTTGTTGATGTAGAAGTAGTTGTAGATGTAGATGTAGATGTTGATGTTGTTGAATCAGTTGATGACGATTCAATTATTGTCGAAAGAAATCTTGGAATTGTTGATATTGAATAAGTACTCGATTCTGTTGAAGATGAATATGTACTCGACTCTGTTGAAGTTGTTCTGCAACATGTTGAAGTTTCAGTTGTTGATGATACCGTAGAAGTCGAGGGAATCCCTCCTGGGGTTAATGTCGACGATGGTTCAGTCCCATTTGAAGTGGTAGTTGTTGATTCTGTTATGGTGTTTGGTGACGTAGATGTTGTGGGAACAGTTGTTGTTGATTCAGTACTTCTCGGGACACTTGCTGTTGTAGTTGTGGGAAATGTTGTTGATTCAGTGGTTCCTGGAACTTTTGTAGTAGAAGTCGGTGAAGCTGATGTGGATTCAGTAGCTGTGAAAGTAGTCGTGGTTGACTTTGTAGTTGGAATTACTGTTGTTGATTCTGTGGTTATGGGAACTGTGCTGGTTGATTGCCAGGTTGTTGTAACTATTGTGGTCGATTGCGTAGTTGTCGGAACTGTTGTTGTCGATTTGGTGGTTGTTAGAAAAGTTGTTGATCCCGTTGTTGTCGAAAGTGTTGTGGTTGATTGCGTAGTTGTCGGAACTGTTGCTGATTCCGTTGTAGTTAGAACTATTGTTGTTGATTGCGTAGTTGTCGATTCGGTAGTTGTTGGACCAGTTGCTGTTGAATCCGTTATTGTCGGAACTGTTGTGGTTGATCCCGTTGTTGTTGGAACTATTGTTGATTTGGTAGTTATCGGAACTGTTGTGGTTGGAAGTGTTGTTGATTCCGCGGTTGTTGGAACTGTTGTTGTTGATTCAGTACTTCTAGGGATACTTGCTGTTGTAGTTGTGGGAAATGTTGTTGATTCAGTGGTTCCTGGAACTGTTGTTGATTCAGTGGTTCCTGGAACTGTTGTTGATTCAGTGGTTCCTGGAACTGTTCTAGTAGAAGTCGGTGAAGCTGATGTGGATTCAGTAGCTGTGAAAGTAATCGTGGTTGACCTTGTAGTTGGAATTACTGTTGTTGATTCTGTAGTTATGGGAACTGTGCTGGTTGATTGCCAGGTTGACGGAACTGTTGTTGTCGATTCCGTGGATGTTGCAATTATTGTTGTTGATTCCGTCGTTGTTGGAACTGTTGTTGATTCCTTGGATGTTGGAACTGTTGTTGTTGATTGCGTAGTTTTCGGAATTGTTGTTGTTGATTCCGTTGTAGTTGGAACTATTGTTGTCGATTCGGTAGTTGTTAGAACCGTTGTTGATTGCCTAGTTGTCGGAACTGTTGTTGATTCCGTTGTTGTTGGAACTATGGTTGATTCCGTGGTTGTTGGAAATGTTGTTGTTGATACGGTAGTTGTTGGGATCGTTGTTGATTCCGTGGTTGTTGGAACTGTTGTTGTTGATTGCGTAGTTGTCGGAACTGTTGTTGATTGGGAGGTTATTGGAACTGTTGTTGTTGATTGCGTAGTTGTCGGAACTGTTGTTGATTGGGAGGTTGTTGGAACTGTTGTTGTTGATTGCGTGGTTGTTGGAACTGTTGTTGTTGATTGCGTAGTTGTCGGAACTGTTGTTGATTCCGTGGTTGTTGGAGCTGTTGTTGTTGATTGCGTGGTTGTTGGAACTGTTGTTGTTGATTCGGTTGTTGTTGGAATTGTTGTTGATTCTGTGGTTGTTGGAACTGTTGTTGATTGCGTGGTTGTTGGAACTGTTGTTGTTGATTCCGTGGTTGTTGGAACTGTTGTTGATTGGGTGGTTGTTGGAACTGTTGTTGTTGATTGCGTAGTTGTCGGAACTGTTGTTGATTCCGTGGTTGTTGGAACTGTTGTTGATTGGGTGGTTGTTGGAACTGTTGTTGTTGATTGCGTGGTTGTTGTTGATTCGGTTGTTGTTGATTCTGTGGTTGTTGGAACTGTTGTTGATTGCGTGGTTGTTGGAACTGTTGTTGTTGATTCCGTGGTTGTTGGAACTGTTGTTGATTGGGTGGTTGTTGGAACTGTTGTTGTTGATTCCGTGGTTGTTGGAACTGTTGTTGATTGGGTGGTTGTTGGAACTGTTGTTGTTGATTGCGTGGTTGTTGGAACTGTTGTTGATTCCGTGGTTGTTGGAACTGTTGTTGTTGATTGCGTAGTTGTCGGAACTGTTGTTGATTCCGTGGTTGTTGGAACTGTTGTTGTTGATTGCGTAGTTGTCGGAACTGTTGTTGATTCCGTGGTTGTTGGAACTGTTGTTGTTGATTGCGTAGTTGTCGGAACTGTTGTTGATTGGGAGGTTATTGGAACTGTTGTTGTTGATTGCGTAGTTGTCGGAACTGTTGTTGATTGGGAGGTTGTTGGAACTGTTGTTGTTGATTGCGTGGTTGTTGGAACTGTTGTTGTTGATTGCGTAGTTGTCGGAACTGTTGTTGATTCCGTGGTTGTTGGAGCTGTTGTTGTTGATTGCGTGGTTGTTGGAACTGTTGTTGTTGATTCGGTTGTTGTTGGAATTGTTGTTGATTGGGTTGTTGTTGGAACTGTTGTTGTTGATTGCGTGGTTGTTGTTGATTCGGTTGTTGTTGATTCTGTGGTTGTTGGAACTGTTGTTGATTGGGTGGTTGTTGGAACTGTTGTTGTTGATTGCGTAGTTGTCGGAACTGTTGTTGATTCCGTGGTTGTTGGAACTGTTGTTGATTGGGTTGTTGTTGGAACTGTTGTTGTTGATTGCGTGGTTGTTGTTGATTCGGTTGTTGTTGATTCTGTGGTTGTTGGAACTGTTGTTGATTGGGTGGTTGTTGGAACTGTTGTTGTTGATTCCGTGGTTGTTGGAACTGTTGTTGATTGGGTGGTTGTTGGAACTGTTGTTGTTGATTGCGTGGTTGTTGGAACTGTTGTTGATTCCGTGGTTGTTGGAACTGTTGTTGTTGATTGCGTGGTTGTTGGAACTGTTGTTGTTGATTGCGTAGTTGTCGGAACTGTTGTTGATTCCGTGGTTGTTGGAACTGTTGTTGTTGATTGCGTAGTTGTCGGAACTGTTGTTGATTCCGTGGTTGTTGGAACTGTTGTTGTTGATTCCGTGGTTGTTGGAACTGTTGTTGATTGGGTGGTTGTCGGAACAGTTGTTGTTGATTCCGTGGTTGTTGGAACTGTTGTTGTTGATTCCGTGGTTGTTGGAACAGTTGTTGTTGATTGCGTAGTTGTTGGAACTGTTGTTGTTGATTCCGTGGTTGTTGGAACAGTTGTTGTTGATTCCGTGGTTGTTGGAACAGTTGTTGTTGATTCCGTGGTTGTTGGAACAGTTGTTGTTGATTCCGTGGTTGTTGGAACTGTTGTTGATTGCGTGGTTGTTGGAACTGTTGTTGATTGCGTGGTTGTTGGAACTGTTGTTGTTGATTCGGTTGTTGTTGGAATTGTTGTTGATTCTGTGGTTGTTGGAACTGTTGTTGATTGCGTGGTTGTTGGAACTGTTGTTGTTGTTGATTCCGTGGTTGTTGGAACTGTTGTTGTTGATTGCGTAGTTGTCGGAACTGTTGTTGATTCCGTGGTTGTTGGAACTGTTGTTGTTGATTGCGTGGTTGTCGGAACTGTTGTTGATTCCGTGGTTGTTGGAACTGTTGTTGTTGATTCCGTGGTTGTTGGAACTGTTGTTGTTGATTCCGTGGTTGTTGGAACTGTTGTTGATTGCGTGGTTGTTGGAACTGTTGTTGTTGATTCCGTGGTTGTTGGAACTGTTGTTGATTGGGTGGTTGTTGGAACTGTTGTTGTTGATTGCGTGGTTGTTGGAACTGTTGTTGTTGATTCGGTTGTTGTTGGAATTGTTGTTGATTCTGTGGTTGTTGGAACTGTTGTTGTTGATTGCGTGGTTGTTGGAACTGTTGTTGTTGATTGCGTAGTTGTCGGAACTGTTGTTGATTCCGTGGTTGTTGGAACTGTTGTTGATTCCGTGGTTGTTGGAACTGTTGTTGATTCCGTGGTTGTTGGAACTGTTGTTGTTGATTCGGTTGTTGTTGGAATCGTTGTTGATTCCGTGGTTATTGGAACTGTTGTTGATTCCGTGGTTGTCAGAACTGTTGTTGATTCCGTGGTTGTTGGAACTGTTGTTGTTGATTGCGTAGTTGTCGGAACTGTTGTTGATTCCGTGGTTGTCGGAACTGTTGTTGATTCCGTGGTTGTTGGAACTGTTGTTGTTGATTGCGTGGTTGTTGGAACTGTTGTTGTTGTTGATTCCGTGGTTGTTAGAACTGTTGTTGTTGATTCCGTGGTTGTCGGAACTGTTGTTGATTCCGTGGTTGTTGGAACTGTTGTTGTTGATTGCGTAGTTGTCGGAACTGTTGTTGATTCCGTGGTTGTTGGAACTGTTGTTGTTGATTCGGTTGTTGTTGGTATCGTTGTTGATTCCGTGGTTGTTGGAACTGTTGTTGTTGATTGCGTGGTTGTTGGAACTGTTGTTGTTGATTCCGTGGTTGTTGGAACTGTTGTTGTTGATTCCGTGGTTGTTGGAAACGTTGTTGTTGATTCGGTGGTTGTTGGAACTGTTGTTGTTGATTGCGTAGTTGTCGAAACTGTTGTTGTTGATTCCGTGGTTGTTGGAACTGTTGTTGATTGGGTGGTTGTTGGAACTGTTGTTGTTGATTGGGTGGTTGTTGGAACTGTTGTTGATTGGGTGGTTGTCGGAACTGTTGTTGATTCCGTGGTTGTAGGAACTGTTGTTGATTCCGTGGTTGTTGGAACAGTTGTTGTTGATTGCGTAGTTGTCGGAACTGTTGTTGTTGATTCCGTGGTTGTTGGAACAGTTGTTGTTGATCCCGTGGTTGTTGGAACAGTTGTTGATTCCGTGGTTGTTGGTACAGTTGTTGTTGATTGCGTGGTTGTTGGAACTGTTGTTGTTGATTCGGTTGTTGTTGGAATTGTTGTTGATTCTGTGGTTGTTGGAACTGTTGTTGATTGCGTGGTTGTTGGAACTGTTGTTGTTGATTGCGTAGTTGTCGGAACTGTTGTTGATTCCGTGGTTGTTGGAACTGTTGTTGTTGATTCCGTGGTTGTTGGAACTGTTGTTGATTGCGTGGTTGTTGGAACTGTTGTTGTTGATTCCGTGGTTGTTGGAACTGTTGTTGATTGGGTGGTTGTCGGAACTGTTGTTGATTCCGTGGTTGTTGGAACTGTTGTTGATTCCGTGGTTGTTGGAACTGTTGTTGATTCCGTGGTTGTCGGAACTGTTGTTGATTCCGTGGTTGTAGGAACTGTTGTTGATTCCGTGGTTGTTGGAACAGTTGTTGTTGATTGCGTAGTTGTCGGAACTGTTGTTGTTGATTCCGTGGTTGTTGGAACAGTTGTTGTTGATCCCGTGGTTGTTGGAACAGTTGTTGTTGATTCCGTGGTTGTTGGTACAGTTGTTGTTGATTGCGTGGTTGTTGGAACTGTTGTTGTTGATTCGGTTGTTGTTGGAATTGTTGTTGATTCTGTGGTTGTTGGAACTGTTGTTGATTGCGTGGTTGTTGGAACTGTTGTTGTTGATTGCGTAGTTGTCGGAACTGTTGTTGATTCCGTGGTTGTTGGAACTGTTGTTGATTCCGTGGTTGTTGGAACTGTTGTTGTTGATTGCGTAGTTGTCGGAACTGTTGTTGATTCTGTGGTTGTCGGAACTGTTGTTGATTCCGTGGTTGTTGGAACTGTTGTTGTTGATTGCGTGGTTGTTGGAACTGTTGTTGTTGTTGATTCCGTGGTTGTTGGAACTGTTGTTGTTGATTCCGTGGTTGTCGGAACTGTTGTTGATTCCGTGGTTGTTGGAACTGTTGTTGTTGATTGCGTAGTTGTCGGAACTGTTGTTGATTCCGTGGTTGTTGGAACTGTTGTTGTTGATTCGGTTGTTGTTGGTATCGTTGTTGATTCCGTGGTTGTTGGAACTGTTGTTGTTGATTGCGTGGTTGTTGGAACTGTTGTTGTTGATTCCGTGGTTGTTGGAACTGTTGTTGTTGATTCCGTGGTTGTTGGAAACGTTGTTGTTGATTCGGTGGTTGTTGGAACTGTTGTTGTTGATTCCGTGGTTGTTGGAACTGTTGTTGTTGATTCCGTGGTTGTTGGAACTGCTGTTGTTGATTCCGTGGTTGTTGGAACTGTTGTTGTTGATTCCGTGGTTGTTGGAACTGTTGTTGTTGATTCCGTGGTTGTTGGAACTGTTGTTGTTGATTCCGTGGTTGTTGGAACTGTTGTTGATTGGGTGGTTGTTGGAACTGTTGTTGTTGATTCCGTGGTTGTTGGAACTGTTGTTGTTGATTCGGTGGTTGTAGTAACTGTTGTTGTTTCCGTGGTTGTTGGAACTGTTGTTGTTGATTCGGTAGTTGATTCAGTTGTAGAATCAGTTGTTGTCAATTCCACTACAGGAGCTATTTTGGCGAATGATATTTTTCAATTTATGGTTATATTTCTTTTATATAATTTTTGCTCGAACCTTTAATTATCATCATCATAATGATTGATGTTAATCTTGCTCCAAGTAGGAAATTTTTTAGCATTTGTAATATTGCATTATTATATTATTATCATTACATTATATTTAGCTTAAAATTAGAAGGTTTTAAATTATTTATTCTGCATTAATTCATAAATATTTTTAAAACGTTTTTAAATCCATCAATCGATGTAATTTATGATAGCTAAGAAAATAACTTAAAACTTAGGAGAATAAAAACTGAATTTCTTTGTAATTACCATAATTTCGCATTTATTTATTTAGTGAAAACGAAGAAGTTAAAAGAATAATTTATGTGCTCAACAAATTATTCTAACCAAAATTTTGCGCTGAAGGCAAATCACAGATAAAAAAATTTCTCAATAAATTAAAAAATATAACTCACCACAATTGTTCATGACGAGGATGAACAAGAGGAGTCGGAAGCGAAACGCCATTTTCTTGGAATCGAAATAAATGTAAGAATAATTGCGAATAATTAAATATTTATAGAAAATTGATATCTCAAAGCTGCTCGAAAACCTTACGAAACGTAGGCACTTCTCTTCGGTGCAACTCTTTTTAATTCAAGGAACTTTTTGTAGCACTGAACGTTTGGCTCGGAAGGTACGATGTGCGATTGGCGAATGGTTTCCTGATGTCACAACGATAAATTTTGCAGTTCATTCATTTGCAATTTAAATAATTATAAATAGGGAATAATGTCCTGTATTTATAATTTTAATTGCATGTCGTTTGTCTTCATTAAAGACATCGTTTATTCGAATACGACTGCATTTTGAAAGTGTAATCATCCGTGCGTAACAAGATACACCCATAATTTTTAACCATTTTGGTTTTATTTACCTGTCCAAAAGTAATCGAAAAGTAATTTTACTTGTGGATTCTGTTGTCTTTAAAGAGAATTGTTTAAAGCAGGATAAAACAAATCATTGAACTGAGATGAAATCAGATCGATACGAAATTCTATTGTCTATTAATTGTTATAACAAAAGAATAAAAATCAACTTCGAATAAATAAGTTATTAGTCATGGGTTCATTACTGTTTAGTATTCAGTTTGATGCCCAAAATTTAACCAAATTAACTATTTCTACGGAAGCGGAAGTAGATAATTTATAATGGAAACATAATCAAGTATAAATTCGTTACAAAGTTCGAAAAAAATATATATATGTTGTGATAGTATCAATATGCTTATAAAATGATTTTCTATTGCTGTGGACGTGAATGTGGACAGGCAAAATCCAATTCTTAGAAAGGAATTTGATTCAAAACTTTGACCATTTTTAACCTAAACTATCTAAGCTCGTGACCGGAAATCCACGCTGATAAACATGGATCTGTGTTTTCTAAAGATTGCCACCAGGCAAGCGACTTCTCATTAACTTATTATTCGACAATCTTGAGACCTCCTTAACAGGAAAAAAAATCCACTTCCTACAGTTGGAAGCGTAGAGACCAGAATATATATTTATTAGCACAGCTTGTCAACTCTTTTTAAATACCGCTGACCTCATCTCTGTCAGACTCAAAGAACTTTCCTCCTTTCCATTACCTACTATGCCTGTAATTGCGTAAGCCCTCTATTACATTGCTTGCTTTCCCTTCAGGCGAATCATTTTAAAGAAGACATTTTATCCTTATTAAATTTTCTCAGATTAAATTAAGAAATCACCTAAACATTTTCCAAGCTTTCTCAGAAGCTCTTTGTAAAGGAATTCTTTTTAGAAGAACACCATTCTTGATATGATGCATTATTTGATAACCTAAAACTAAGCATCGTTTATGTAGAACGTGTGCGTGTCACCATCTAAAAATTATACTCATTTTTATTAGTTGTTTTTGTTCTTTCGGTTTGCAAAAATAAAACAAAATCGTTGAGGCGAACGAACAGTAAGAAGGCGTATTACCGCAGTGTCATACTGAAAACAAACCCGTTTAAAAATAGCTCAATTCGAATGGCGGTTGAACAATGAGGAGATGTCGCCTTTCAACGTGTCAATAATTTATAGTTCTTCTGAATAAATACTCAAAATGGTTGAGCGGACAGAAGTTCTGCTCGGGCGTTTGTTTGGACAGCTTTCTTTGTCATGCCTCAGGGCGTAGATGAATAAAATACCAAATTTGTGCTCCTACGTCTAGTAAATAGTTTGATATTTAATGCGCTGTTCGAAAAGGCTTCTTCTTTACTTAAAAGCACTGTAAGAAGAACTATAAGCCACTCGCAGGCATCACAATAGTGTAATCTAGTTGCGTGGAGGCCCCGTAAATAATCGAATGTCAAAACTCTTCTGGCGAAAACCTGAATTACAAAATGTCCTAAATAAGGGAAGAATTAAAAAAAAGCAACTAAAAACTTAAATAGAAATAAAATAAATGGAGAAATTTTTTGAGCAATCGACTGCAATCGTAATATTTTCAATTTCAACTGATTGTTTCTGTTTATTTAAGCCTTGCGATATTTTTTTATTTATCTGTTGATTATGTTATACAGAGAATGAATAGCTTTAAAAATGTCAACAATTAAACGTTTGGTTCTGAATTTAAGGTTGTGAACTTTCATCTGAGATTTAAGATTATTCATATTTTACACAAAAAAAAAAGATTAAAGAGAGTTAAATATAAAATAAATTTTAAAAAATCTTTAACCTTCGAGCAGCTTTAGGCTTCTTGTTTATGTCGGAGTAAGACGTCCATTAAAAAAATGGTGCTTCAAATAAGGATTAAGTCAAGGACTTTATAGGTTTAAATAATCTATAAATAACTGCATGGCTGGTCATTAACACTAATTTCATTTCCTGACGTGATTAGGATTTTGTTTAACATAATCAATTTGTCAGTGACATACCCGAGTAATTGGTCAAAATGGTTGGAACAAAAATGTTTTGGACGTTCTGAGATTTGTTATAAAACACTTGTACACTTACGATGTATTTAAGTTCCCGTGGTTTTATATCGTAAAGAGTAGATAAATATTTAAGTCGCAATATTAAAGATTAAGCTAATACGATTTCTTGCTCAGCCGATTCGTGGTGTTGAGAAAATTTTAAGTTAATTTAAATTTACTGTTTTACAAGTCCAAATAACAACTCTATAGAAAGCTACCTTTATTTAGTGTGGTTAACATGGCGGTTAGGTAAAAGTTTGCGAGCATGTTTGAAGTCATTGTTAGGTTTTTTTATGACTTGCCGCACCTGAATGTTTTCATTAGGAATCTCTAAACAATGAAATTTGCAATATAAGTAATTCAGCTGGACGTTTAGATTGTTAAATGCGTCGGAAGTCTTAAAACTGACTCGATTGTTTTGATAGAACTACAGATGATTTAACTTCTTTTTGAATCAGAAGTTTTATTATTTTAATTTTATTTTTATTTATTTTTTTATCTGAAGTAATTTGTTTATTAGTAAGAAAATAATATCACGGTTATAAAGTTAATTTTAAAATTAAACATAAAATTTAAACATGGACTGATCTATTGGTTTGCACATCTTTAGAAAAGGCTGAGTTCAGTTTTACTTCGAAAACTGAAAAATTTCAGTTCAGAGAACATTCGTAAGTCTAATAATAGGCGTTCCATTGTATGGGCGTAAAGTATTTACATTGTGGAGTCTATGTCTGAGCGAGCTATGGCTTCAAAGTTTTTTTTCTTTTGAATTCTGAAGTTTTGAACAGTAACTTATCAAACGAGTTTACAATAAACCCCTGTTGGTTGCGGCTGGTCGACTAAGAAGGCTGAGAAAAAAAAACAATGATGCAAATTATTAGAAATAAATTTTTGATGATTGAGGAGAAGTTGGAGGTGAATTGAAGATGTAAGGTCTTACGAACTGAACACCAGTAAAATGAAACAATGAAACGCATTTCCTCATATCAAATCGAGACAGTTTTGAATGCAAACAATTTCCGTATTAAGCTGAATAGTCCTCTAAGTATCGCCCTAAAAACAATATCTTTAAAATCTTTAAATACTACTCTAAATGCCACTTTAAATATTATTTTTAAAAAATTCTCAAATAAATGTCGTCTTCTCTGCCGATGTCTTTTGGATGAATAACAGTCTCGAAAATGATTGAAGAAGTGAGAAACATTTTGGTCGTCGCTGACGTCAGTACCAACCTCAGTTCTTTGAAGTTTTTAAATAGTTTTTCTTCGTGTAATTCACATATTTCATGTTTTATCAAAAGAATATGTTGTTGCCTGCATGGTGGTCGTAAAGATAAATGTCACAACCTATTATTTCGCGACCCATAATCATTATGGGGCACTTACTTAATTATGATGTGTATGTGGCTTTATAAATAAATAAATACTATCGCGAACAAAAAAAATTATTTTGAATTTAGTTTGCTGGCTTATTTCGGCATCTATATCATATTAACTTATTTATCAAATTTACATTTTGATATATCAGGTACATGAATATTACATTTTCATAAATATCAGGTATTGTCTGCTCGCTCAAAGTTGCTTATAACTTTAGCACGATACAGAGTACTAAACAATGAACAATAATTTTAGGATGTGTGTTTTCTAAAGAGACAAAAGAAAAGGGAGTTTTTCAAGCTAAGTTACATTTTGACATGCCGATGGTACTTGGAATTGAAAGTCATTATAGATAAGTATTGAAAGACATTGTAAATAAGGTTAGTGGATAAGCAGTCCACATCTGCTGAATTATGGCCAGTACTATATTTTAAGTGTTTTTTTTTGTTATCTATTTTAGTAGCTACCCAAGATAACCTGCAGCACCACTAATGCAAGCCCAAATACCAGTGCCCACTCTTACAATTTTGGTTGTTACAAAAAATATCTCAGGAGGTTGAAATTCAATTTGCGTACAATTGCGTGACACTTGTTCCTCTATGGATGGCTTTGTCAAACCTCGGCACATCGTGACTTCTAATATCTGGGCAAACATGCATTAAGTGCCTAACTTCTAAAAAAAATTGTTATTATTCCATTCTTCTTGAAGTTCTTTTGAAACGCATTGAACTTTGTCTGTTTTGGCACATGCTTTGATATATCATTATTTTCTTCTGAATTTAGCAATTGTGACTGAAAATTGCGAAGGAATGGTTGTCACAGTAAATGTAGACAGGCAGTCTGGCAGTCTCATTGGATTTAGGTCGGTGATTAAGATTGTAAATACTGTTTCAATACTGTTATGTACAGATACTGCAATCTCAAATTCTCCAAAGCTGAAAAGTTACTGAGATATTTTTTTTGCCCTACATACAATCTAAACCTGTGCACTTACTAAACACAAATGCGTTCTACATTAAGGAGGCTTCTAAGAAATAAGAATTCAAACTTCATTAAACATTTGAAGCGGCTCTTTCGAAAGCCTCCGCCTTTCGACGTGGATCAAAAATAGATCAGGAATTTCGTTACAATGGCTTATTTTTATGTGCTTTAGTTAAATTAGTAATAAATTAACGTTATGTGCACAAACAAAGTGACTATGATAGATGTTGTCAATAACTAATTTGCTATTAAAATATATTTCGAATCAAAATGCAATGATTGTAGTTCAAGTGTGCTTAGGAACTCTAAGGGGTAGTCGGTTATCCTGATTGTAACAAATCCAACTTCAATGCAAACTACTTCACTCTTCACAGGTGTTTCTGTATTAATATGGAGAAGATTATAAGATGTTTAATTCAATTCAGCGATATATTACATGAAAATATTAATATGATTTAAATTTTAGAAAATTTTGATGATGATTAAGGTGACAATACAAGGAATCTGTACATAATAGACACTTGTACTGGCGTGATGCATTTTGTACGTTTTTAGAAATTCTTTGCGTGTCTGAATTTATCGTGCTCATTGTAGTCTTATGATATCCACTTGAGCGTAAACCATTTTTATGTCTTTTATAAATTATGATAACTTTGATAGCCTTTATAGTTGGAAAACCTTCTACTCAAAATCATTTATAAAAAAAAAAATAGAACGGCAATTTCGGAATAAACTCTTGAATGATATTTCAATTTTGATCATTTTAAGGATAGAAATCAGCTAATCGGATTATGGACGTGACAGAGTGGGTCCTTGTTGCTCTTGTGAGTTCATAGCTGGAATACTGAATAGGTTCCTATAGGTGTGCGCTGAAAATAATAATAATAACAGTAATAATATTAATGACAAATTCATTAAAAACCATTAAAGAAATAATAATAAATAAAATTGGAAGTGTCATTGGGGGAGAATCATTGGTCCAACGGCCTTGGAACATTACGTACATAATTTTAATTCTAAGGTTTTAATCCACTTGTGCTTAATACATGAGTCATGTTCGTGACTACGAGTTCAATGGGTGACTTAGCAGGATTTATTGTTTAATTCTCACATTTTATTTGTAAATAAATTATATAATTCAATGAAAGCACTTTATAACCAAATATCGAATCGTTAAAAATTTATTCGCATGGTTCTGAATAGTTGTTACGAGCAATACAAGGGTATAAGAGGTTTTTCGTTATTGTTATTTTATTTTTGGTTACGGAAAACAAAATTTTGCAAAAAATCCAAAAGGAACCGAGGAAGTGCTTCAGTTTGAAATCCATATCGCCCGAATGAGTAACTGAAATTCTATTGTTTCCTTCAATTGTTGCAAGCCCATGAGCTCATACGATCGAAAATTATCTCACGCCTCAAAATAAAAACGCTTAACAATCGATGAGTCAGACATCTTAAAATGACATTAAAAGAAAAGAGTTGGAATTTTTTTTTGGCATTTCCTTGAATGTCATTCATGCTTGCTTACTCCTTCCATTCTTGAATAATTCTGAATTAGTGCCTGTCTGAGGTCAGCAAAGACACCAAATCAAATATTGCAACTAACTTTAAACGATAAAACGCTTAAGTTCCAGACCTTTGAATCTCCGGGAAATTGTTCAAATTAAGGCAAAAGGTTGATCAGAAAATAATTTGCAGAGACTATGGAAGAATTGTTAACATACGGACTTGAAGTAATAAGAACTAAGAAATTTAAACTAACAATAGCATAATAATAATAATAATAATAATATTAGAAAACCAAAATATTAATAGAATTAAAATCTTAATACCAACTCGGAGAATGGTTAAGTCGAACTCAAATCACTCAAGCGCAAGCCATTAATTTCCCACCTACGAACTTCTAAGCGCAAAAGCAAAGGTTCCTTTTGAATTATGGATAATTAAGGCACACACGAGCGTTTAGAATATTTGCAAAGATTTGAAATGATTGCTTCTGTAAAGCAACGAGAAGCGGTGTCGACCAAAATGTCCTCAAGAGTAATAGCTTTGTATTATTTAATGCATTGTAGAAGATATGAAACATATTGAATATTTGAGTCAGGTTGATAATTATTCAGAATCATGTTTATCGTATTTATTCATTAACATTTTAATGATTTATAATTCAATATTTAATTTCGAGTTACAAAAATTAATTTATATCTAAACGTATTATGTATTTAAACCAAATAGAATAGATTTCGTTTTTTTAACTTCTCGTTCACGGTATTGGAGTCTTTGAATATCGTGTAATGCAACAAATAATTAATCAGAATTGCAAATAATTCTTCACCGATTTTGAATAATTGTTTTTAGATGAAAAGTTCAACGAGGACTATGCAGATTCAGTACGATCGAAACATTCAATTTGAAATGTATTTAAAAAAACAAAAAAAAAGTACCGAATGTCTTAGAGTGAAGCATGGAGCTGAGTGAGAATGGTGAAGGAATTGACAAGTAGAGGTAGCTCCTTTCACACGTCTAACATTTTGAAAGCGTATGTGGGAGCTTAATAAATCACAGCATGAAATCTCCTTGAATACTTCATGAGAGTTTTTTATTATATCAAATAGTGTACTGAACTTGTTGATAATTCCCCTTTTATACTTTTATATGATGATTATGGGATTTGTTACCTCAATAAGGCTTAACATATTTTAAATGGTCATTCAATGGATCATAATAAGGCTATAATAAGCAATTCGCCAAATTTTATCTTTGTTACATTATACATCTCCGGTTGTTAAATTTTGTTGTTTTTTTATTAAACTTTCAAGACAAATTACATTGGAACCCCGTTTGGTCCTGAGAGCTTCGAAGTAACAGCTGCTATCGTCAGAGGGGCTTTCAACTTGAGTATTCAGGAGGATTTTTGGCTCATTTTGATTTGTTTATATAAGTAAATAAACTTTAAAATATTGTCAACAGTTTATCAACATCACTTGTTAACAAATTCAAGCAATAAGCGGAGCAACCATAAGAGACATAAGTCACTGAAAACGGGAACATGTAATAATAAAGGCTTACAAAAATTTAAGAATAGTCCTAAAATGAAAAATTTTGAACACGACTTTTGTCCTTGATATTTAGAAAAAAAACAAAACATTTTAACCTCATATCCCTACATGTGCAAATCCTGCAATATTTATGGGCCAACATCCACTTCACTCACCCAGCACTCCATAGCCTAGCCAAAGCTCACACCCCTTAACACTTGCAGGCTCAACTAACCATGATAGCAGATGATCACAGTAGCCAACGATGCCATTTCCCTAGTCATAAAAGTACTAGGCAAGACTCGATTGTCAACAAATCATGTTTTATAACGATTTCAAATATTCATTAAAAGTATGGACTGGCACCTTAGCCACTAAATCACAAAATTCCTGGTCACTTCCAGTAACTAGAGCTTTAGAAGATACATAATTTTCAGACTTCTTGTCAAATTGATCCTTGCCAATAAACTTAAGGAATTGATGTCGTTGTCTGATGATGTGAGTCCTCGTTTTTAATATGCCCGGCCATTCCATGATTACCTCGTGACTAAGGCCCATGGTGTTGTGCAGGTAATCAAATCTTTGAGACACGGCATATTTACCTGAGCAAAGAAATTATTTAAATACAGGTTTTAATCACTCAAGCTTAAAATAATTATCAAAAAATAAAGATTCAGACAGATATATTATAAATTGTCATCATCATCATCACTAAATGTGAGATTGGTACAGACACCTCTTGGAATGTGTCACAAATGCATGCAAAAACAACCATGCATTAAAATTCTGTTACATCAATACCATCAATACCCAATAGTGCAATGACAGACCTGCTACTAATAATCTCGGTTCTTGAAGCAAGATCTTTTTGATTTCTTCGCGCTGAAACCCAAGAGTCCCTTCCATATGAGCTTTATTATCCTACAAAATAAACATTATTATATGTTGTTATTATGTGTTTCTACACATTTAAGTTTTAAGGCACAATTTACAGACAGTATTTTATTATAGAAATTATGAAAAATCTCAATGGCACATGGCAAAATTAAAAACCTTTTTTAAAGAAAAATAACTTATTCACATTTCTGACTAGTTAATATTTTTTAATGGAATAGAATTGACAAAAGAGGCAAGTCCAAAAGAGGATTTATCAATTTCTACATTACAAAAACCTGCCAATATTTTGTATGAAACAGCAAAGCATGGATTGGATGACAAATAAAACAAGTAAGTAGACAGAACAGAGAATATTATATCGGGATAACTTCAGCTAAATTTCACAACAATCCCAAATTATAATAAAAATTAGCCTAAACATTTATAATTACCCGGATGGACTCTTGCTTCCATACGATAAGTTTGGGAAACTTTGTCACAACTTCCCTGACTTCATGACCTGATCAAAAACACCCTTTAACTTCACTTTCAATCATTGAATGATAATCACCAAGCTCTTACCATTGAGTTGGAACGTCTTTTGTAAAAATCCAAGTTGCTTATCCGTGATAAGAGTTGATGTTGTCAGGACCGAAGGTTCTTTTGTAACAATTCTCGCGACTGATTCCTCAGAAAAATCTTTTGACATAAAATAATCAATCCTTAATTGAAGATTATCCAATGATTCCTTGAAAATTGAAGGATGCTTTGTAAACATTTTCCCCATATTTTCTGGAAGTATTTTATGATCATATAAAAACAAAATATAGGGCTGTATGTCCATCTTGAAGTCGGCTTTGATAAAATATTCGGCCATGTCACTGTCTTTCTCTACTTCAGATAGGTTAACACCAAGTTTGACAAAGTTTTGCAACAATTCAGATTTAGACACAAATGCAGCCAATGTTTCAGATCTCTGTGGAACAGCTGGTGTGAACAAAAAGGAATCATTGTTCTTAATTTCTTTTAGCAGCATGTTTTCATCCTTTTTCAGAGTGATTGATGATATCTCAGCTACAGATGATTCTGGCTCTACAGCAGGAATAATCACATCTTGAGAAGTTGAATCTCCATGGCACCATCTTCTTCCATAGCTGATGATACTTCTAAAGTTCAGTATGTTTAATCTTCTCAGTGCCATAACGTCCAATGTTCTTTTTTAAATATCTATATAAATTAAGAATGATGAAATTATTTAACAAAAAGGTATGCCACAAATATTTTATGTAATTAAGCACTAGCATTTGCAAACATTAGTTTCCAAATTAATCTTAGGCTCTGAGAGCTTTAAAGTAAATATTAACAAAAATTAACGTAATTCTTATTAATTAATCCTTAACAAAAGTCAGCTAGAAACCATAAGGAATTTATAAAATGTTGGATATGACAATTTTAAAATATAAGGTAACTACAACATTCTTATGACATCCGTGATTTGAATCCTCGAATAAGATCATCTTTAAAGATGATTTTATGTTATGTTGTTGCTCTTAAGCAGAAAGTCTTTCAACGCCTCGTTCGAAAGCAAGACATTTAGGCGAAAGGTTAAATAGAAATTGTGAGTAAAATTACTAAACTACCTCTACTTTAAAGTGGTGATTCAGAGCAAATATACGGTAGTAACAAACAAGCCTTGGACAGGGAACACACTGTTATCGACATAAAGCACGGGCGATTTAAGTTCACTTTTTGGCATAACTAAAAGATAAATTAATTAAAAATACACATCACAAATAATTAAATTGATTATAAATACAATCATAAATAAAAACTTATTTTAATTGAATTATTAAAAAGAATAGAATAATATAGAACAATAAGTTAATAATTATTACATATTCAATATGTAATATGAGTACAATTGTTGGCATGTTTATATATGAAACTTATTTATTGTCATTTACTTTTAATTTTATACTTTTATGGATTTAGCAGCTCTTGTTTAAAACAGGTTTTGTTATTCAAAATTAATCCTTACAACTTTTCAAGGCTTGCTTTGTTTGAAAATCTTGTGTTTATCGGGCAGGTTTTCATTTTATTCATAAGTTACTCACGGATACGGAACCCAATTTATGATAGGCCGCATAATTATAAACGAAGTCAGTTCTAATGTTTCTTTAATCTCTAGATGCATTTGTCAGCTGTGGTCAGCAGTAAAAATGTAAGAGCGGTGAAATTCCTGACTACGATAGCTAAATTTAGCGGTGACAAAAACATTTTACATCTTAAATGCATGGTGTGGCAGGCATACAAATGAAAGGCTTGCATAAAATGAAAGAGAGGTTGCGTTTTTCCAGAGAATTTCAAAATATCCAAGTGTATTTGAACATTCTTGTGGGATTCATTGGACGAGTAATTATTGAATTGGCCAAAAATGTTTAGTGAGACGAAGAATCATAAAGAGCCTATATTAATATGCAGATTGCTCCAACAAAATTTTGGTTTGTTGTGGTAATAAGTAATTTTAGAAATGATTCAATAGGCATCTGCAGAGGCTGACGTTGAGCATGGGTTTCAACTACTTGCTCCACTTAGTCATAACTTAATCACAAGATAAATGAGTGCTTAATTTAACAAAGAACATATTTGTTTATGTTTAATTTTCCCTTGATAAACGTTTTTCCATGTTTTCCTATTCTGTAGATGTTCTACGGAATTTATTTTGCAATAGTGGTGTTTTTTGTCTTTACATTTGGTGACAAGGAATATGTTCATCATACCCACAACCAAGAACATTATCCCAACGGAGTGCACAATGCAGATTATGACAAAAATGTCCTTCTAGGTACAAAGCATTCAATTTTCTCAAAAATTAGAATTTCTTTTCATTTTGTATGATTCTGTTTTAAAATAAATTAATTCTTATTCATTACATCAGAATCCCTTGGCATGAATGATGATTTTTCAAAGATACCTGTTGCTGAAGCAAAAGAAAGAGTTTCTAGACATATGAAGAAAATAGATTTAGACCAAAATGGACTGATAAATAAGCATGAAATATCAATCTGCATTTTCAATTACTTCAAGTTATTATATTTACTTTTAATACACCTTCTAATCAATCTGTATTTTACTGAGTGATAATATTTCCATATTCAGGAAAGCAGACAAGGAAGAAGCAGAAAAAAAGTTAGCTGATGTGGATGAAAACTTGAACAATCACGTGGAATGGGAGGAATATCTTAGGAAGGTGTATGGATATGAGACTCATGAAATCGAAGAATTCAAAAAAGATACATCTCCAGAAATGACCACTTTTCTTAAGGTGTTTTTAATAATAATAATAACCATAATCATAACAATACTAATAATATAATAGCTTACTTAAATGAAACACAGTTATTGGCTCATGCAGAGGTGACATGCTTATTGCATGCATAAGCAGCCACAAAAAGCCACCCTCAGTGAGAGCTCTGTAAATGACCTAAGTAATTGATGGGCATATGTAAATTCATTACCATTACATGGAACTATTTTTACAGCTGGTCTCAGATGACTTAACAAGATTTCAAACTGCTGATCTGGATAAAGACGGAAAGCTGAATTCTGAAGAATATGGCGCTTTTCTTTATCCATCAAATTATGAATATATGCATGACTATGAAATCAACCTGACTCTTTCACAAATAGATAGAAATGGAGATGGATTTGTAACATTTGACGAGTATCTTGGAGACTGTAAGTGTTAAAGAACAAAATGATGAATTTATGAATATTGTGGTCTGCTTGATAATTTTTCTTTATTCTTAAGATTTGTCGGTTAAATCAAACTTTTAGAAAATTACAATAATTTACCTAAATATATGTAATTAATTCACGTTAACTTGAATCCAATCCGTGATATATTTTCTCAACAGCCACTCCTGCTGCAGAACAGAGGATTGTTGATCATGAAAACTTTTTGAGTTATGACTCAAATCTTGATGGGAAGTAAGCATCACTCAGGGATATTGTTGTGACCTTTTTCTCATTATGCATATTCTAAGCGATTAAAATTTAGGCAATATTAACGTTTATTATGTTGCTAAATGATTTAGAACATCTGTGGCATAATGACCCCAAAAGGTATGTAATGCATTAACTTGATAATGGAAAGTCTCTAGTTGATATATTTTGTATAGTTGATATCTATTGCCAGTTGGCGGCACTTTTAGTCACTGCCTTTTTGGTCAAGGCAACAACAAAGTGATGGCTCGATAAATTGTCTATCACGCCAAAATATTATATAATATATATGTTGTTGTTTGATATATGCTTGATAAATATTAATACATTTAATAAAGGCTGGACAGGAGTGAAATACGGGTTTGGCTGCTGCCTAGCAAGAAGACTCTGTCTGAGGAGGAAGCTGAACACCTCATCGATGAGACTGATATCGACGGAGATAGACAATTATCGTTACAGGAAATTGTTGACAAATATGATATATGGACTGGAAGTGCAGCTACTCAGTATGGCGACGACCTTAAACGCGACCATTCGGAATTGTGAATTGGCGCGCTTTTTTGAGTTGGGTTCTTATGTTTTTACAAGGATATACAACAGGGAGTTATCTCAGCTTTTGAGTTCATTTCGGATACGAGTTTTCAGTGATGCATAATAAATGATAGAAACCGGAGTACTTTGCGCTGAGCCGATTTTGTGTCTTGATCACCGCAAAGGTATTGATTTGTTCGGGCCACGTCGAGTTTGTGTTGTTTATTTTGGCATATTAAGTAGAGATGAATTGAGAAACGTTATGAATGTTACTTGAACGTATGATGTCGCGCTGAATTTGGGACATTTCGGTAAAGCTAAGTTGGATGAAGAAGGAATTCTGTCATTAATCCTTGAGTCAGTCTCATGCCGGACATGCCAGACCAACAGCTTCAGTTAAAAGTTCAGAGTCTCGAGAAATTAGAGCAGTATTTAAAACAGCAGGTTCGGGTTTTGAAAACTCATTGTGTGGGTACTGGCTTCTAGAAGTCTGCTATGGGCTAAGAGGTGAAAATATTAAGAGGTATTGAGGTTGTGATTTTAAAAGGAGAAATCTAGGATCTTTCTTTCCATTTTTTGAAATTCGAGCCTTTATGGTGGGGGGGGGGGTTAAACTTCAATCGCTGGTTTCTGCTACTTTTCTCTTTAGGCATATCCTCGACAATTGAATTTTTAGGGACAATGAATTTAATAATTGGTCATTACATGGAATCTACAAAATCTTGTTCTGAGAAGTCGAAGAATGTATTGTTCTAGGTATCTGACCTTGAGGATGACAGGCAGGAGCTTTATGATCTTCTGAAAGAGGACAAGAAAATCATCCATGATCTCAAGGTTTAGTTTAATTTCTCAGAACTTTTGAATTTATTGGTTCGAAGCAGTAATCAAGCAATTACATTAATTCAAACTAACAATTAGGAAACTTGCATTTCCTTTATTTTAAGATGATAGTATTAATAAATTATTTTTGGTTTGATTCATTTTATTTGGAAAAGAATAATCACATCTGCAATTGTCGATCTGTTTTCAGATCAAAGTCAGATCTCTGGAACTGTCTGAGGACAATCTGAAGAAACGGTTTGATCGATTGTCAGAAGAAGAGTCCAGATTACTTCAAGAAAATGATAATTTGATGAGCAAAATCCATGAGCTGGAACTCACTTTGAGCCTCCCAACCAAAAGGACTGGTGTAGATAAAAGTCAGGTAAAATACATGTTATAATTTTGTTAAAGTTTGTTTTGGATCATTACTTGATCGGGTTAACAATTTTTAGGCAACAGATTCATATGAACCCGAACAGTTACTCAATTTAAGAAAGCAACTTGATGAAAGGAATAAGGAAATTGAAAATTTAGAAAAGAGGACTAAACTTCTTGAAAAGGAAACAACAGATATATCTACTGACACCCAAGGGTTGAAATCTAGGGAAGATGAGGTAATATGAGTTCATTCGACCAAATTAGAGCTGCTCTGTTTAATTATGTTAGAAGTTTATATTTATATCATTGGGGTGAACAAAAGTCTGGTGATCTCCACTATATTCCAAAATCCGAAATATAAAATTATGTTTCAGAGATTTCTTGCTAAACAGTGCTTAGTAACAAAATCAGGATATTGCATTTAATAATTTCAGGAGAAAGAAAGGGAATTATTAAACCTTAAAAATGAACTGAAAGATTTAAGAACAAAATTGGATTCACAAAGAGGCATCATAAAGGAAGTTCAAACAGAGGAAAGTATGTTCAGTGGAGGTCACCATGCTGAAGTACAGAGTGATGAAAGTTTCTTCCACAAGAAGGCTGAAAAGAGAGCTTTTACTCAGACCGAAGGAAGCATTTATGACGACCAGAAATGTCAGACGGAGGACGTTGAAGTTCGAGAGAGAAGAATGCGACAAAATAAAGATGTGCAGGTTGAATTGATCGACAAGTCGTTTCAGAATGTCGGAGTTCAAACCGTAGAAGATTATTCGTGGGGAGATAAATTGAAAATCTTTGAGAAGAAGTTATTAGATGCAGAAAATGAAATTAAGGTTTTAATTTACTTAATTTCAATTTTGATAAAATGGGTTGTTGATTTTGCTTGGTCTTTTCATTTATATAAGACGTTTTTAAGTGCTCTTTCGAGATGTAAAAAGTTTCAAAATTGAACATATAGAGGAAGTAGTATATGGTTTTTGGTTCCATCGCTGTCATGTATACTGCATGTATTCAATTGGTTCATCACAAATACAATAATATAACTACACTAGTTGTTTTGGTTGTATCCATTCATTGTTGCACTCAGAACAAGGATGAAGAATTGAATGAGCTTCAGAGGATCACCAATGATAAGAACCAGGAAATTTCAAGGAAGGAGTTGGAAAGTCAAGAGCAACAAGACAAAATAGAAAAATTGACAAAAGAGGGGAAGATGCTGAAAGAATTGTTTGACAAATATGTTGAGGTTTAGAAATTTGTTTGAATCTTTTGAGTTATTCAGATTGGTATCTTAGCAGAATGCTAACATGCTCACATTTTTTTTAAAATCACAGTCAAATTCTTAAAATTAAGTATCTATATATGTTTGGTGTCTCTAGGATATGAGACTTCTTTTCAATAGTCACTGAAAAAGGCATAATTTTGATATATTGCATACTTTATTCCTGTCCAGTAATAATAGAAGTAGTTTATTTTTTAAAGGTTTGAAGAGATATTAGTCTTTTTTTGAATGAATTTAGTTAAGATTACTTGAAATATTTTGAACTTTGTCATCAAAAATAGTCAACAAAATCTGAGAAAGCAAGGCACGAGGGGGAAGTGAAGAGACTGAGGGGAGCTGTAACTGCCAAGGAGGCAGACCTGGAAAGTGCAGCTCAGGATCAAGAGAAGGTCTTTGAAAAACTTCGTGCCACTCAAATGGATCTTGTCAGTGCTGAAATGACCAGGGTGAGTGTTATTGTTTCCTGACTTATCATTTAAAAAGGTTATTTCTAGGACAATTAAAAATAAATTACATGGAAATTATTTCATTATTCCTCTTTCTTTTTAATTTCCTCAAGAATCCCTCTAGATATAATTAATAATTAATTAATAAATTAATATTCCACTAATGATTTGAAAACATTAAGCAGGATGAGAAGGCTGGAATGTTGCTGAACAAAGTTTTGGAAATTGCACAATTTAAGAAAAACATATCTGATAAAGATGAGGAGCTAAAGACACTATGGACTGACATGAACAAAATCCAGGCCAATTACTCTAATTACATTGAGGTGATTCTACAGTCTTTGAAAGTTTAAGTATTAGATTTGTATCATGCAAATTGCATCAAAATAGCCCCTTATCACTTTGAGACAGACAACCGAAACCGAGAGGGCCCTCCTTGACAACCAATTGAAAGAACTGACGGGGGAAGTCGACAGTAAACGCAATGAACTGGAAATGACGAACAAGGAGCTGGAAAAAACTGCTGAAAAGCTGAGGAAGAAGGAAGAAGAATTCCTTTCCCTAATGAACAGTAAGGTGAACAAATATTCTTTACATTTTGGTAAATTCTACTCATTTTGGTACTTTAATTACTAAAAATTAATTTTAATTAGTTTAAGTAACGCATTAAGGTTAACTGTTAAATGAATTCTGCAGAATCAGATTACAAAGGAAAGCAGTGAAATGAGAAAAATTGTGAAAGATAAAGATGATGAACTGAAACTGCTCCTGGAGGATTTCCACAACCTGCAAACTAAACACTTGGCATTGGCACAGGTTGATAGTGATTTTCCTATAATAAATCTAAAATAAACTTTAATAACAATATAACTAATTTAAATGATTGTTTCTAAAAGAGTTAAATTTTATGGGACTACATAAAGGAAATATTAATGTTCACACTCATAATAGTTTTGCTGGTCTATGAGACATTTTTTGCCTTAATCCTAATCCACTTGGCCATTGTTCACTTTTATATAATAAAATAGTTGATCAAAAAGTGTTAAAGTTAACAATTTATGAATTTCATTAGATTGAAAAGACAAAATGAAAGTAGAAATTCCAATTTTTGAATTCTTATTCTTAGGAACACGAACATTGTTCTCCAAGGCAAGAGGAATTGTCAAGAAATTTAGAGGCTTGTAAAAATGACTTCAAACTTTTGAGAGACAAAAATTTGGACCTGACCAAGCTGGTTGAGGCAAAAGAATCCAAAGTTGACCTTTTGACCTCAAGAAGTACTGAACAGGAAGAAAGGATTAAGACTTTGGAAGATGAAAACTTGGAGTTGAAAGAGAAAATCAACAAAACTGAACTGAGGAACGAACTGCTTAATTCGACAAATGAACAGAAGATGAGATTAATAACCTCCACCATCTTGAAACATCAGGCTGAAAAGAAATCCGAAGAGTTGTCCGTGGCCTCTCAAATTTCATTCCTGAAAAAATCTCTTCAAAACAAAGATGAAGAGATTCAACTCTTAACTAATGACATTAATAACTTACACAAGAAGTATCTCGATGCTCTGCAGGTTGTTGTAGCTAATATTGGTAATCAATGCAATCTTTCTTTTCTGCAAAACTTAACATTAACTTCTCAGCAGAGGTCAGGCCAAAGTCTGGAAAATCCTGAGGACAATGTCAAAAGCAAGAGCAGACTCGATTCTGAACTGATGAGGAAGGATGAGGAAATCAGGACATTGGTGAATAATGAAGAGAATCTTCAGAAGAAAATATTTGGTTTGATGGAGGTTAATTTTAATATTTTATATTTTAATATTTTGATGGAGTTATTTTTAATATTTTATATAACTTTATAGGTAATTTATAAAATAACAGTAAATTATTTGTTATTTTGTCATGCTTTTAATTTGTTGATGTCTGGACAAGCTATGTCCAAATGTAATGCCAGATCACTTTTTAATTTATATACCATTTGTGCACACACTGATATCCCAGAGTGTTCCCTGTCAGTATAGACTAGGTTGTAAACTTGTCATGGTAATATGGATATTTACACTACTTTTGAATGTAGAAATATGCCCATTCAGCTAACTTGCATATGTAATTTTAATGTCACACTTCAAGATAAATGTAGATAAATTGGTTGGAACATTTTTTTTTCAGTCAATCCATCAAAATACAGAAAATGCTGAAAAAGAAAGATCAAAATTAGTGAAGGAATTGAAAGAAAACATGTTGCATTTGGAGGACAAGAATAAGAAATTTGAGGGAATTGAACAGGAACTAAAGACTGCAAAGCTGGAGTCGATCGAAAATGAAAAGAAAATGATTGATTTGAGAGACAAACTTCTTCAGGCCACAAATGCTTTGAAAGCTCTCTCTCAACAGAACAAAGAACTTCTCATTCATCAAAAGAATGCAGACCGACTCATCTCAGAGAAACAAGATTTAGAAAAACAGGTTTGTTTTATACTTGTTTTTGTTGATACTTGACTTTTTAAATGTGATAATATTTATTATTATAAGTATTTATTAACCAAGATATTACTTAATGAGTAAAACCTAACAGCATCTTAATAGAGCAATATTTGAATTTGTAACAAACGCAGTTCGGAGAATTGGGAAAGAAGCACTTTGCTGAAATGGTAAAATTGAGGGATGAATTGGAAGGAAGTTTTAAGGAGAAGGCAGATCTTGAGAAAAGTTTGGTTGATTCAAAAAATTGCATAGCAATTATGGAAAATGAAATCTATCAAAAGAATCGACTTCAGTCCAAAATTGATGAATTAATTTCAAGCCATCAGGAGAAGGTAAGATGTCAATGGTCATACGTGTTTTCACGAATGCTTGAACTGATTGAATAACAGGTTGATTGATTGATTGATTGATTCAAATGGTTTTGCATTTTTTTTGTTTGTGATTGATATCTAGGCTTATGCTTTTACTCTTATAAATGTTTATTTATGCATTGGATGGTTTGACTCAGGTAATGAATAAGTAATGAGTTCATAAGGGAACTGCAAAAATTATGCATTGTGGATAAGGCCATTTATTTCATTTATTGTTTATTTATTTATGTTTTAGGACAAGCAACTTGCCAAGTTGTCAGAAAAATTAAATTCTATGGGAAGTGAAATAAATAACTTGCTCAGTGAGAAAAGAAATTTTCTCCAAAAGGAAAATTACTACAAAAATCTTCAGAAAGAAGTTAGATTATTTTTGGTGATTATGTCAATAAAATCTAATTGAGGCAAGTTTGCAGTTTGATAGGTTGGGAGTTGTCTGCCAAAAACAGACACAGGATTTGAAGGAATCTCGTGCCAGGGAACATAAACTCTCTTCTCAGCTCAAGGAGAAGGTTTGGATTGTTGATCTGATAAATTCTTATCTTTCCCAAACTTAATTCCCATTTCTTATACTTATTTGTTGTTTGAAATTTTGTCCAATTATTAAACAAATTGGTATGTAAAAGATTCTACCATTATATTTGTTGGTGAATTTGTGTCATTAATTTCTTAATTTCTTCCAAAAAAAGGACACAATAATAAAGGGACTTAATGATGAACTTTCCGATTGCATGGAATTAAGTCGAAAATTGAACATCTTGAATATCAGCAGATAGCAAAGGTTTGCATTTTTTAAAATTTTATTTCTTTAAAATTTTAAATCAGAAGCCTATAAACATTAAAAACAAAGATAACCAAACATTTCAGCTGTTGTGATTGGAATGAGGAAGAAATCTGTAAGTTATATTCCTAACTGAAACAATCTTCTGGAATACGTCTGAAAATATTGATGAAAGGATTTCTCTTTCCTGAGAGAGTCCTCCATAACTTTTGAAATGTTGTCAAGGGTGGAAATTATGTAAAGTTTTTCCTGCTTGTTGGGTTTACTTCCTATTTAAGCCATTGAAAACGCAATTAACTGCCTTAACCTACATCTTGGATTGGGATCTCTTTCTCATAAGCTGTTGTGGCTCTCAGCCATAAATTTCTAGCTTTTCTCTAATTATATGTTGGCTGTTGATCCTATGATTCTGGACTTTGGGTTCATTATGACCCATTTTGTTAAAACGATGTGTGTGCTTTCAAGTGCTTTATCTTCAATCATTCTAAAACGAAAATGAGCCACGTTTCTAAATAGTTTCTCGTCACCCTCATTAAATTTGTCTTTATATCCATATTTATAAATTATTTATTTTTTATATCCAGATCATTCTGAAAAAAAAGGTGATGGAACTCAGGTTTATGTTCGTATTCATATATAAAACATTTATTAATGTGATACGTAGATGTTCATTAGCTACTGGGAGATATTAATTTCAGTGATTTAGGACAACTATATTTTGTAATTTAAGCAAAAAAACTAGAAATATGATGAGTGAAAATCGGTGAGACTCACGTAGAAACAAAAATCTTTATTTTTCCGGTTGAAACAAACGTTGAAAATATAAAATAAGTAAATTCAATAATGACTTTAAAATTTTGAACTGTCAAACTTAAATGTTTTTCAACCTGAAAGCTCATCATTTCCTTGAGCCAATTCAATCGAATCTTTTTGTGATCTATCAAGAATAGCTTTTGCTGGCGCTTTCTGAACTTTAAAAATGCACTTATCCGAAGGTATCTACATATTGGAGACTGTCTTAAATTCAATTTCAACTTGTTTTCAAGCCCCCTTGTATGCCTCACGAACAAGAATTCTCTTCTGGCGATGATCCAGTTTTCGAAGATCTTTTAAAAATCATCTGATAACATTTCTGGAACATTTAAACACCTTTGAAATTTCTGAAAACGACGAATTTAGCTCATTTAATGCCTTTATTTTTCCATTTCACCAAGTTGTCTTCAGGAACCCATTTATAATAAGCCTAGCCAACGACTCTTTCAAACCAAATAATTATTTAATATTTGCCTTTATATAAATATATATATAGAACTTTATCATAGTAGCCGCACGTAATGGTCGATGTAATAAAATACTATTTTCTGCACAGGGAGAAACACCATCCTTAATGTTTGAAAGGACTCTGAACGACATCAAAGGGATTTTTCCATGGAGTTTCATTCATATTCAAATTTTGTTTCACAAACGTATTGAAATTTTATTAAGTAAGAATTGAGGCATAAAATAATTGGAACTTATAGCAATTACATGCTATGGCTTTTCAGAAAACTAAAAATGTAAAATTTTAGCCTCTGTCCCAAACTTATGATAGGCACTGTGATGAAGATTCAAGAGCAATGTTTGCAATACTTGCCAAAGGCAGACTCTTTGAGAGACATTATTACTGAGTTATTACCTATAAAAGGTAGAGATTCATAGTATGAAATGTCCAGTCGAGGAAGCGGTGGGATATCTAAAGGCCTTCTGTGATTGATCTTTTCGAACAAGGCATCGATGGTTCGATTGAAGATCAATTCTTCCATGCATTCGACAGCTAGCCACTCAAAGTTGCTGTGGAATTTGTTGATAAATAGATGAGGATGTCGGACTATCCACTGCAGATCTTCAACTCCGAATATGCATAATTGCCTCTGGAAAAATCCACGACATTCCCATGGAGAATTTGCAGCTTGCCACAAGCTGAGCCGAGCTATTGATGGCTTGTTCTCAGCGTTTCCTAATATCACAAATGTTGATAACTACTCGATATAATTTTCAGATTTATAACTTATATCTGAACTTACGAGCATTCACATACCTAAATAAGCCCCTGGAGCGCCTAAGTGAGGATTGTGGTTGAGTGTCGACCAAATATATTCGTCCGGTACGAGGGTGTTTGAGAACCAATCGATCAAGTCCTGAGATAATTCTGAATACAGGAAGTAGACCACGAATGCTCGAGAGAGAATAACCTGAAATTTGTCTACACCATTCATGACCAAGTATGCGCTTCTAAGATTTTGAATTCGCTAACTTGATTTGAACCGGTATAGAGGAGAACATCGTGAGGGGGTGGCGATTTTGGGAGAAGTGAGGGAACGTTGTAATTCAGCAAGTCAGAATGGTACCATTGGAATAGCTGCCTCAGATGCAAATATGGAATCATTGCTCTACAAAAGAAGGTTTTAGGCTGATGTTATGCATACAAGAAGAGACACTTTTCCCTAGACATTACTCACCTTTTACGGCTTCCGTCGATATCATTAGCCCCTCTGAAAAGTTTTAATACACGGACGAGTTCTGAATTGCTCATCAAGGGAAACATCCTTCCGCTAAGGTTGATAAAGTACTTCCATTTGAACTTCAACAGCTCCTCCATGCAAATCATTTCGGCTTGCATGATGCTTATGTGACCCCAAGAGACACTGATCGTCTTTTTCGGCAATATTACATTCGGTAAGCAACTGGCAATACTTCGCAAAACCTTTTTAACTTTTTCCTCAGCTTTGGCATCGATGTGGATGCAGTAAAAATTTTGTGGGGCATAAATGCCACGGAGCAGACGTTCAGCCAACAAGTAGTCGATGTAAACCAAGATGTTATAAGCAATCGGAAAAGAGGCTTCCTCTTCAGATTCGGGCAGTGTCATATATCCCCGCCTCTTTATGAATTCTGAGCAGTTTCTTGTCAGTTCGTAATAGCTGTCCGCGTGTAATATCGATTCGCCAATTTTATTCATGAGCTCACGAGATTTTTGTACTTCTTGCTGGGAACCTTCGAATAAATTGGGACAGCTGATGCCTGTTCTGGAATAAACGCTTTCCAAAGATTTGGCATAAGAATTGAGATAACTGAAGTTAGATTTCGAAGTCATGAAATGTGAACCAATTTTGATGGTATCGTCCAGAAGCTTACTGATATCAACTTTCATGTCTCTTAACCAAGTTGTCTGAACTGTTGCCGAGTAATGAATTTCACCGAGCAACATGATGTAGAAGACTGCAATAAAGCTTACACAGAAAAGCATAAATTTCCATGCCTTATTCCGGAGAGAATGCTTTTTAAGTCTCATGCCTTAAACTGGAGTCTCAAACGATGAACTTTGACTATCTGTAAATCGAAGAGTCCTTTTTAACGATGCCATTAAAATCTTAATAATTAGCACTTTTGACAAATTTACCGAGATAGCTATCGGACTTAATTGAACTTAAGCATCCAGTATTTTAAAACAGATAATTAAAATTGAAAGCTTCAATGTTGCCAATACAGCAATATTTCCTGAGGCGGATGTTAACTAGTAATTCGCAGACGCGTAGTAATAATACTATTAATTACAATAATAATAATAATAATAACAATGATAATAATATTTCGCAAATGATTTTACTTAATCAAAATTAACAACTCTTTTCGTCATCAGGCTTACTTAACCATTTCAAATGACACACCGGTGTTCCAATTTATTAGAACTTTTCCCCATTTATCGACTGCAGAAGACCTCCGAGCGCAATGATTCCTCTTCCCATGGACGAGACAAAAACTTGACCTATCTCGCTCCTCTAAACACGCCCTTAGACAGTCCCAAAGAAAACACGAGTCAGATTGTTGACAACGATCGTTTGTATGGACAACGAAGTTCCACTCGAGGGTCGAGGAAAGCTGACACTACCGACCGTGACATCCCCACGATCCATCACTCGGACAGAAAAGTTGCCAAATGGCTGGAACGAAGAAAATACATTAATGTGGAACCAAGGACTAGTGACAGCTAGAAAATTTCCAGCTAATAGACCGGACATTATATTGTTAAACAGAAAAGATAAACATCGCCTGCTAATTGAGATATTCATCCCAGATGACGAAAATGACCTAAAGAAAATTGTAATTATGTACGAAAAGAACATGCATATTACTGGCGGAAATTTTGACTTATTAAGTTATTTACTTTTCAAATTTACAACAAATTAAGCAATTTAATGTTCCTTATTCGTTTGAATTTTACTTCCTTGTGGTTTAAATTATGGACTACAATTTCATCTTTCTGCAGATAAAATTGACAAAATTTGATGCTTCTCCCATCCAAAAAATAGTTCCAAGAAATTTAAACTGAAGTTAATGTCATAGATGACCCTGCTCATGAATATTCTTTTGCAACAAAATTTAAGTTTTTGATTTTAAATTTAATATAAAATAAATATTAGGATTGTAAAATTGCCTCCACATCCTGTTCGGCTTCATTCAGCCAATTGCACTTCGAACAGTTGCTATCTTAAATAAATGGATGATAAATAAATTTTAAAAAGTTATTTTAAATTGGCTCAATTAAAAAAGCTCCACCCGTCTTATCCCAGCACAGGTGCCTCATTAGGGAACGAGAAACTGTCAAGAAATGTAATCACAAAGTGATCCGGTGGAGACAATCCTACCACTCGAGAGAGGTCTCAGAGCTTATCAATAACTTATTATAAAATACAAGAACTCCAGATTTAATAATAACGTCGAATGAAGACGGAATGCTCTTCCTAATTAGGAGGACGGGAATAATTATCTTCTCCATTAACAACGCACTCGTAAAAATCCATCAGGAAAAGCTGCTAACAAAAAAATGACCGCTCCAGAATTTTAATGTTTTATTATCGTGCTTTTTTTTTAAATAAATTTTTAATAATAGATTAAATAATGATTTGCAATGATTGTAATTAAACGATAAACAGTTGAAGCAACAAACTCTCTGAGCTTCGATAATCGCAATCTCTTTATCAGATTTTATCAGTTGCTAGTAATGATCTTGACGATCGAATTTCAAAGGTCAAATTTCAACCCGTTCTAGAACTAGATGATGATGATGACGATGACGATGGTCCAACTATTTTGGCATCACAAGAGTAAATATAGAATTTAAATATAGAAATGACAAATGTTACAATTATTTATTATTATTATTGTTATTGAAATGCAATTAAGTGAAATTTCTTTTTTTAGAGCTTGTCAAGAGTAAATATAGATTCAGAAATAACACATGCTACAGTTATTATTATCATTATTGAAATGTAATTAAGTCAAATTGCACTCATTTGAGACTAAGTAAATTATTCTTAATTGTGAAATTAATTAATTAATTGCGGAAACTGGAATCGGAGAAATGGAAAGAGCGACTCGGAATATTGAACGACGTCCAATGTTGAATAGCACTGAGCGCCATAACAAAGCAATGCAGGTCGTCGCATCACGTTTGCTCCGAAATAATTCACAAACGTGGCTTCAATCGAACGATTACATGTATTTTATTCCGTTAAATAATTCAATTTAAGAATTGTAAATGTCATACGATTTGCTCAAATGTTAACTCAATAAATTCTAATGTTTAAATGACCACTTTTGAAACTAACGACCAGGCGAATAAGTAGGAACCGCAGAAATCGACTGGGATGAACAAGACTCGAATAAAGTTTTGAGAAACGAAGCATAAATTTTACATCCTAAAATATCTATTTTCAATTTCATGAATTTATATTTTAAAGCGTTCAATATTCACAAATGAATTTAAATTTTATAATATCATCCAACTCCCCTCTAAGAACCTTTAGAATGATTTACAAATTCGTTACTCTAATAAAAGCGAATGCATTCTTATTTTTCTATTGCATCAGATGCATTTAATATTGAATTTAATATTTAATATTGAATATAACTAGCAACTCTCCTCACACCGATAACATCCAGGTAAAGTTCATTACATACATGTGTTGAAGCAGAAGCTGTAAGTGATTGATTAATGAATCAATCATCAATCCGACATAATGTTACGTGACTTACATTCTGCGTTAAGGATGTTCACTTTTATTAAAACCTGAATTACAAACAATTTCTCGGCTTTGGAGATCTTAAATTTATTTCTATTTAAATTTCTTGCATCTTATTTAACGTTTATTCAAACAATTGTTATGCTATTTGCCTTAAAAATAGCATGGCCTAAGCTATTGTCCATCATTTAAAGCCAACGAACTTACAGTCAATCATACTTTGATTTTTAAAAAGTGAAATTATTGCATTGGTTCATACTTAACTTAAGTTAAGTGATGCGGAGTATTTGGTATCAAACGATTTGAAACTGAGATTTTTTATGGATGTGACCTTGAATTGATTTTAAAATTTAAAAAAAAAACCGTGATTTTCATGATTTTCAAATTTTCAAGTCGTAAAATCAAAATCAAATTTGTTTTCATAAATTAAAAAAAAAAGCGCCTTCTTTGCGACATCTATGGTTTTCCTTTATTCCAAGTGTTGTTCCTTTGTCTCTTTGTTATTTTGTTCCTAGTGGTTGTGGTGTTGTCGCTGGCGTATCATTGTTATTGGCATTATGGAAAGAAGTGAGGCTACAGTCTGTTCATCCTCTTTGCGTGAAGAAGGTGACAAGCTAAGTGTATGTTTTACAAAAACAAAACCGTTTCTGGGTCAAAGCGGGCGACTAGTAATTTTCTTCGCCACTTGAGGGTAAGTTTGTTCCTTCAGAAGCCACTGAATACAAAGCATACAAGGAGAGGAGCTCCACAATGAAAAGAAAGAATAATGAATCACCATCAAAAGCTTCTCAAAAGAAAGCCAGAGTAGAAAATTATTAATCTGTGGTCTCATTGAGTTCAATAGCTAAGGATGAGGTAAACCGTCTTGTGACTAACTATGTTATTGAAGGCTTGAAGTGTCCCCTGGTCACTGGAGAAAGAATCATTTGTGGCTTAGTGAAAGGGTTGGCACCTGCAGCTACTGTTATGTCCAGAAAGACACTTTTCCAGAATATTGCAACAAAGTATGGAACGATGCTTAGTTTGCTGGAGCTAAAGCTTGCATCAGCAGACTTTGTCTGCAGTGCTGGACAGCCAACAAAAAAGCTACCTAGGTATAATGGCACATTGGATAACACCAGAATCAGCTAGGAAATCTGCTGCATTGGCTTGCAGAAGATTTGCTGGAAGTCACATTTTTGACTAAATATGATCTTGATACTGCCAAAGTTGTTAGCCGCCAACTTTAGAAAGTACTTTCATACAGTATCAAAGAAAAGAGGAAGATGATATAGCTTTTGCTAATGTTGAAGAAGTTTTGGGTGAGGGAATGAACCTAGAGGCAGTGATTATTAGGTTGCCAAGGCATGTCAAATGTGTATGCCATACTCCTAATAGGATCTACAGATGCCAATAAAGCTGCAGTTATATCAAGTCCTTACAGCAGATTATTTTTTTCTACTTTTACTAAATGTCAAGCCATATGGAACTTAATCAGTCATAGCAGCAAAGCATCAGATATTCTTGTAGGTATTTGTGCAGTTCACTTAAAAGTTCCATGTGTGACAAGATGAAATTCTGAATATTCTTAGAAACTTTGAATGTCTAAGTTACTTTGAAATTTGTTTGTTAATGGGCATCATTTCATAATTAATCTTTTCGAGTGATTCATTCATCACTTCCTTCCTTCCCCATTTGAGAGACAAAAAGCTTTGATGAAGATGAGCATGGTTACCATAATATAGGCCAGCAAAAATCTAAACAAGTCAGAGCAGTGAAGAACAAAATGAATGCCTATTTCTTGGATGATGACCTTGTAAAAAGAAGCTTCATCAAATACAATAAGACTTTATCTTCGTCAGCTCGTGTAGAGAGACTTTTTAGCTCTGCAGGACTGATAGAAACACCAAAAAGAAATAAGCTAAATATTGTTATCTGTTTTTTTTATATTTTTGAAAAAAATATTGTTATTGAAAATAAATAAATATTGTCTTATGTAGTTGAGTGTTATTATTGTCTAGTTAAAGAAAAAAGTCGGTCAAATGTGTGTTTACAAAATGCAAATCAATAAATATATGTACATATATACCCCACTACAAATGATTTTTTTTATTTTTAAAATTAAAAATTATGATTTTGATTAGAAATCATTTAGCTGCCTTTGATTTGATTTTAATTTTCAATAAAATGTACAACCTAAATGTTAGCTCCAAAGCTTTCCGATGATAACGTTACTTCCTTTTCCAACGTCATAACACAAAAAACTCATGATGATGATGAAACTCCAGAATATCAAGTTTATAACTAGGAATTAAATACTTAAAACTTACTCTCTTTTCCCGGTCTCATATTCGAATCAGATATTTTTTTTGCACCTATACGATTGCAACTTCATTTTACAACTACAACAGGTAGGCATCTGTTTAGCTGAGCCATTTTAGCCTGTAACCAACATTAAATTATGATTTCACAGGTATACTTGTACCGAAATAACCGAAAAAATAAATGAAATGAACTTCATTTTTCATTCGAAAATCGTAGCACAAGTCAGAGGCGCAAGCACGCATCGATTTATTGGGGATGTTAGGACATTTTGAAATGATGCATGGTGCATCAGTGAGTTCATTTTACTTTTAACATTTGTAATCGATAATACAAAGGATCTATTGTTTACCATTTAAAAGATCTGATTTAAATCTAAATCACGATCTCATATGACCGTCATCACGAAGTCTCACCTAAGGTAACTGATCTTCAGTTTATTATGCATTATCGAACGTGTTTTTCTGTTTCATCTATTTGTGAATAACACATAACTCGTCTTATTTTGTGAAGCTTTTCTCATACTTATCATGGTATAAGGAACCTAATATTTGCTATAATATCATTTTTAATTCAATAAAAGATAATTTTGGTATGATGATTAGGATGATGATGCTATTTTTAAATAATAAATTAATATGCAATATGTCATGTTTATGGCAATCATTGCCGCGATTATTGTTAATCTAGGTGTCTGTTAGCGTTGAGAAAATATTAATTCCATTGATTACCAATATCGAATTTTTATAACTTGCGCAGAAAAACTGAAAACCAACTACCATCATATTCAACAAAAAAATCTAACTCTTTGCTGTAATATTGAAAATCGTAGCTTAGGCGGACAAGTTAGATGACAGTTAAAACATTATATTCTGTATACCATCGTTAATCTTTGAAGCTCCACTGAACAGCATCAAAGGAATGTCTCCACAGAGCTTCACCCATGCTCAAATGTTTCTTAACAAATCCATTTAAATATTATTAAGTGAGGATTGAAAATATTTAAAAGTTTGAACTTTTCATCGATAATTGTATTTTAAAATTATTGCGATAATATTCTAGTTAGCTGGACAAAATGTAAAATTCGTGCAACTTTCGCAGGCATGTAATGTAACAAACAGTGTCTTATAACCGTACCTTTAAAAATGACAAAATCAACGTAATTTCGAAATGTTTAAGAAATAATTACGATAAATAATTAAATATTTTACCAAATATTTATTCCAAAAGCTTGAAAAGAAAGCTCACCTTTTACGTCCAACGTTACAAAATCATGAAATTAACAAAGTATAATTTATTAAAGCCTTTTGAAATTAAATTTTTAGGTGAAATTCAAAATCGAAATCAATTTCACCGCACACACTTTTATTAGTTGATTGAATAGAATCTGTTGTCTGGGTTTGTGTTCACAGCAGATATTATTGATTCATTGACCCTTTCATTGTCAATATGATGTTACCTGGGTTACATTTAAACTTTTTCTTAAACATAATAAAATGGATAATAAAACCAAGCAGAAGAAGAACACCAAAGTTTTCATTGGCAACAACTTTCACCAGATGACAGTCGAAAATTGCTCCTTTGGTGAGGCCTATTCCAAGGAAATAAAACAAAAATTTAGTTACACTCAGCAGGGTGTTCACAAACAGAAAAAAAAAGACGAAGCTACACATTTTACGATAATGAGTCAATTTTTGAGTTATAACTTTTGTTGGGACATAAGCAAAAGAATTAATCACATATTCATCGTCTCTCTCTCTAAAAAATTGCAAAGTCATCACTTAAACACGTCAGTCCGTAGAATTGTAAAGGTTGTGAAGAGGAGGTGTGTTCGCGAGGGTGGAATTTCTTTAATTGTTAATAATTTTTCTAAATCTTGGGTTGTTATTTGACTCCTGAAAATTGTTAAAGGATGAATGTGCTCTGAACTTAAGCTAAATAAAACGTTACCCTGTACTAAGGCACATTATCGTTTATTAGCAGCGCAACCCAGATCGAACTACCATAAACGCCTCCGTGGGTGAGCGCTATATAAATGGAAAGCGCCTCTCACGCTATACAAATGGCATTTCATGAGTAAACCACAATTTGTAAAGAAAAATGTCTAGCCACAGGGATTAGATGAGAAGCTGGACCATAGGACCAGGGGAGAACACAAAATGTATGCACCCATTACCCAGAAAATAGTCATTTCTTGATGAAGGCTTGACTAATTAACTTTTTTAAATTAAAGTAATTCCTATTTCATTGCATATTTTGTCTCACATTTCGACATATTTTGATAATTTCATTCGAGAAACAGAAGCAGAGCAATCCGTTCATTTCAAACGTTCGCCAAATTGATACAATTTCCATGGAAATTAAACTAATTGAATGCATTATTATTAACTAGAAAATTGAACGAAATTAATTCCACAGAAAGGAAACTGAGTAAATACATTATTAACTAGAAAATTGAACAAATTCTCGATTGCTTTTTCTTCCCGTGACCGGATTTTACCTTGGAAGCTTGACTGTGACCTCTTAGGTCATTGACCTCCACGGCTTGGGATGAATCCTTGCGACAAACGGACCATTCCCAGGAGGACAAATGCCAAACAGATTTGTCTCGCTTCGACTTCATTAAGAATAACGGTCCGCCGGCAGATGACGTCATCATGACGTCACCGATTTCAAAGGGAATGCAAACGTTGACGAAATTCGTAACGTATTGGCCTCTCTCGTTGAATATCTGAGAATCACAATCATTCTTTATCCTGATATATTCTAACGTAACTATGATATTCAAAATTATTAACAAATATCACTATTATAAAATAAATATAATAAGGTTAACGACGATGTTAGGAACGTAAAATTAGGTTAACATTATCAATTACAATAACAGTGATACATATTGCAACGTAAGGTTTACATTATATTGTAACCATAACACAGCCATATTACCTACATAGCTTAACACTGTATTACAGCATAATTTAATAATAATAATAATAATAATAATATTTGTTCATATTAATGCATAGCAAGACTATTACGAGAATCTCTTTGCTGTTTCTTTCGATGACATAAAAGTTGTCGTTCGAATCGCACGAAAGTTGATAAGGTTGGAAGTTCTTAGATGTAAATGCGGATGCTTTCGTTGGGATTTCCATTTGGAAATTGACTTCCAGGTCATCGCTCACGGAAAAAACCTGGCAAATCAGTTGTATTTATTTTTTCTTTATTTCTCATAATTTTCAAGAAATAATTTGTCTGAAAACGTTTGTTTATATGATTAGATTAGATTTTAATTAATTATTCACAATTTCCAAAATAAATCGATTTAGTTTTAGTGAATGTTTAAAAGTAAAAATAAACGTTTACTTTGATCTTTTTATCTCCAGTGTCGACGACAGCAAACGACAAATCTTTGAACCTTCCTGCCAAGCACCTGGGTTCCTTGAGCCTGGTTTTGCAGTTCGCGTTCTGACCACTGAAGCTCCTTTTGTGATTGAATTTGGAGTCAAAAATGTGAATGCAATGAAGACCGACATCAGATATCAGCAGTGAACCAGTCCTCAGGATAAGATTTCTCGGCCTCACAGAAGAAGCTGAAATGTCACTCGGGTGGATATGGAGCTGCTCGCCCAGTTTTTTATCGAGGTTCAGAATGCATTCCCCAATGGCTTTATGTTCGACACTTTGTACCAAAGCTATTTGAACTCGGGAATTCGAATCGTCGTCTGCACATCGGTGTTGAACCGTGTATACGACGTGGCCATCGCTGTTGAAGGCCATGGACCAAATTGAAACGTTATTGCAGGGAGAAATTCTGCCGTAGTTACAGCGTTGAACGTTTAATAATTTGAACGTTTTAATTAATTCACGTTTCTTCGTAAACATTTTAATTTGCCCTCGTCTGTCACCAAGTGCAACTTCCTGCTGTGGTCCGATCGCCAGCATTGTTGGCTCAAAGAAATCTTTATCGTCAGAGATGTTTTCATTTGAATGTCTTTTGTGATTTTTCTGATTGATGGTTAATGATAATTTGAGGGAATTAAAAACTGATTTTCTGAGTTGGTCTACTGAGGCAATGGAATGGTCTGAAGGATCATGTTCCTTTTTACAGTTTCTACAATACAAACATTGGCACCGAAAACAACAACCGACTACTTGGTTCTCAACCGTTATGGAACTCGTCTTGTGATTGCCTGGAGGTTTCTTTCCAGAACATTTCTGGCAAATCGGAAGAGACCGAAAGAACACCAGACCAACTAGGGACTCAACCAGAGCGTGAGGTTTAAAGCTCTCAACACCAGCGGCAAGATTGAATTCGCACAACTGTTTTGAAACAAGAATAAACAACTGGAAAAAACTTATGGAAAAAGCAATTAATAAATACAAAGAAGGCAATTGTATGGAAAGAAATTAATAATAATAATAATAGTTTTATTAAATCGGCGATTGAAACGGTACCTGTTGACATGTAGGACAAAACAAGCATTTCGAATTCTCTCTCGAGTCGCTAAATGATTTATTAACTATAATCCAATGCAAACATTCTGAACAAAAGTAATGACCACACGGAAGAATTTTCGGACGATCATAAGGAAGATCACAGTGCCTACAAACTATGAACTCCATAGTCCTAGTATAAACTCTAACAAAATATTTCAACTTTACGTTACACTCTAACATTCGGAAACGATTACTTAGATATTTGAAACGTGTCAAAACATGTGCGGGCACGAAAAGTGCTGCTTAATTTATTAAAGCAATCGCACTTACAATACTCTATCTGGGCAAAATTTTTCACATTGATCCAAGCACAGCACGGTTAGGGTCACCAACGAAAAGACCCTGTCGGAGGGTCTCTCAAAATCGAACTCACCTCAGAAACCAAACTTCAAAATGTGTCATCTCCATTTCATATTCGTTCAAAGGTTCCGTGACCTACTTACCAAGGTGTACTGAACGACTCCACAGAATTTAGGCTCGCTTCAAAGCTTATATTTCAAAGCACTTTAAAAGAATTCAAATTAAACGAAACTCCAATTTCCAAAATCACTTTTAAAACCCAGTTTTAATGAAAAACAAATTGGTGAAAACAATGCAGTATGAATGTCAGTGTGTAAACAATGTTCAAGTAAAAGTTCTAAAAAGAAATATTTTCAATGATGAAAACTGTTCTCAGACTCAAAATATCCTTTTTACATTTTAAAATTTACCAAGAAGGTCAGTAATCAAGTTTCACATCATCGAAGTTGATAAACTTCTTTAATTTTAAGGGAAGAGGCAACTTGTCTATGGCCTCCCAGTAAGTATTTTCTAAACAATGATTAAAGACATTTCTGAAGATGACAATTCTAGACATGTCCATCAATCTCAATAGCTTGGCTGACATGGCAATACTAAAATCAATGCACCTCTGTATGCTTTCCATACTTGGTCTTCTTGCATGTAAACTCCATCTTTGAACTCTGTCAATCTGGAGGGGATTGCTGGATATGGCCAACGATAGCGAGGTGTTCTGGTGAACTGATAGCATTCTACTTATGCTGGCCCTAGCACCACATAAAATCAAGTATTCAGTTACCTTGCAACAACCGCTTTCCAAGGCCGCTTGCATCAACTCCTCAAGGAAATTTTCAAAAGACGTTACTTTTACATTCAACCCCAACAGGAAAAATTTCGGGCAATCCTTATGCGTATTTACGAAAAACTTTAACAAATCATCCTTGAAGGGACTTTCCAGAGGATAGTAATGTCTAATGATGGTCTCAAGGACCTTCGTTTGACACTTGAAGCAAGCATGAGCCAGCGGAGAATAACTTGCAATGTCCGGGCAAGTTAGGTCGTGTCCGGTCGAAATCAAATATCCGACCACGTCAGCACTGCCCCTGCTACAAGCCAGATGAAGAGGAGTTTGACCTAATGAATTAGGAACATAGTTTATTCCATGATCTAACAACCACTTGGTTTCTTTAACTTTATTGTGAGCTGCAGCATAATGGAGGAGATTGCCCTTGATGGCATGCTCTGGACAGTTTATGTCAGCTCCTTTGCTCAAAAGCTGCTCTGCCAAGTCTAAAAAGCCCAACTTTAAGGCAGAACAAAGTGGAGTCTCTTCTCTGCTGATGCAGAATGTCTCAACTTTACAGCTTCTTAGCATGAATAGAGGAACCAATTCCAGTAACTTTCCATTGATTGTCTCTGCCAAAGGAAGCCTATAAATTCCGAGGCTATCGTATCTACCCCTGTCGACATCAATTCCTTTTCCAATAAGGACTTCGGCAATTTTAACAAAGCCAGATGATATAGCCAATTGAAGTAATGTTCTATGTCTAGAAACCTTAATGTATTTCCTAGATAAATTTCCTATTTCTTCAGCTTCTAAGGTTTTGAGATGTGTTGATAATGTTTCTTCCACAAGTGAATTTATATTGTTATTTCCCCCGTTGACCAAGCAATCAAAGCACTCCTCAATTGAAAGACACCGAGGAACGGCACACATCATCAACGCCCATAACAAAACAAAGACAATTAGAATATCTATTTGCCTAAAATAACAATGCCATTAGAAATTAATTTAACAACTAATTTAGCAACATTAAAACTAATAATATTAAAAAAATTGTTATTTTGATGCATTCCTAAATTAACAGGTGAAACGTTTCATTAAGATTCTTTGATTTCCTCTTCGACTAACAACTTAAAGGAGTTTAATTTTTTTGTGCCAGCCTCTAAAAGTAGTCCTACGAATTTCAAGTTAAAGTTTAGTCCGGAAGCAAAGCATGGGCGCCACATAAGATACATTACCCGGTCACATTGTTTGCCAGAGAGTCTGAGAAACTGTAATCATATTACCTCATAAACAAAATGTTTTTACAGTCTGTTTGTGTTTCTCTCGAGGGTATTCGTCACGTCGTGATACGTGCAAGCTTTCCTTTGAGGAAGAACTTTATCTTGATTGATTATCTTTAGCCACTCTGAAACATGAGTTAACTACAAACCCGACATTAGAAATTGTTTTTAACGTTAATTCGTAAACTAAAGCGTTAAGCCACTTTAGGATTACTCTGAAGCATTTCAAGCAATGAATACCTTCTAAAACTACTAAGCAATTAAAATTAATTAAGCTGAAAATCATCTTTCTCTTCCCGATTTTGACTCAGACAAGTTATTAATCATTTTTACTTGAGACTTGGCTTTTCGGACGAAAAAAATGATTTTTTTAGTTTGTATCACCTAAATCTAATTGGTGCAATTTATTTTAATAGCAATAACAGCTCCCATAATTGATTTATTACATTTGGACATAAACAAGAGTCTGTTAGTATTCATAAACAGTGAGAGCTTGCACAATGGCTATTATCAATTTGATGAACAAAGTGAGCATTTCCTTTAGCATCTCATTTTGTTTTTGAAATCTCTGGTAAAAACGTGCAAAGCTATCGAGTCTAAAAGATTATTTTTCACTCTAAAGCTAACACGAACGATATCTATTATATATTTTTTCATGGCAATAAAGGATCAAGCTTCTAATTTATTAATTGAATGGATAAACTTAATAGGCAGAATGTAATCTCCAAAAACAGGACAAACTGAAGAGTGCGTTTGCAGCATCCAATGATGCGGTGTTCAGTGACTCCATGATCGATAGAAAGAAGTGTAAACAAACCAGCGGCTTCTCATGTAGTTCTAGGATGCCAGGAAAATGCTTCTAAGTTATCCATGAGACGGGAATTACATGAAATAAGTCAAACATCGAGTGAAAATTGTCTCTATCATTGTTCTGTCATTATTCCAATTATTGGATTTCTTCGCGTTCTGGAATTTCAATGTTTTTAATGTTTTATTTCGGAAATTTTGAACTTTTCCGTGAGTTTGTCGTTGCCTGAGTTGCACAGCCAGCTTTCTCCAAATGCTGACCGGTTTAGAGACGAGAGCAGACGTTAAATACAATAAAAAACTCCAAAGAACATTGAGCGGCGATTTTCACAAACATGTGCGAATCAAACATTGCGGCTCGAATCCAGAAGAAAAGTTGCACAAGCACCATTTGTGCGATCACATTCCTCTGAGGTCGATTTGTTCGAGTACCAAAGACGGCCCACCAGCGACTTTCCAGAGGCACTGCACATGCTGTTCCAATGGAAGTCCCATGGTTGCCATGCCATCCTCCAGGAGAGTGGCTCATCTCAGAGAACAATATGGAAAGACCAAGGCAGTCACTCTGTCCAGTTTCGATTACATCGCTTACGAATATTCGAGTCCCGAACGTTTGAAGCAACAGAGTCCGTTGAAAGAGGTAGTTTCTGGTCTCAATAAGCAGACCGCTTCGACAAGAAGAGACCAATTCAAGAGACGTAAAGCCATGACTATTGGCGACCCTGATCATGAATATTTAATGAGAAGTTCGGACAAACTGACAGCCATTCCATCACAAAAGAAGGCTCTTGCTAAGAGGTTGGTCAGGGATTAAACGTTCGATGACGAAAATGATTTGATTATGAATTATTTATATTTATAATTATATTTATAATTGGCTTAGCTGAGGATTTGGAATTTAATATGCGCCAACCAAGCCGCGATAATGTGTTGAAATTCAAAGTTATAGCCTGCAGATGTAAAGTTATGACATGCCAGGGTATCTTAGGGTACTTATCTAAAAATATGACGAAACAGAGTTATAAGTATGTGTGAAATGACGGTGTACAGTAATAGAATGTAATAGGATATTCTAAAAATAGAGTATACCATTTATTTAAAAAAAATTTTAAAGTAAAAATTAACTTAAACCTTTCGAATTTATTTTTAAATTCAAAATTCTCCATTAAATACATTTTTTTCTTAGATTAAAAATCATCCGAAATCGTGTTTTTGATTTTAATACAGTTTCGTGTAAGTCCTGCAATTACTTTGTGAATCAATTACATTGATTTTGAGTAATTGCCATGCTATCAATTAATTTAACAAGAATTCATTGATCTGATCAGAAGTCCAAGAAAATTTTAATTTAGAATTTTAAGAAAAATCTGTAAAACTTGTCTCAATAACAAGGATTTAACAGAGTTTAATGATAAGAATTAACAGATAATTGCTGCAATTACAATTGAAAGACTCTTTTAGCTTTCGACATCAGTGTTTGAATACATTTTAAGGAATTTAGTATTTTGGTCGTCGAGGAATTTTCTGCCAGAAATGAAACTTCGGCGATGATGATTGTAAGACAATGTTCCCTCGGGATTGGAAGTATTTCCTTTTGAAATTTATTTCTTTTTGTGAAAGTTTATCTGCCGAATATTCACAAGCAATGATAGAAAGAAATGATTTTTAACAATTTAGAAGCTCGTGTTTAATAACAAAAAACGAACAAATTGAGTTGCAGTGGGCATATTTCAAATTTTATATTTATTTCAATTTGAAATCTTTCTATCGAATTTCAAAGAAAAAAAGAGAGAAATTCTCGCTAACGAAGCAAATTTGAGAGGCTTAAAATCTTCACCCTGGAGTCAAAAACTTGTTAATTGGAGAATTCAGATGGAAATGCAAGGAATCATTGGATGAAATTGCAAAGTACTTGTTTAATCATTCCAAGAGTCAACCAGCAAAAGGTTTGACACTCAGAGCACGAATCTATGTTTCCACGTTCAGATGGATCGTTTAAACCATGAAACGGTTTTTTTAAAGCAAGAAATGCATCCTCCTGTCTCAACACGATAGCTGTGAATTCTGAGATTCAAACCTTACATTCGGTCTTGTGACAAAAAATAAATAAAAAATAAATCATTGAATTATGTTTTTTTTCTTATTTATCCGTTCCAAGCACACATCAAAAACGCAAAATAGAAGAGATTAATGGCGATTTTTTTCCCTCTCTTTGGATGTCCGATTTCTTTCTGAACAAAAATTGACATTCTCTCGAGAAATACGAAGTCGTGAGTTCGTGTTGAACTCCGATTCTCGCAAAAAGATGTTTGCGGACTGGAATTGATGGTACCTCCACTTTGAGGGGCAACTGTGATCCGGCCAGACATCATGCGTGGATCAAACTGGATCAGACACGGAAATAGGACATGCTCAGACCAAATGGATTCGTTCCAGACATCCTCATCTGGAGTTCATGACTTTCCATCGATTGATGGATCCATCCTGCTGGGGATTCCCGGTGCACATCATTTCGAAAGTGAAACTCTAACGAGAATTTATGCTTCTTTTTTTTTCTGTAATTAAAATAACACTTACATGCCAAATAAAACAATAAACTCGGCGTTTATTTATTTGTATATATATATATTTTTTAAATAAAATTTTAATTTTATTGCACGCATTAAATACTTAAATTAATTAAACGTTCCTTGCGAGATCCATTAGCCTGCAATTGAAGGAGATGAAAATAGAAACGAATTTTTAATGATTATTTCAGATTAATTAATCTTTGACCCAATTTTACGTTAAGAAATAATATCATTTTATAACCGAAATAATATCGTCTTACAATAAATTAAGTAATTTCAGAATAATTCTCTTCACGACAGGAAATTATTTCCAGGTCATAATTTTAATTATACCCAAAATTATTGCCCCGAAATGATGTTCGCCTTTCTTTTAAGTCGGTCTCAGAAGCAATTGAAGGAAAATGTTGCAAGACTCTCCTGTCCAATGGTTGTCGCTTGAAATATTAAAATATTTATAATATTAAAATATTTATAATATTAAAATATTTATAATATTAAAATATTTATAATATTAAAATATTTATATTATTAAAATATTTATAATATGGAAATATTTAAGATATCCTCCAATAAATTTATCGTTAACTCTAATTATATTGTGTTAATCCATCAGCTGTTCATTAACTGATAGAAATTAGAATAATAATATTAATAATAATAATATTAATAATAATAATATTAATATTAATATTAATAATAATAATATAATAATAATATTAATATTATAATATTAATATTAATTAATATTAATAATAATATAATAATAATAATATTAATATTAATAATAATAACATTTATAATAATAATTATTATAATAATTAAATATTTATAATAAATAATTATAATAAATAAATTATAATAAATAAATAATTAAATATTATTTATAATAATAATAATAATAGTAAAACTAGGAACCAAAGTAACTTTGAAACATTTTTAAGACTCAGCAACAAAACCGGTTGTTGGGCAACAAAAATGTTTAAAAAAAAATAAAATATTAAAAAATATATTTTATGACGGAAAGGGTCTTCATTCATTTTGAAAGACTAAAAAGTTCAAGTCCCAGGATTTCATCCTTCCTTCGAATCTTCCTTCCTTCCTTCCTTCGTTCAGGATAAATATTCTCCACGATTATCCTACTTATTGGATATTCATGACGTAGAATGACGTTTTATAAAGACGAAGAAGATGGCGTCGATGACGTCATCATTATTGATGATAACGATGTCCATGGAAACATACCGGAAATGGTGATGGTGATGTTAATGTTATAAAATGATAAATATGAAAAAGAAGAAAATGATGAATAAATTGATGATGATGATGACGACGACGACAACGATGATGATGATGATGATGACGATTACGATGACAACTACTATGACGATGAAGATGACGACAGGGCGAGGGCACTCTTAAACACAATCCGATCCGACACCGTGCAATCACGTAACATATCCACGATCGAGAGAACGTCTAAGCCACTCCGGAGAATGAATGACGGTCTCTGAAAGGCCGGTCCTGATAGCGATGTTGATGAATAGAAAACATCGACGGCCTTCATTGTGGAGCTGACGAGGACGATATTTTCGAAAAAAACGTTCGGAAATGAAGCTTATTTAAAAAGAAAAAAGCAAAAAAAAACAAATTTCAGCGGATAAAGGAACCTGGATTCAAGGTGGATGCAGTGCAAGCTGCAAAGTTTCAATGGGAAGCTAATTTGTCTCGTCATCGTTTCGAATTTCAAAATTTAAAAACGTAATTTTCTGATATTTAATAATTTAATCCTATTATAATAAACTTATTTTATTCCAGTTCATTCAGTTAAAAATAGGATTATCATTTTTATGATATTATATTATATTATCAAATAATGATGGTTTTATTTTATTAAATTATTATTTAAGCAAATATAAATAAATTGCGAACAATTACTTATATTTGTTAATAATAGAGTAATAAATCAACGTGTTTCTTAGGACAATCATTTAATTACGAATGATGTGAAAATGGTGATGATGACTGTTATTATTATTATTATTGTTATTATTATTATTATTATTATTATTATTATTATTATTATTATTATTATTATTATTGTTGTTATTACTATTACTACTATTATTATTATTGATATCAGGAAAATTGGAGCCCTGACCTTTTCCGGTGCCACACAATGATCCATCATTTCCCTCCAGCATTATGAACATTACTTCTTTTGAAATAAATTTAATAAATTATTCGTTTATTTTATTCGTTTTTATTCGCATTAAAATCGCATAATTGTTTTATACGCAAACACGGTTTAGAGAAAATATGAGGGGAAGTTTATGATTACTGAGTCATAACTTGAAAATGGATTTTCAAATATTTACAATAAATAAATAAATAAATAAATAAATAAATAAATAAATAAATAAATAAATAAATAAATAAATAAATAAATAAATAAATAAATAAATAAATAAATAAATAAATAAATAAATAAATAAATAAATAAATAAATAAATAAATAAATAAATAAATAAATAAATAAATAAATAAATAAATAAATAAATAAATAAATAAATAAATAAATAAATAAATAAATAAATAAATAAATAAATAAATAAATAAATAAATAAATAAATAAATAAATAAATAAATAAATAAATAAATAAATAAATAAATAAATAAATAAATAAATAAATAAATAAATAAATAAATAAATAAATAAATAAATAAATAAATAAATAAATAAATAAATAAATAAATAAATAAATAAATAAATAAATAAATAAATAAATAAATAAATAAATAAATAAATAAATAAATAAATAAATAAATAAACATCTTAAATTTATGTTTGTTACTACATTTAACCCCATAAAACTTATCGAGACCAACTTTTCTCTAAACTAAATATATATACATGTATATATTATGATGTCGTCACGTGGTCTAGGAAGCCATGATGTGGATATCATGCTGCCAGGATAAAGGTTGCTGAGTAGGTAATTGTAAAATGCGCCTCTGGAAACCTTTGGAAACGATGCAGGAGGCAGTTTCTTTTTCCTGAAATTATTGCTAATTAATCGTAAATTGTCAGAGTATTCTGACATTTATTTTCTTGTTTTTCAGAAATTGGTGGAAAGAAATCATTGAAAATCGCCTGACAAACTATTTCTGTTTGGAAATTATAATTTGTAATTATAATTATAATTGTAATTATTAATTATAATCTGTTAACTATTTGTTTCATTATTATTACAAATACAATTCAGCTTTTGAATGTACAATATAATTTGTAATTCATGGCGGTCGATGATTTGGCAGTATTTGGGAAGCAGACGATAATACGTCGGTCGCGTAAGAGAGGGAAAGAATTTCAAATTCAAATTTCTTCTGGCATTCAATCACTGATTGATTCATCCGTTGATTGATTGCAATTGGTTGAACCAATCAACGATAACAAATAGATTTCGGTGGAGTCAATTCAGTTGCTTTGCTTTAACTACGCTATTCAAACTAATGAATAATATTTAAGCGATAGTAATAGTAATAATACTTATTATTATATATTTAATATTAATATTATATATTTAATAATAATATTATTAATATTAATTTTATTATTTTAGCTTTATTAGAATCATCATTAGTTAAATTCATTTTGAACTGAACGCTAAATTGTCGTTCACTTTTGCAAAAAGCATTTGAAATCATCATTTCAAGACAAAAAAAAATATAAAAATAGAAACTCGGAAAATCCCGGAAGACATCCACGATTTTATCGCGTTTCCATACATTTTCCTCTTAAGGCAATTATTATCCTCCTCCTTGCTTTCTGTAATCATCGTTGTCATCATCATCATCATCGTCGTCATCATCATCACCACCGTAGTCATCGTCATCGTCATCATCATCATCATCATCATCATCATCATCATCGTCATCGTCATCGTCATCATCGTCATCGTCATCGTCATCGTCATCGTCATCGTCATCGTCGTCATCGTCATCGTCATCGTCATCGTCATCGTCATCGTCATCGTCATCGTCATCGTCATCGTCATCGTCATCATCATCATCATCATCATCGTCATCATCATCGACTTCAATGTGATGAAAGGGCTCAGTGGTCTTTGAAAAGTTCTTGAAAAGCCTTTAATTAGTAACCCGGATGGTTCCAAGGCACGACTGAGCAACTGATTGATTTTTAATTGTTTTAAAAAAGAATAAATAAATCGAAATTATTTTTCACTGTTTAGGAATTAATTTAGATTTTCTGAACAATTATTGGGTGTTGGCAATTTATAAATAATTAAAATATTATTTATAAATAATTTATTAATAATTTATGTATAATTTATAAATAATTTATCGTAATGATAAATAATTTATTAATAATTTATAAATAATATATAAATAATATAATTCATCCCCGTAATTAAAATGTAACCACATCAACATTGGATGACGATCGTAATATTTATGATCGATAATAACATTAATATTAATATTAATAATATCATAAATAGTATTTATTAAAATCTAGCTTTTGTGACATTTATTAGTAATATTTTTTAATATTATTATCGTAAATTGTTGCCATAAAATTATAATTGCGGTATAAATCACGAGAATCATTTTTTTATCGTAATGATTAATGTGCTATTAAGGTGCCGAACTACGAAACGAACATTTCTCAAATTATTATTTAAATTAATAATCCTTATTTTAATTTTTAATTTTATAATTTTTATAATTACGTAATTATGTAATTATTTATAATTCTCAATCACCATTTTATCCACAGTGGAGTCTGGTTGCTTGAAAGAAATGTTTATTTTTAATAATATTCAATAATATTTTAATAAAATTTAACTCCATTTTATCACAAATTCTTGTTAAAACCTCACAAATGCCATGAAACACTTCCAAGATCAAGACACCTGCTACATGTTGTAACCATGTAGCACGTGGTTACAGCGTATGTTACTGTAATCAATGTAAATTGTAAATTATAGTTATTGCTAATTATTGATTATTATTATTGTGTCTAACAACCAAAAATAATATTACAACGTATTTATTAAAATTATTATGATATTATTGCAGAAGTCTTTTTGTATTATGATCATCTCTTAATACGTTATAATTTTCGTATAATTATAACCACTTTCATCACGTGACATTCGACTAGGATAATGGCGTTGATGGCAAAGATGATGACAACGACGATGATGATGATCACGATTTACAAATTTAAAATCCATGTTTTTCATCTTCAGAGTAATTTCTTAATCCGTGACGTTCAGACAACGTAATCAGTTCTTGAAGTTGAATTTTCCTCTTAAGTTGGAAAAGAACAAGGAAAATAATTGAATCAATTCTCATGCCATTAGATTTTAAAGTCTTATTCTGCAATTATTTTTGCCTCTTTTTCGAGCATTTAGAATTTAAAAATTGATCTACGAAGGAGCTTCCATAACGTTCTTGCGTTCTCGATTCGGCCTTGAAATTGCAAACAGTACAAATACGGTATAAAATCATGGATGGACAGAAGGGTGAATTGGAATTCAATTAAATGAGACTGTGGGGAGCTGTTAAAACGTGTTATTATTAAGAATAACTTGTTAATAGATCCTGAAATGTGCCAACAACGACGTGGATATGAGGTTGTATCCAACTTTTATGGACAGATTGATGACTGAAACGTTGAGCTGATCGAGTTTTTATGATTTTTTTTTAAAATATAATTTTCCATCTGAATTAAATTTCAATTTAAAAGTTTAAAAATTTATTTTTCAATTAGCTCTTAATTCAGATGGAAGGACGTAATTTATTTCTTAAATTATTATAACATAAAACACAAAAATTATTTAATTTTTAGTAATTTTAGAAATTTAATTATTTATTTATTAATTAAATTATTATTATATAAAACATAATAATTGTGCAACTCTCAAATGAATCCCCATCTTGTAAAGACAGGACTGTAACTCGCAGCTGCAAAATCTGAATTGCCGACACACGACACACGTGATTCACAGGCTTTGTTTTGTTTACAAACATAATTATGTCCTTTTCCTCAATGAGTTGACTTCATCATAATTATAATCTTTATAATAATTATGATCTTTAAAATAATTATAATAATAATAATAATAATAATAATAATAATAATAATAATAATAATAATAATAATAATAGTAATTATTTGACTGATTTTCAAAACCAGTGTTGTGTGCACGTGATTAAGTAAACAAATTCAGTAAATAATTAATAACGTCGAAGTTATTATATGCCCTGATAACATTTTCTGATCTTTGTTTTTATCGTTACGTGATTAATTATTAGGGTTTTAAAAAAAAAAGTAATTAATAAGTGTTTTAATAGTAATTAATTAATAATAAATTAATAATAAATAAATTAATTAAAATTATAAATTCCCTTTTAAATGATGCTTTGGTCTTTCCGCTACGAATTCCTTGGCAGCGGTTGCCATGACAACCGAAGTTCATTCATCCTCCTGAAAATTCAGTTTCATCTGAAGGCAACTTAATTAGTGAGAAATTCATTTCTAATAACTCGATTATTATTAAATTGATTAATAATGGATATTAATTAATAACTAACAATTAATTAATAAGATATTAATTACTAAATAAATATTAATATATAATTAAATTATTTATTTAAAATAATTGAAATATGTTTAATTAATTAAATATTAATAAATAACTGTATCAGTTACTAAAATTATTTGTTTATATTTAATTAATTAAGTATTAATTAACATTTATGTCCTGTGCTTATGTAATTATGCGGTTGAATCAGCTACTAACTAATCCAATAATTAGCCAATTAATGAAATTAAATATAATATATTAAATAATGCATTAAATTAATTAAATATTAATTAATTAACACCAATATATTAATTAAAATATTGATTCACCAATTAAATATTAATTAATTAACCAACTATTAATCATTTGTTAGATAATTAATTATTAATTAATCAGTTTGCATTGATTATTTATGAATTTCATATATCAGCCAATCTTACATCATCCAATTTATTGTCGGAGACAAAACGTTTCCATCTTTCATGAATTTATCTCCACGAATTTATCGATTTATGCCCTGTTTAAAAATTATTAATTCAACAATTTTCAATTAAATGAAAATATTCAAAAGATCGACAGACGTGGTACACAATTAATGTAATAATAATGTCTGGAAAACGAATGGATAGGATAACAATCATTCAATTATGATAACAGGTAATTTAAAATAATAATAATAATAACAATAATAATAATAATAATAATAATAATAATAATAATAATAATAATAATAATAATAATAATAATAATAATAATAATAACAACAACAACACTATCAAGGTTCAGTTGTAAAAGGACAGCAATAAATTTGCAAAAACAAAAACCAAAGTCTTCTGCACTCTTCCCATCCTTTCCTCATTAATAAATCATCCCCATAAATTATGCAAATTACCTGCTTCATATTTAAATTTTCCTGACCCCTGACTGGCCGCCGGGTCCCAGAATTGTTCATGTTTAATTAATTGGCCCAGAATAATTTGTAAACAACGTGGCTCTTAAAGACGTTGACATAAATTCCAGGCCTCAAGTTGTAAACCGAACATAAAGTCTGGAAACGAAGGAAAGATTTTACTGTCTCTCGTTCCAATTATAGCATTTAAAATTGCTTCAACTATAACTTAGTTTCTCAAATTTCAAGATAATTCGATTTTAACAAGGAAAAATAAGAGATATTTATAAAAAAAAAGTAAAATAAACAACTCCGATCATATTCATTTTAAGCTAATTAATTAAGAATTCATTTAACAGTCTATTTGTTATTCAGAAAATATTTAATAATTATAGTATTGTGATTGTAATTATTAAATGTTGATGGATTAAAAGTCGAATGGATGAGTTTCGATGTTGATAGGATATTGTAATTAAAAGGTAGAATCCGATTAATCACGTCATCTCTTCAGAGAGCATGGCTTGGAGGATGGATGGACAGACGGATGGTCGGACCTATGGATGGACAGACGGACATATGAAAGGTTGGATGGAGGAACGGATGGATGGGAGGATCGATGGATCGATTGGTGGACGAATGAAGGTTCATTGTTTGCATTAATCATTTGTCCATTAGAGCATTAGGATCTTCTTAATTTAAAAATATCCATTTATACCCTCCGAAAGATCTATCATAATCTCTGTTATTCATTTGTCCATTCTTCACTTCATCTGTCCGTCCATCCATCCATCCATCCATCCATCCACCCATCCATCCGTCCGTCCATCCATCCATCCATCCATCCAGCTCTCCAAACGAATAGAAACGTCCCAGTCTTGTGAATCTTCAAACAAAGAAAATAATTTTTTATTTGCGAAACGAATTTTAAATTACGCATTTTATTACACCAGCGTCTTCTCATTCAAAATTCATTCAATCCAATTTTAATCTCTTTTCGACCGAGAAAATTGTAAATTCACTTGGTAATTCACCTGGAAATTCACTTAGAAATTCTAGTTTCATGCTTTTAATCTTCAAAGATGAACAACAGTTCCACTGCCACTGCAAGGCAGTCCAGTCCAATGTTAAAGAAATTATTTCAAACGTAAATTTACATCCTTCGTGTCTCCTAAGTTGTTGTGTTCAGCTTCAGAGGTGATTTTTGGAAACGATTTACAGAGCACTGTACGAAGGAATATTTAATAATAATAATAATAATAATAATAATAATAATAATAATAATAATAATAATAATAATAATAATAATAATAATAATAATAATAATAATAATAATAATAATAATAATAATAATAAAAATAATAATAATAATAATAATAATAATAATAATAATAAATAAATAAATAACAATAACAAATTATAATCATATTACGATAGAAAATATTTTATTTTATTATTTTATTATTTCAGACAAATAGCCTTCATTTATTTGGAAAACAATTTTCGCAGCTATTTATATTTTTCATTGAACTGCTCATTAACATAATGATTAATGAATATTAATAGAAGCAATTAAGGCGACCAATGAACACGGTTTATTATGTCCACGTCGGATATGGATTTCCACGTCAAGCCGTGATTGGTCCGTTGAAACATCATTAATATTCAGGATATTGATTCGTTATTCAATAGTTTCTGGTTTAATATTAGACTTTCAAATTTCCGCACTAAAACATTATTTTTTATATAATTGTATAAAATTGCCTTTGTATAAAAATGTTTACAAATCGATATGTCAATAAATGGATGAATGAATAAATAAATAAATAAATAAAATAAAATAAATAAATTATATTTAAAAATAAATTAATTAATCAAACAAACAAACGTAAAGAAAATTTATTTCCTAGAATAACTCTCGCTGGGTTTCAACAACAATGTTCTTAAGTTTTTGGTTGCTAACGACAACAGCACCAACAACAACAACGACGACGACGGCGGCGGCGACGACAGCAACAACAGCAACGATGACGCCACGGCGACAACAACAAGAACAACAGCAGTGTAGTCTTCGTAGGTGTTGGAAGCTTCAATAATGGAAAGTATCCATGGCCACTCCTACGTCGGTCACGTGCGCCTTCCGAACGGAGTGGTTTCCATGGCGACGATTAATAAATAAATTGTGAAATTGGATTTTCCAGAGCTGAACAATTGCTTCACAAATCAACATATTTCGTAAATACTTTTTAGTCAAAATGAAAAAAGTTGGTTCTAAGGGCTGAAGTGATTGGCAATAGATTGAAGTGATTGAAGCGAATGATTGAATCGATTGAAATCTTTCAATGGGCGGAAGTGATTGGCAATAGATTGAAGCGATTGAAGTGATTGAAGTGATTGAAGCGAATGAAATCTTTCAATGGGCGGAAGTGATTGAAGCGATTGAAATGATTGAAGTGAATGATTGAATCGATTGAATCTTTCAATGGGCGGAAGGGATTGAGGCTATTGATTTACTGTTGACTGATTGAGTTATGAGTTTGTCTTCGTTGGTCAAATATTTATCTTGGCATAAATTCTGTTCTGACTTCGTCCGATATTAGGACTCATCCTTCATTCAACATGGAGAGCTGTTCAGCCGCTATGGCCCAGGAAATTATATATGCATGGATGCTTAGATGAATGGATAAACGGATGAATGGATGCTTAGATGAATGAACGATGGGTAGATGGATGAATAGATAGATGGAACGGAAGGTAAAAGAGCAACAGAGAGTTGTTACTATTTTACTCGTAATTTCCATCAAGTAACTTAATTCCTAATTATTAAAATAAATTAAACGATATTTTCCAAGCATGAAGTAAACGTAATGGTTCTAAAAAGTGATATAGAATTTTGTTAAAATTCTGAATTCATCTTTAAAACTGAAACTCTTTCTTATTTATTTATTTTTTGAGGGGAAAACCTTTAAAAATGCAAAAGTGAACATTCGTTTTCTTGCCTGGGCATCAATTATGAGAGTGGTGACGTATTGGGTTACGATGTGACTTTTCCCTGTCATTCCAATCCTTCCAGGCGCGGAAGTAATTTGGACCTGGAAATTTAAAATTGAGGAACAAACAATTGATATGAATTTGGAATATCTTTTTTATTTTATTTTTTTTTTTACAGTTTCTCGAGAGGCGAAGTCGTTAGTTCTGCAAAGAGTTTCTTCAGCTGTGAATCCAGCGATGAATTGTCAGATGCAACCTTCTCCCCACCGTGGTTCAAACACGGCCCTTCGAAGCTGCTACTGAATCCGATCTCCTCCAAGAAAGAAAGTCCGTTCGTTTGTTTGACCGTTTATTTGTCCAGCAAGCTCTAAGTTCTTAAGATCATTGATCATCCATTAGTGCAAGGCTTATCAAGCACTTGGAATACTTTTTTTTTAATATCCAAGGGCGGCTCTTCTGTTGTGGCGGATACTAAAAATCATTTTTCTTCTCTGACGCTACGTCTAGATTGAGATGGATGGCATCGGAAATAGGAGAAATAATTTCGAATTAATGGAGTAATAAAAATAAAATAAAATGATGACCTTCCAGCTAAAATATCGAAATGGATTTTCCAAATATTTTTTAAAATCGATTTCGTAGGTGACACAAAACCGATATCTAATATTCGAAAATTATTTTTCCAATTTTTGATGACAAATGAACAAAAATCCGTTCAAAAAAAGCGACTTTTGTTTCCCAAAATCTCGTTTCCAAGTGGAATGAATTCAACGGAGATCCTGTCTTTTGGAGTTGCCATGGTGATCCACCCATGTTTAATTAGCAAGAACGATATTTGATGGGTTTTCAATTATTTTTTAAATAATTAATTATCTAAATAATTTTCAATTATATCTTAATTAAATAAAATAATTAAATTAAATAAAACGAATAATATAATATAATATAATATAATATAATATAATATAATATAATATAATATAATATAATATAATATAATATAATATAATATAATATAATATAATATAATATAATATAATATAATATAATATAATATAATATAATATAATATAATATAATATAATATAATATAATATAATATTGGTAATAGCCATAATAATGCTTTAAGATTTAATAAGACATCCGTTAATCTTGTTTTTTGCATTTATTTTATTATTTTGAACGTGCAGTCATTGCAAGGCATTAATAATATTTATATAATAATAATAATAAACGTTAGAAATCCTTGGATAAAAGTTTTATTTTTTAAATTTTATTAGCATTTGTTGTGATTAATTTGTCTGCCTGAGGCAAATAATTATATTTCAGCAAATAATTATATATCGGCAAATAATTATAACACGAAATAAATAAATATATTTATATAAGCAAGTAATTATAATGGATTACACAAAGTTAACTTAAAGTTAGCTGATAAGTTAATAAAATTTAAAGCCAAGCTGTTGTTACACCTGAGAATGCAGCTGACAATGAAGCAGATCAGTTTCAAGTTCGAATGCCCGTCACAATAATATTCAACTCCATTATTATGTTGATTTTCCTTGCTAAACATTCTCTTAAATTCAATAGTTTGCTGACCTAGTTTTGTAATTTCAATAATAATTGAACAACAATTCTATTATTGTATATATTTAAAATAATAATTTAATTTAGATGAATTTAAAAAGAAAAAAAATAATACTGAATTAATCTGATTATTCGAGTGTCGGTTTAGTTACACTCCGCTGACAATTAGTTTTAAAAAATGGAGAGCCCATCCTTGGAATAAAAATCGCTGGAAAAAGTATCGAGTTACCGATGCTCACGGGGCGTTTCCATGGCAACAGATCACTTGTAATGAGATGAAAGCTTTTTCATAATGACCATTTAAAATTCCTTCTCTCCATTCACCCGTTCATCCATCTGTCCATCCAGCCGTCAACCCTTCCTTCCATCCGTCCATCCATCCTTCCGGCCATTTTTCTTAACGATTTGCTTCTGTTGCTTCAAAGGAAAATGATCAATTTTTACTTCATTTTACGGAATTTAACATTTTATTAAACCTTTATTCTATTATTTTTCACTTTACCTTTTCATACGTTCACTTGTTAGAACATCACTTACGAACTCATTAATCCTGGTAATCCATTTTAATTTATTTTCACAAATTAGTATTTAAAATTTCTATTGAACACGCCCAAAGTTTATAAAATTTATAATAAATAAAACATTCAATTTTATTCGAATATAGCAAGTTTTATTGTATTTAAAATATCGACATTAAGCGATGATTGTTCGGCACCGGCAAATACCCCGCCATTTCTCACGGCCATTTGAAATCACAATCTAAAGCTTTTAGGAGGAATGTTGCGCTAAAAATAAATTCAGAAAAAGTTGTGAGAAAGTCATAAAAATTCATTTCAGCATCTCAACAGCAGAGGGAGACTGATTTGAACCCCGATGAACTCTGTCAACTCAAAGTGCCAATTCGCAAGGTGAAACACATTCAATCATCCCATGTTGTGGAGTCTTGCTTTGTTTACTTTTTAGCTAGTTAGTTAGTTAAGTATATATTTTATTTTCTGCTTAGTTAGAAATAGAAATATTCATCACGGATGGATTCATTATTCAAAGTGTTACTTCGCAAGGTGAAACTCATCCAATCATCCCATGTTGTGAAGTTTGATTCTGTTCCCCTTTAAGTTAGTTAGTTAGTTTAGTTAGTTAAGTGAATATTTTAGTTTCTATTTAGTTAAAAAGGGAATATTCAACTTAAATGTTGTTCATTGGCCATTTCTCGGTCTTCCACGAACGTCTACGACTTCCGTAAATCTCGTTCCTAGCAGCATTTTTTCCAGCTTTTCATGTCCAAGAGTCGTTCGTTCTGTGATCTGGAAAAGTCATTTGTAAATTTAATTAGAGACTCGTCTGCAACTGATTGAATACAAGTTGGAAGAAGATGAAGGAGAGGGATGTCTTTACGATGTGTTTGCAACATATGCAACTTATGATGCTAAAGCTTATAATATTTTGCCATCATTTAAACGCTCATTTTTATTATTTAAGTGCTATTAATAATAATAATAATATTATTATTATATAATAAATTTATATAAAATTTAATATCGAATGCTTACAAATTGCTAAAATGAAGTGACATAACAAATGCTACAAAATGTAACCATTAGTAATTTGTATTAATTTCATTTTTAAATATTAAATTATTAAAATATTAAAATATTCAATTAAACAGTAGGAAATTATTTAAAAAATCCCAGTTTCTACAAAATTAAAAAGCTCAACAACCGACGTCTGCCATCTAGCGAATGTTTGAAAAACTTATGTACCACTTGCTTTCACCAGGTGGCAGTTGTTCAAACAAAATCATAAAGAATATCTTGATGACCTCAATTTCCATAAAATTTTTACACAATTAGATGATATTGCTATTAAATTATTTAACATATTTCATAAACATTTCAAAGTTTCGTTTATATTTGACTTATATTTGACACGGCTGAACTATTACAGAATGTTAGGAAGGAAGATTTCAATTCGCACAGCAACCATCCGAGAAAGCCTTCTTTTGATTGGCTGTGCGGATTTTTTTTTCTAAATCAGAATCCTCAAGTAAAGCGCTGCATAAATGAGATCCCTGGATGTGACGACCGAGAAAATATAAATGGCCCGCTTCCCGTCGTGAACCGAATGCGAAAAAAACAACAACTTTTCGTTATGTTTCACAGGTTTTTCGCTGAATATTTTATGCCTTTGATGGTTAATGCTCATTTTTTTATGAGAGTCCTTGGAGAGAGGGTAAAACCTAGTTTTCCTTAAAAAAAATTAATGCCGGTTTTAATTTTTCCACGTAAGAAGTGACAACCTAAATTATTAAATTATTAAATTATTAATCGGTAAAATTATGGTTAGTTTTACTGAAGACACCGAAGGAATTATGAAATATTTCTGAACGATTTTTAATGATTCTGCAAATTAAAGGATAGGGTGAAGAAAATTCTGTTTGCCAAAGCACTTTATAAAGGCGAGTAATCAGGTTAAAATCGTGCATTTCGATTCTTGGTTGGTGATGTTTGTAAAGTCTATTTTCCTTTTTTTCCTGGAGAATTGGTTTTAATGTTTCTAACAGTTAAACTTATTAATGAGAAGTACCATCGTTAACTATAAACTATTTCTTGGTAGATTATAGATTGCTTATACTTCGAGAAAAGTTAGAGTATCTCTCGTCTAAAAAGATCGAATTGAAATAGCAGAGGCTGTCCTATAATCATGATATTTTTTTATAACAAATAACATTTAAACATTTCGAAAGAGGAATAGATATAATGTCAAAATCGAGAAAAGATGAAAAACCAGAGACAGAGAAGTTGCATGCGATTACATCAGTGATTTGCACATCTGCTTAAAATATTTCCTGGTAGCGTCCCGGAGGCAACTCCGTGCATCGATACCAGAGCTCTTTAAAATCTCGAGAAAATATTCTCAGAAGGAGAAAATATCTCGTATGTCTCGACTTTATCCGGTACGACTGGAAAGTTTTTGTTTATCTACGGAGTACGTTCGGTTCCCTACTGCCAGCTACTCTGTTAGAACAAAACCCGGACTCTAGAAGGATCACATCTCTGCTAGAGTTTAGGGCCGTTCTCGATGTATGAAATAAAAAACTAAAGACAGAAAAAAAAAGATGAAAATTAAATTGTAGATGAAAAATCAAAATGGCTCAAGGACAGTCCAAGATTGCAGCGTTTAATGCGAAATGAGTCCCTCGCCGATTCTTACACTCCCGATGCCCACAAGTGAAAGAACATCTTCTCAGAACAGAAAAGATGAATGGAACTGATTACAGGTTCAGAAAGGCTGTCGGAAGGGTTCTGATTGCTCTGTCTTTCAAGTCCTTCCGTCGGAGGAACGAAAGGTACAGAAGAAGGGAGCGGTCTGATTGCTCGGAAGCCTTCATCCTTCCAGTTGTTGAGGAGGAAAGGTATAGCATCCAAGACGACACGCTAGTGAGTCCGTAAATATTTTCAAAATAGGCCTTTCGATAAATTTGAATGTATTACTCCCCTTTTTCGATTTAGCGCTTCAGCGTTCGCATAAAATTCGATTAAAACCGCTTAAGAATGCATTAAAGGAAGGACAGAAATGAAAAACGTCCTGAAAAACTCGCAAACATTTCAAAAATGTCCATCGCTCTGCCCTCAGAACCCATTCCGGTCACCATTTCGGACGCCCGAACCTATCATGGGGCCTTGTCATGCAAAAAACGATCGACCGATAATCTAAGAAGGACTTTCTTTGTTGAGATTTTCTTGAATCGATTTCCTTGTATCATCAACTGACACTTTCTCAGGAATCTTTCCAAGGAGAAGCATTTAGAAGTTTTTCTTCTCAACTCAAATTGATCTTCGATTGAAATACTTTTTCCTTTTTAAAATAGAACTTCATGGGATTTCCGAAAATGTTGTTTTTATTCTCCCCCGGTGTTAGCTAGATAGATAGATAAAAGAAAAAGAATATTTATCTGAGACCACGAGTTCAATGATCTCTTGAGTGTGTAAATAAATAAGTTAATAATTAAATTAATAAATAAATAATAATAAAAAAACAATAAATAAATTAATAATTATTAAAATAAAATAATTGTTCGATTATAATTTAATTTATGATTCAGTTTCGTCGCCTCTTCAATCGGTTTTTGTTCGGAAGACATTTAAACATCAATCAGTGATGGGAGGAACGAATTGAAAGACATCAGCGGTTGATTGTTTCCATTCACGATTGAAATTTTTTCATGGAAAAGTCTCGTGAATTGAACAAATATTATAAAATAAAAAAAAAGATTATTCGTAAAATTATTAAAATTTCAAACTTCAACTTTGAACACAACAGAAAAGCTAAAAACCTTCGACCAATCAATTAGAGTGATCAGCTTAGATTGATCAATTGGATTCAACAGCTGACTTTATTTATTTATTTTATTCTAATTAATTAGATATTAATTATTATTTTATTTTAATTAATTAGGTAATAATTATTTATTCTAAATAATTAGGTATTAATCATTATTATTATTTTATTCTAATTAACCACGATCAATTAAGGTTGCATTTAATTAGTTATATTCGGTTTATTTCTGCGCAGACGTGAATAAATTGAGTCCGGCATTGAAAAGATCGTCTGTTGACATCAAAAGGTGATCGAGAAGTGATACAAAAGTTTACCATGAATCATGCTTAAAATGGACACCGGAAAGGAGCCTTTGTGTTGTTTGCGTTGCTAATGGTGATGGCGATGATGATGATTGTGATGGTGATGATGAGGGCGATGATGATGGTGATGATGATGATGATGAGGGCAATCAAATGTTGAACGTTCTAGTCCTTCAGGAGTTTTCTAATTCAAATATGTTACTCGTTAGCAATACGTACGACCTTTATCAATGGTTGTGCCACATTTTGCAATATTGTAATTATAATACTTAAATCGACATTGAAAAGTCTCTAATAACTTTTAATAAATTCACAACCTTAAACAACAGTCGCTTCAACTCGGACTCCCAAAACGATTATAAAAACCGATTAAAATTCGTAGCAACAGCTCGGGCATCACGTGCATTCATCGTCTTCATCAAAAGAGACGCCGAGAGAACCGATAATGACCAAGTATGTCACCGGACCGTTTGTGAATAATTTAAAGTTTTTTTGGAGATGGCAAAGCAGGCCGCCATGACGTGTCTTGGAGATGGAATTTATGGCTTTTCCAGGAATACGTTTGGACTGCAATCCAAACTATCTTCAAGGATCGAAGACTCCGCGTCTGACTGAACCTGGAATGCACTTCCTGTTCGATCAGCTTCTAGCCAGACTTCCGATCGGCATTTACTTTACTTAACTTTGTTACTTCCGAGAATCCGGTAACTGAGAGTTACTTTAAAAAGTAACTTGCTGTCGATAAAAGTAGACGCTTCGTTACCGGACAGATTTGGAACGGAAATTAGGAAGATATTGAGGGAGAACATGATGTCAAGGGAGATGATATTTTGAATGAGTTTCCGCTGATTCCAGTTTTTAATGTTTTATTTTTTTCTTCAAAAATAATGTTTTGATGTTTTAATAATGTTAATAATGTTTGTTGTTTTTAAATTACAATTATTTAAGTTTATAATTAATCATTTACTGGTTTATGATTTAATTTAAAAATAAAGAAATGTTGACTATCGCCTCCACTTTGCATATGTTTTGTATAATTTATGCGGCCTTTTAATTGCCTTGCGTATCCCAACGGGATGTGAAGCCACTCATAAATCGACCGTCATTTGTATAGCGCCACCCTCCATCAGAGGGCGCTCCCTCTTGGTGCAGGGTGAGTATCGAACACGACAAGCAACGATTGATGTGATTGTGTACTTCCGGATGCTAGGAGGCTGGCCATCCGACCAACAGGCAACATTATTATTATTATTATTATTATTATTATTATTATTATTATTATTATTATTATGTAGGACTGCATGTTATTATTTATTGATTTTTTCCTATGGATATTAAATGTGCTTGTGGTTATACAGGAATTGTGGAATATCTTTAATCATTTTTTATAATTTCATCGAATAATAATAATAATAATAATAATAATAATAATAATAATAATAATAATAATAATAATAATAATAATAATAATAATAATAATAATAATAATAATAACAACAATAATAATAATAATAACAACAACAACAACAACAATAATAATAACAACAACAACAACAACAACAACAATAATAATAATAATAATAACAACAACAACAACAATAATAATAATAATAATAATAATAATAATAATAATAATAATAATAATAATAATAATAATAATGATAACAGTAATAATAACTACAATAATAATAATAGTCGTAGCTATAATTAACTCAGAGAGTTTTAAACGACCAGCCTTAGATTCGAATGGAAATCAAACATTCCTGAGGACAGCAGTTGAAACAACAACCTTTGAATCTCTTTGATGGCGCCTGGAAAAGTTCCGTTTGAAGGGAGGTGGAGGAGTCCTGGACACTTCTCTTCGGAGCTGTTTGACGATGATGGGGGAGACTATGATTTTGATGATGATGATTATTATTATTATTGTTATTGTTATTATTATTGTTATTATTATTATTATTATTATTGTTGTTATTATTATTATTATTGTTATTATAATATCGTAGTTGTGGTTGTTGCTGCTATTGCTTTAAACATTTATTTCCACAGACAACAAAATATTCGCAGCACAAATTAAAACTCTATATTTTACCGGATTAATATTAAAATTGTAATTATTATTCTTATTATTATAATTATTATGTAAATATTATATTATATACAATTTAAATAATTATTGTGAGACGAAATTGCAGGAAAGAATTCCAATTAAAAATATGTAATTTTGACAAAAAAATAAAAACTTCTATCCCGAGTGCATCCGTCGTATAATCCGTCGTATGTCACGTGAGACTGTTCATAAATGACATCATTGTTACGTCAACCAAAGACTTTGTAATTGTGCGCTTTGAAGCAGAAACGTTTTATCCAAATTAGTGCTTGCAATGTTTCACAAGTTTCATCATCGTCAATTCTCCTTCGGCATCATCATCATCATCATCATCACCAATACCGTCATCGTCTTCGTCGTCGTCATCATCATCATCGTCAGCGTCATCATCATCGCTAATGCCATCACATAAGAATCCTTTCAGATTAGTTCTCTTTCTTAGTACATGTTTCTTATCACGTGGCTTTCAATTCGAAAGATCTACTGCTCAATTTCATGCTTGGATGGTTCATCATTACCATCATCGTCGTCGTCATCGACGCCGTCAACATCATCATCACCACCATCATCAGCATTATCGAAGGATTTAGTTTTCAAAAAAGCTTGGCATGGTGCCAAAAGACGATATTAAAATGCAGGTGAAGGATACATCAGCGACATCGTGACATTATCACAGATCGCGGAAATTGAGTTAACGATGATAAAGTCACCTTCTTACGTCATAGGTGGAAGTTTATTGAACAAAAAATAAAAGATGACATTTTCCAAACTCATCCTGTATAATTCGTGACGACATATTTTCTATTATTTTCGACCAAAACATTGAAATAGTTTTGAATTCGAAAAAAATTTTTCTGCCTAAAATTTATAGAACATTTTCTTTATAAATGGTAATAAATCCAGCTCGTATAGTGACATTATTCCAAAACTTGTCAGGAGAAAATATCCCTAACTTTCAGTCTGTCACTCGTAAAGCATGGCACCTGCTAAGTTAATAAGGACGGATTGAAATTCCACGCACGATTCCAGCCAAACTTTTTCTGTTCCGAGGAGCCATTTTTGCTCAATCGATGCATTCAGATGTTTTAAGATGCACTGATATGCTTTGAGATACAATCAGATGCATTTATAGATGCACTCAGGTGCTTTAAGATGCATTCAGATGCATTCATTCACAACCGAGGGTTTCCATGGAGACGCGAATTTTATTCGTATGAACGGGAAATGTGAGCTTTCGATTTTTTAAATGCGATGTTTTTCAAGGGTCTTCAGATGAGGAATAAAAATATTTTAAAAAGAAAAAAAAAAGTAATGAAATCCTGTTTCGGTTTTTAAAATTGAGAAGATTTTGTTTCGTAAAAAGATGTTCCGGAGTAACATTTAGAAATGAAAATTGAAACTAAGTCTTGGAAATCGTGAACAAAAGCGCTTCGAGTTAATGCGGTCAACGACCTTAGAAAGATTTTCGAAAAAAAAAATATCAAAACATAAATATATTTTGATCGATGGACGTAGAACAACAATTATGACGACGACGACGACGACGAAGAGTTTTTCCCTCTTCATGTATTTATGGAAAAGGGATAATCTCGCATAGCATCTGTTTCGCATGTTGCCAATTACCGGAGCTACTCCAGTGGGACGGAGATGATGAAAGAGCATCTTCAAAGCTTCCTTCTCATCATACCTACCACCACCACCAGCATCGCTATTGTCATCATCGTCATCATCTTCGTCGTCTTCATCGTCAATCGTCATCAGTCATCATCATCATAGTCGTTGATTGTTGTTTCGTTCGTTTATCGATCGACCCGTCCCTGTACTAAAAGCTAATGACAACCTTAGAAATATCTGTTGCAGCACAATGGAACTTTAAATATAGAAACCCATTTTTCCTCATTCCACCTATCTACTCAACCGTTCATCTATTCTTCCATCCATCCACACAGTCAACCATTCATCCATCCATCAATCAAACAATCCATCCATCTATCCATCCATCAATCAATCAATCAACCAATCAATCAATCAATCAATCAATCAATCCATCAACCAATCAATCCATCCATTTATCCGTATGTCCTTCCTTCCATCCATGAAGGACATAAGGAGCAGAATCTCAGGGGGCGTCAGTGGAAGCAGTGACGAAAGCGATGCCGAACCATCGTCTCCATTGCCCAGAAGGGGCAGAAGACAAGCCATCTGCGGTTCAAAGGTCAGAGTTCATGTCAATTCACTTGACCTCGTCTCTAGATTTTATTCGCGATTTCCTGCTTGGATCAAAGTGGTATAACATTGATGAATGTCATGAATGGTCATCTTCATGATGTAATTTGCATCATAGTAGTCGTCGTCGTCATCACCATCACCATCATCATCATCATCCTAATCATAATCACTACGAATGAATTGACAGCATCAGTCTTCCAATTAAGAAACTATGGAAGCGAAGCTTCATCCACAAACGTAACAAAAATATGTTTTTTTCTCAAAACTTTGAAAAAGAAAAACTTGAAAAACCGTTTATTTTCGCTCTCGTGACGTTAGCACCCGTTTGACGCGGGTCTTTGTAAAATGTTTCGAAATTATTCTTAATAATTAATTACTAATTTATATAATTATGCGATAATATAAATTAATAATTTAAATTAAATAAGAAGAAATTAAATTTATTGTTTACCATAATTTTATGGATTATTAAGTAATAATTGATTGTCATGGAATTCATTGGAATTGATAGTTTTGCTACCTTGATTCCAAAATGGCTTAAAATCCGACGCCATAAATTCTTTAAATTACCTTCAATAATTTATAATTAGACGTCGTGATTTTTACATAATTTAATACAGAAAATTGTTGTAAATGATTTTAATTATTTTAAATTGCTATGTCTCAAATTATGTCAATAATAGTAGTTTCAATAATACGAACAAGTTGTATCTTCAAAGGTGTAACATGACAACGATTGTTGTTCACCTGTATCTTCATTTTCTAACATAATTTCTTCGGTTCACTCAAAAAGCGACTTAATTAATTCGCCATATTAGCTATAAATTTTAATAAACAACATGTTTTAATAAGATTTAAATAATTTACAAAATTAATAATAACTATAATAATAATAATAAACATGTCAATTGTTTCTTTAGTTATTTATTATCTGATTAATAATAATAATAATCCTGCTAAACTTAATCTGACATTCCATGGAAATAAGGCCTGAAACTCAACCAAATAATTTGTGCACCAAAAATAAATAGAAATTCATTCAATAACATGGATTCCATAGATTTTAGCTCCAACCACCGGGAAGCTTGAATATTTTTCTAATATTATTTCTTATTTTTATATAATAATTTATGTAATAATCATTTTAAATAATATTAATAACAATATAATAATAATAATAATAATAATAATAATAATATAATAATAATAATTAATAATATTATTATTATTATTATTATTTTTATTTTTATTGTTATTATTATTATTTACATTAAATTAGTTAAATTAGTTCAATTATATAATGATCATTTTAATTATAATTATAACATTATAATAAGTTTTATTATTTTAATAATATTTCAAGAGATAAATAATTTAGCCTGTGATCTGTAATCTTTAAATAGCTAATAACATCTTTCTTGAGCGATAATAATGCGATTTTGAACAGTTCGAATGTCCATTTTTTTGCCATCAACGGATTCTTTGCGTGTCTCTGACCACGTAATTCGGCCATTTCTGTTGTAAATATTTGAAATTTATTTCAATAAAATGTGAAAATTCATCGATTTCTCTTTAAATATTAGAAATTAAAAAGAAAATAGGCACGTGTTTCCGCTTCGAGCCAATTTCCAGTGCAGGTGAAAAGAAGGAATTCTCTGTTGTACCTTTGCTAACCGATCAAATTCACAAATGACTTGCGGAGATCATCATGAATTGTTTCCAATTCGTTTTAACATTGTTCTGAAAAATTATATCGTTTTATTTTTTTCGTTTTAGAACAAAATTGTATCTAAAATCATTTCTTATCTTTAAATCGGGTAATGCTGTTTGCGTTCGTCTGTATAAATTCGTCCGTAGTTAATATTATTATTTTAGTCGGATAATTAAACGATTAGATTTATCAGTATACTTTATTTATCTCCTGCTGTGTTCTTTTGCTGAAGATGACGAACTTTAAAGATGTTATTATTATAATAATAATTTTAGATATTATTATTATTAAATATAGCGACGTAAAGATTATTCAATTGCGTCTTTAATTTTTAACATCACCGCTCTCGTTCACTTTTCAAAAGATATTTCTGTTGCTATAATAATAATTTTAGATTTCATTATTATTATAATTTATAATTAATTAATTTATAAGAATTTATAATTAATAATTATAATAATTATATTATAATAATAATAAGAAGAAGAAATGTAACGAAGAAATGCAAAGATTATTCAATTGCATCTTCAATTTATAACATCACTGCTCTCGTTCACTTTTCAAAAGAGTCTCGAAGCGGACGAGGCTGACATGTCACCGACAGCATCCTGCGAGAAGGAAATGAAGTGAGTTGATCTCCTCTTCAATCACGTTCTCCATTAAAATTTTGTGCTACTTAGAACCGGGCCTTAGAATTCATTCTCAGACATTCCAGTCTTCTGTTCCGGTTGCGTCGATGGTTTCGAATCGAAAATGGCGATCGTCGGCACGTGACTGGCCATAAAGGGAGGTGTAACATTATAGCCTTGACTTAATGCTTTGCAATGCCGGAATTTATAAGATTCTGGAATTGTTGTTCCTCGGAAGAATGGAAGACGTTTTGCATGTGATTCTCTCACTTTCTTTACACCTGGACTTTTCTGGAACATTCGCCAAAGTGTCTTCTTCTGTTGTGACCGAGGGAAGATATCCGTCTTAATATTTTCAGTCTGTCCATCTTTTGATTAGTATACGACCACGCTTGCATTGAGTCGCTACGAATTACTTTCAGAGGTTGCATTCAATGGTGACTTGATTATATTTTTTAGCGTAAGAACTTTTTTTTTTTACTTTTTGATTAAATTTGAATTAAAAAGAAATTTCAATCTGAAAAGTTCTAAGATAGGTTGATAAGCGACGGTTGGTGGTCTTTCTATTCCATCAACAGGCTATGATAATGATGGCAAGTAAATAAGTAAATAAATATATATATATAAATGAATAAATAAAATAAATAATTTATCTCGCTTTCGATCCGACCTTTCCATAAAGCTACACATTCTCAGAACTATTTCTGTATATAAATGGATTCTTTCATTCTTGTGCCACGTAAACTCGACTTAACGATTGGTCAAAGAAAAAATTAAATATCTTCCAAATAACGAAGAAATTGAAAATATTTTCTACATTTTAATATCCTTAATAATATCCATAATATATATTTTCTTTTAATATCCTTTTCCATTTCCCAAGTGAACAAACTTAATTTCAGAATTTCTTTGTGAAATTGTTTAATAGTCCGACTTTCATACTCCGTTGCGAAATATTTGCCTTAAAAAGTTCTTAAATTGGTCTTCATTTTCGACCATTGTTTGTAACAAACCAATGCTTTCAGCATAATTATCAACGTATTTTGATAAACTAGAAGCAGAGATGTTTATTCCAAAACCAGCAAAAATCTAATATCAAGCAAGCAACGATTATTGTTGCATAGCCAGAGGCCATTATTCATTTGCCTAATTCCATAACAAAATGAAGCCCAAAGTCATATCATTCTAGCTTAGGGTACGTGGAACATCATGCAACGCTATGTCATCGTATTGCAGTTGATACAAGAATTCCATGCCGCCACCTCCTTTTTGTGAGTTTATTAGAGTTGGAGAAAAGTTTTTAAATCTTTCTCTTGTCATCAAAAGCATGCGGCTTTCCAATTAATCACTTAGCGCTCAGCTGTCAATCACTTTCCAGAAGTTCTCGGATCCTCAGAGAGCGATTAAGCCCAGGAATTCTTTTAAAAGCACATTCTTCTCGTGTTCATCGGAGAATAGAATTTGCCATAGAAATTCCTCGATACAAATTAACAACAGGCCGGGACAAAATTCGATAATATTCCAGAAGTGGGCAAGACATTACTACTGTAACTGGAAGTATTTAGATGGAATTTTGCGGTGACATAATATTGTTCTTTATTTATTGCCAAAATCCAGTCAAAATGGGCGTATCGCCAGCTCACAACGGATCCCTGGAGCTCTCAACGAAACCAAATTCAATTCCTATCGTATATTGAAAAATATTCAAAATATTTTTAAAACGTCCACAAATCTCAAATGTATCAACAAAACAGAGTCCAAAAATTCAATCAAAACCCAAAGTCAAACATGAAAAAACTATTTGTTAATGTTAATTTTAACGATCAATATTAATTTTATTAGTTAGTAATTTTGCTCAAATGAATTGCAACGTATTACATTTAGTTACCTTAGCATACCTTAATTGGATCTCCTAAATTACCACGTCAGATTCGCAATCCAAGGTAATACTTGTTACACAAATTAGAATGATTTTCAGTAATAATTTAAATATTTAAAAATAAACAACAACACATGTTAACTATCCCCGTACAAAATGATTCTTGAACATCCAGTGTCTCGGCATCGGACAATCAAGACCAGGACGAGTCCAAGAGGCGAAGTTCGGCCGATGTCGATCCTTCATTCCCTTGCGAATTGCTTTGCCAGGTCCGTTGCAAGAAGGCCGTGGCGCCCCTACTTAAGAGGAACACCATCGCAGACTTTGCCAACACCAAGGCTTATCAGGAGTCCACGGCAAGTCTCATATCTGCCTGTGATCAAGGTGGAAAACGTTGAATCCAGAAAATAGATTTTTAACTTTTTTTAAAATTTGTTATAGAGTTTGATTAAAATCTATTTAGTGTGGTTTTAATTATCTTTTCGGATAAAATCATTTATTATAATCACAAGGCCTTTTCCAAGGCAAAGGATTTATTTTTTAAATGAATTTTTAAGTTAGAACGAATTTGTGGTTTTATCTCGCTTTTAACACGGCTTCGACATTGTGCCGAGAAAGTTCGTGTTATGATGTCACCTTTGTTCGTGCGTTATTTTGTGAAAATGTTTTGGACAGTTTATTTAAAAACACGAATATATTCAAAAACCTTTTAAGTTTTAATCCTGGAAGATAATCTTTATTTTCAGATAAGAAGATAAAAAACTCATTCTCCATCTTGAAGCTCGTAAGAACGTTTTTTTCACTTCTTTCGTTTCGAGAGACCTAAATATTTGTTCGTAAATATTGTCAGCAATTTTAGGCATTTCCACGTGCCTTTTGTTTTTTTTTATTCTCTTTTGCAATTAAAACGATTTTAACTTAATTGTCCTGAAACTCCCATTCGGAAGTTTCTAAATTGGCTTTAATTTAAAGACTGGTCTGTTGTGCGCTGATCCTCCGAGAAGCTGCCCTTTCAGAGCCATAAACAATTCCAGACGCATGGGACTGAAATTTAAATGGTTTATTGCTTCTCTCTCTCTTTTTTTTTTGAAGGAAAAGCGAAGTGAATACTTTGGATGCCTCGATTCCAAACGTTTCAAACCTCACTTTTCAGTCCAATCGCTAACGACGATCAGCTGTCAATCTGTCTACGTTAGAGCTACGCAAAGGAACAATTCGTATTCACACCGTCTCGCGTGGATATCTCTGGCGACCGCAAGGAACGCAAGGCTGGAACGACTGATATTGAAGTCGTTGGAAACTCTATCCACGAAAATATTGAGACACGAGCGGTTTCAATGGAGGGTCGTGCAGGCTATGAGGGAAGATAAGCAACTAATAAAACTGTCCTTTTCCTAGCTTTATGGGGGCCATTAGAATGGATAATTGTTTCAACGAAGTGCTCCAGTGTCTCGAGTAAAACTTACGACCAGCTTCGTTTTAAGATGCTCTGTCGTTGCTTTCAGGAATTTGCCGCTCTCATTTTCTGTCAGGCAGTCGGGAAAGTCTAAATCATCTGGCATGAAAGGGAATAAAAATGGTCGGACAGTAATTGGAACATGAAACAAAAAAGGAGGAAGCTTATGATTTTCTATTAGCTTAAGTTTGATGGCCAGCTTCTTAGAAACGGTCGGACGATAATAGGACCTTGTTAAATAATAAATCTCTCCGATTCGTGGCTGCGAAGGTGCCTTGCATTGAAATTCAAGCCGAGTCGTTCGGATGAAAGATTTTACCGCCTGAAGGATTTCATTGTGTCTGTCTGGTTATTCTGAATGACGACAAGGAAAGGAGATTTCCAGAATGATGGGGCTTTAATTTTTATTTTTATGACATCTATAAGCTTGGCGAGTCGTCCACTCCTCATCGTCAACAGCCGCCTGAACTTTGAAAGAGTTTCTCCTTGTCATTCTCCATTTTTTTCTTTTTAATTCTTTTTGATTTTTTATTTCTTAAATCGGACACCTTCCATTCACAGTCATTTCTTGTGCCACGTGGCAGATTTATCTGACCAGGATTTCTTTCTTAGCTCTGGGGAGTGGATCGGTCGGATGCCAAATTTTTTCTGACATGTTCCTCCAATACATCACTTGTTTGGTGTTGGAAAAAAGAGACCGTGTTTATTGCATCGGGCGGAAACTCGGACAAATATAAACCGCGGCACAAACGAACGAGCAATTTCTAAAGATTCGAAAACTTGTTTGTTTTATTTTTAGATTTGCTCTGATATTATGTTGGTCTTTGTTTGCAAAGAAGGAATAATATATTATCGCAGTAAAGTATAATACAGCACTGCGTTATTTTAGATCTTACGACGATGATGATGATGATGGGGATAGATTATGTAATGAAAGCGACATTGGAAACGTCAGTGATAATAGAGATTGTATCATTTCATCATCAGAGGGAGAAGAAGCCAGGAAGAATGAAAAATGACCTTCCCCTTGCTGAAGTCCTGCTCGCCATCAAACCTTCCCACTTCAAAGATGCGTACCTCATCTCACACAAGGTCATCTCAGACATCTAGTTTCACGATCGTAGGTTTAGAGTCAAGAGTTAAGTTAAGAGGCAGTTGAGATTTTATTATTTTAATCGAAAACAAAATTGTTTTCTAAGACTTTATTTAGAGATTTTAAAAGTGTTTATTGTTATTGTGTGAAGAAATTACATTCAGTTACGTGACTGAAACATTTCATGAGCTCAGCGCCCAAGTTAAATCAGTTGATTGAGTTTCAAGAGCAGTACTTCTGACTCTTTGTTGCGTTCGTAAATGTCTCTGGACATTTTGCAACATAGCAATCGAATGCCATACTTCTAATTAATTCATATCAGTAGTCAGAGTGAATTATTAGACTGGTTCCTAATGATTGTAATTATTATTAATTTCTTATTTCATGGATTATGAATAAGCATAGATTTTACCAGTGGAAGATCAATAATCTGCCACTACAGACTAACTTTTCAATGGCGTGATAATCTCGTTGCCAAAGCAAACATGATAAACTTATCATCCGCTGGAAAATTCCCTCAGGACTCCCACTGGCTTGATTTGATTTCTGAGGACACGATTAAGGGACCGGTGCCGTCCCAGCGCCGGAACGTCGACGGCAACGTTTGCTCAATCAGCGACACCGAAAGAAAGAGAAGGGAAGCAGTTTGGGAACTTTTCAGAAGCGAATGCGTCTTCCTGATCGACCATCTCATGGTCCTGAAACATGTCTGTTTTGCCTTTTTCTTCACTTCGTTTTAATAGTAATTCGTTGGAATACCTTTACGTTGCCATTGACGCTTTGTTGATGCAACTTGAGAGTCTACATTTTTTTTTAATTTTTTTGTTTTTTTTTTAAAATAATAATTCAAATAATTCTAATGTATTTTAATAACAATTCTAATAATTCAAATGTCGAAGCAGCAGAAGCAATCAGAGAAGCAAATTAAACCTGTACCATATTAAGCGAACAATTATGTACATAACACAATGAAACAAATTTGAAATTAATATTTAATTAAAGTTATTATTTATTACGTGATTATATTTAATTATGCCGTAAGTTATGAATTCAAGTTTATCGTAAGAAGGGATTCATTCATATTTTGCATTTGGATTTATATTTTGTTTAATCAGATAAATCAGATTCAAATTTTCGAAACATCTGGAAACATTGAAAGATGAAATATTATTAATTTATATATAAATAAATAAATTTCAAAAGGTCAGCTAAAAAGAACCTTGAAAATGCCGAAAGGACGCTCGAGAAGCTATCTGCATAAAATTGAAAATAATAATAATAATTTTTATTTGCATAAAATTGAAAATAATAATAATTTTTATTTGCATAAAATTGAAAATAATAACTCTTATTTGCTTTTTGTCTTCGAGAGCACGTCTAGGGAGGAAGCTGTTTTAGGAAATGAAATCATTTTCCCGCCACTTTGCAGACGAGTGCGCACAAAATGCTGACTAATTGCAGTGAATTAGCAGGTGTTCAGTAGCTGCGAGCGACGTTGAATTTAAAATCTTTTTTTAAATAAAAAATAAATAATAGGAAAAATAAATATCATTAAATATTTTAAAATATTTATCAATGCGAGTTGATAAAATGTCTTTAGAGCTTGAATTTATTTTTATTGCAACAATTGTGGTTAATTTAGAAAATCTTCTTGCTTCGTACTTTGGAGAGGTTCTTCAGTTTTTAAGAGGTTTTTTAGTGATATTTTCAAATAAATTTCTGCTTTAAAACGTTTGAAATTTTGAAATTTGGAATGGTCTTCGCATGGAGGGAAGAGCATTGTTAACATTTTCGGGAAACTATTGTTCCGACTTTCAAATGAAGAAAAAAAAAAAGACGATTTTGTGAACAAAAAAAGAACAATTTATAACGAAATTATTGGAAAAATATGTGAATCTTGGCTCGACTTCATTTGGATATTTTAACAAATTGCTTTAAAATTGTTAAGATTGTTGTAAATATTTTGATAAATTTCAGTTTATAATTTTGTCAGCAAGGAATTCGTGAGAATGTTTAATCCAAGCTTACAAAGAACAAAACAAAGAATGAGCGAATTAAGCCGTACCAGTTATTCTTAAGTAATAAATTGTATTAATATATTATATAAATTATATTTATTATGTCGTGTAAATTTATTATATTTTTTAAATTCATCCCGTTCAACTTGGTAACTTCGTTACAATATTATAACTGCAAAATATTTAAACGGCATTATTTGAAAATGTTTTACGAGTTAGAAATATTTTTGATAACGTTTAATGGGGTTTATTAATTTTTAATAATTTTAAAACAATGAATAAACATCTGAAATTATAAATTCTACAATTATGGAAAATATCTTCTTCTGGATTGACCGATATCTCTGAAATGCTCGCATCTGGACACAGACCGATGCCTCTACTGCATATTAACAGCATGAAAATCTCGGAATAATTAAAATCTTTCTGCCACCTTGGAAAGTAATTTGAAATTCTTTGGCTTGTAAAAAGATTGATTCATTATTGAGAGAAATAAATAAATAAATAAATAAATAATGAATTAAGATGTCTTAATCACCTATTTTGAGAGAGTTTTCGAGAAATGAAATGATTATGAAAATAAATAAATAAATAGATAAATAAATAAATAAATAAATGGGCTTATTTAAATACCAACGGGACTCCTGTTACGACCAGCAGTAATAGTAGGTCCCGAAGTGAAATCTGTCGTGTTTAAACCTCGGTTGTTGTCTGCAAGTACCTGACATCTTTGGCCATTTGCGAACCTTTCCCTTCGCAAAGAACCCTAAAAGACCCAAGCCGATGATGACGACGACGACGATGGCAAAGATAATTAAGAAGATAAATAAATGTAAACAAGCCCCTCCTTTCATCCAGACGTAAACATGGCAGGAATCATAAAGAGAGCTTAACCTCTATGGTCCTTAATATTCATTGGAAAGATTATAACCCTCATAAATATGCAAATAATAATTACGTACGATCATAATTTTTTTTTCTCTCTCTCTTTCTCTCTATATAACCAGTGCTTTATGGAACCCATGAAGAAAGTCCAAGTTGAAGGTCATCTGATGTTTGCCGAGCCACAGGATTTATTTGGAAATCTCGATGAATTGTGCTACGTGAGTTTCAGGCAGAATTGCAATTTATTCATTTTAAGTCTAATATGTATTTATTCCATAATCATAATTACTAACTTTGTAATCGTTTGCTTATTATTGTTATCTCTAATTATATTTACCTATAATAATAATAATAATAATAATAATAATAATAATAATAATAATAATAATAATAATAATAATAATAATAATAATAATAATAATAATAATAATAATAATAATATTTGTTGTATATACATTTTAAGACTAATATGTATTTATTCCATAATCATAATTACTAACCTCACTAACCTCTGCTGCTTATTATTGTTATCTTTAATTATATTTATCTATAAATTAATTTTTTTAATTATCTATAATTACGGAATTATTATTATTATTAATATTATTATTATTATTATTATTTTTCTTTCATTTTTCTTTACAGATAATTATTTCAGATCGTGGATTTAAGTTTATATTCACAGACGAACACAAACAAACATCGTACGTAACCATATTGCATATCACTAATACGCAACCTCATTGTGTATCACTAATGAGTAACTTTATTGCATATCACTTAATATGTAACCTTATGGTGTATCGTTGATATAATAATGTAATGATGACTCACGCCCACGAAACTACAGGGTCCGTCATGTGATAATCCTACTGGCATTCATCATCGACGCCATCTTTATCCGTGATGAATAATTTAAATATTAATTTTCTACGCTGACCGTCCGCCATATTGAATATCCGGTTGGTCGATAGTTAATGTGTTTACAAAGTCTTTACGTTGCAGAGCTATGGTTATTGAAAAAAATATAAATAAAAAGAAATTAGATTGTAATAAAATTTAAATAATTTTTTTGATAAATTAAATTAAAATAAAATATAAATAGTATCTATGAACTAATTCAGAGATCACTTTACAAGAAGCAAAACTGAAACTTCTGTCTTGGGACTTCCCAATAATAATTGGGATTTTCTAGATTTTCATTTCATTTATAAACACTGCATTTATTTCAAAATAAAATAAAAAATATTTCCAACGCTAAATAAAAGTCCAACTGCATAAATATTGGAGCCTAATTTTAACATCCAGTCAAACAAACACAAGTCTCTCCTAAAATGTTTATGTTGTTATAAACCTGGGCCTAGGTATTAATTATAATATTAATTATTGCAATATTAATTATTAATGCAATACTCGGGGTTATTTCCTTAGGTCCGGCATCGAAGATGTTTTTCTCACGAATGCGAAGGGAGTGGAATACCTTATTTGCCGAAGTTGTGATAGTTGAGATGGACGACGACGACGACGGTGATGACGATGATGAGGATGATGGATGATGACGATGACGATGACGATAATGATGGCGATGGTGATGGCGACGACGCTGATGACGACTTAACGGTCATATGGAAGTGAGGATCGTGTCCATGAATTCGAATGACTTTTTTCCTCTTTCTGTTTCTGACTCATGACCGGTGATCACGTGACAAAGCCTGGAGGGGATCATTATCATTACAGACAAATGAGGAATGATTGTGATCCTAGACTGTAATCTAAGGTTACATCGTCTTACTCCTGCTTTGCAATTTTTGATTTTCTGAGGGGGGGAGTGGAGTGGACGGACGAAAGCATAGACATACGAATGAACTGATGGATGGATGGATGGATGGATGGATGGATGGATGGATGGATGGATGGATGTATGGATGGATGGATGGATGGATGGATGGATGGATGGATGGATGGATGGATGGATGGATGGATGGATGGATGGATGGATGGATGGATGGATGGATGGATGGATGGATGGATGGATGGATGGATGGATGGATGGATGGATGGATGGATGGATGGATGGATGGATGGATGGATGGATGGATGGAAGGTCGGACTGACGGATAGGATGGATGTACATATACATTTTGACTCATGTTCCTTTTTATCCAATTTTTAAATTTTTTTATAATCGAGAATAAGCAGAAAAAAACTTCGTAAATGATGACAGTCGATTATCTTCATCATTAATATTATCTCCCTCATCCTTAAAAGATCGGCCGAGCAAGAAGTTTACATTTGATTTATTTGAAATTTTTTATCTTTTAATTGCCCGTCCAAAATTGATGACAACAGAATGATTTATTCAGTATTTCGTAGGTTTAATTGGGAGGTTTGGGGATCAATAAATCGAGTCTATGATTGATTTGTTGATTGGACCTTTGGACGACAAGACTTCTTTTCTATTTCCAGTTGTTCATCTTTTTACGACCGAAGGGATGCTGCTGGTCTGAGCATGTTTACGGAGGAAGCATGTTTACAATCATATTTACAATCACGCTTACAGACAGATTTACAATCATATTTACAGATATATTTACAGTAACATTCCAGTCATTTTACAGCCATATTTACGAATAATAAGTAAAATGATGCTCTTTAATGAAAACATGTTCACAAACAAAATGCACTCAACAATTGTTTTTCGTTTTGGAGTTACTGCATCGTTCGTAAATAACTGTTTAATGAAGATAAATTGAAATGCATCCGTACAATAATTGCAACCGTCAGTGACTTAAAGAAAATAATTGACAAAGTAAATGCTTGACTTTCAATTCGTAAGTCTTTTTGCTTGGAGTCGAAGAAAGCTAACGAAGCAACATGTTAGGTTCGTTACAAGATGGACGTTGATGCCAACAGGTCAGTTACACGTTCAGTAGGGACTTCATATCACTCCTCTTGAAGGATAAACGAGCTTATGACTTTGGCAGGACAGAAATCCTCATCAAGGCTTTGAGAAGGGTTAGGAAACAATTTTTATTATTTTTTATTTATTTTTTTTTAAATAAAATGAAGGGTCATCTGATGACCACTCACACAGTTTTGTAATAGCGTTTGTCAACAAAGAAAATAGAGTGAAACAGATTTATTATATTTTATCTTCATTTTTATTTTAAATTTTGTTTATTTTAACAAATTTCCATTTTAATCTTTGATTTTTTAAATGAACATTTAAATTATCACGGCTCTTTGAGTCCGTGTAATTGGATAAACTCGAGAAACTCTCTCGATCAAATTAGTGAAACGTTTCAGTACGAATAAAATTTTGTCAAATATCAATGAATTTATTACCTAGTGATGATGACTCTTCTGTTTTAGTTTTGCCAGTTGACGAGAGATGGCGAAGTTTACCACGAGTACTGCCTCAATTACTCAAAAGCCATTTCCTACTTGGAACAACTGAGGAGAAATGAGGATTTCTTCGAGTTCGAAAAGGTGTCCAACTAATTTATAGGATTGATGTTCTATTCTCTCGTTAATTGCTCCCCGCTTGGTGAGCAAATGATGAGTGTTTGTCACTGAGTGAGTGAGTGAGTGAGTGAGTGAGTGAGTGAGTGAGTGAGTGAGTGAGTGAGTGAGTGAGTGAGTGAGTGAGTGAGTGAGTGAGTGAGTGAGTGAGTGAGTGAGTGAGTGAGTGAGTGAGTGAGTGAGTGAGTGAGTGAGTGAGTGAGTGAGTGAGTGAGTGAGTGAGTGAGTGAGTGAGTGAGTGAGTGAGTGAGTGAGTGAGTGAGTGAGTGAGTGAGTGAGTGAGTGAGTGAGTGAGTGAGTGAGTGAGTGAGTGAGTGAGTGAGTGAGTGAGTGAGTGAGTGAGTGAGTGAGTGAGTGAGTGAGTGAGTGAGTGAGTGAGTGAGTGAGTGAGTGAGTGAGTGAGTGAGTGAGTGAGTGAGTGAGTGAGTGAGTGAGTGAGTGAGTGAGTGAGTGAACGAGCGAGTAAGCGACAAGTGAGTGGGTGATTGAGTGAGTGCTGACGAGTGACTTTATTTTGTGCAGTGGTGCGGCCAAGATCCCCGATGTCACAGACTCCAGCTGCCGGACCTGCTCATTTCCCCGATGCAGCACTGCACCAAGGTACCTCTACTGCTCAACAACATACGCCGGTACACGGAGGAACCGAGCGAACAGGTCATGCTCACGGAATCACTAGAGAAACTCGAATCGTCTCTGGGTTTGTTCAGTTTTTCTGGTACGCTCGTCCTCTTAAGGGGGGTATGCAGTGAAGTGATTGATCGAGAAATTTTAGGAGTAGAGAGGAAGATAAAGAGGATAATTCTCGAACAACTCTAGAATAACGTTAGATGCCTTCTCTTGCTAATTCACTTGAAAATCGTGCATTATTTAGAATTGAAATGTTTTTGAAAAAAAAAAAGTCTCTTCGTAAAAATTGGTGTGCACCGGAAATGCACGCAAATGGAGGCTTAAAACTTCAAAGATGAAGTGGAAAACATCTGTGATGAATAATAAAATGAATCGCGAGTCATTGACATACGTCGATAACGAAGCTGGTCACTGACTTTAAATAGCAACGGTGAGATAAATCGGTTATTAATCAAATTGTGCTTCATACAATACTTGATATCATGTATCATGGTTTCAGAGATGTTAGTACTAAAGTTTTGATACTGCCATCAAAACTAGAGTGATGTTGATGTCACGATTAAACATAATATAAACAAAAATGTTAAATAAACGTAAACCTTTTAAACGAAAAAAATAAACAATTCGTCCCAGTCGATAATTGTTTGCCAAAAGCACATAATTTGCAATTTAAAATCATAGGATTATTTACAAAGTCAAGAGTCGGACGAGGCTTCATTTGTTTATTTCCTCCGCTGAGGCGCAGACAATGAGACCACGCTGTATGATATTTGAGGATTTTCTCAGGAATTATAATCTCATGTTAGAAGTATTATGAAAAGATGGTGTGTGCCGTAGAGTGTATGATTCTTTGGTCCCAAACCGACCATCGGTCGAGTCAGGAATGAATTTCAAAACAAACTTTGAGTTGAAACTTTCAAAGAAGCTCTATCCCGAGTGAAAGTCTTTGTTTATAATTTCAAGAAAATTTGGAGGCGAAGATGCTCTGGTTGAAGAACTTCGAAAGAGTCCAAGAAATTCAGCAACAAATCGTTTGGCAACCCATCTCAGAACTCGATCCGAGAGCATTCATTCCAGAGGTAACGATATTTTCTTAGGCATGGGAGGAATGTTTTTATTCGGATTAAAATTCAAATTGAAACTTTAAGTTCAACTTTAAAATCCGTTTTCCACTTTTTTTTTTTACGAAAATAATTCCAAGTTAAAAATCTAAAGAAAGTAATCATTTGCAAGTACAGTTTGCCGATGGCGGGGCTTAGAATCGGCGGCAAAATTACAGACGTCTGATGGACAGACGTCCATCTCTGATCTTTGGAAGGAAACAAATCGTGTTCCATAAGGCGTTACGCGGGAATGCAAATTTTCCTGCTTCATTCGTAATTAAATAAAATGAATTTAATTCTATATTTTATAAAATATAAAATATTTTATTTTATAAAATATAAAATATTTTATTTTATAAAATATAAAATATTTTATTTTATAAAATATAAAAACTTCTCATGGTACCTCTCAACTGAAGACAATTCTTGTTCTCTCGAAAATTATTTCGTTGCTTCGAGGTTGTCATTTCCAAAAACAAACCCAAAACTCCCAAGAGTGTGATTTCATCAAAGGTCTGGCGCATTTCATCACTCCGTAATGTCACCTAATTGAATTGAATGTTTTTCTCCGAAATTACTCAAACAAACTTCGTAATTATTAAATATCACGCACGTGCGTGTACAATTAGTAAATTGTCAAACTACGGAAACGTAAAGATAAATAAAATTATGAATGATTAATATAAATCATGTAACGCTATTGATTCAATAATTGTACATATTATTAATGTTGATAAAATAAATAACAAATAAATTAAAGAAAATCTGAGAAAAAAATTGGCGCTTTTTCCATGTTTGCGCTGTCGAAAGAACCAGGCAAAGAAATTAGATTCTGTTTCTATTTCCGGCATTGACTTTTCATTGGTCAAAAAAAAAAACCCCGTGCATTTCTGGCACATGTTACAATAAACGAATAATCGTTATCAATATTAACAATTATCGTGTAATTCTTTATAAAACAGGTACTTTGATCCCGATAATTGCAATCAGAGTGCGATACGCACATCACCAATAATTCAATCAACCAAAGTAAATAGAAACATTTACGAATTATTTATTTATTATTAAACATATGATTATAATTGTATTATTATTATTATTTCAGTGATCTCTATTGCACTATTTCCACAGGCTTTACAAAGGAAATATCTAATATCATTGCGGGTTAAATAATTAATCCACAATCATAACTTGTCAAAATAATATTAACATTAATAATAATAACAATACTAATAATAATAATAATAACAACATAATTTATTACATATATATATTATAATTAGATAGAATTAGATATATAGTATAATATTATTATCATATATTATTATTATTATAAATAAATTTTAAATTCAGTTCCTCAGAGCAACATTGAGCCGTCAACCGTGCGAAAGGCTACTATGCAGTTCAAAAAGAAGACTTCTCTACGAGGGGCCCACGACACTCCTCGGTACAAATCAATTCATCAATTCATTGGGGTTGAATTATCAATCCATTGGGGTGATGTTATCGATTCGTTGGAGATTAGGGCATCGATTCGTTGGAGGTTATGCTAACGATTCATTGCCTTGTGGATCTCTATTGCGGTCAAGCTCCTACTTCGATTTGGAATCCTCGGAGTTAATGACAGCCATTAGAATGATAGGGAAGAATGTCCTGATGAACTGCTTTTCCATCCGTTCCGACCACTTCCAGGGCCCTGTATTGATTGCCGTGAATTCCCGGACCTCTTTAGAAAAGTTCTTGATCGATGGGACACTCCTTTGGAATGACCGAGTGAAATGAAAAAGTCAGATTCATTTGCAGATAAGACTCTGGATTTGTCAGTGAACTTTGAAAGTTCTTTTGAACTTTGGATGACCTTTTGAACTTTGTATGACCTTTTGAACCGAATACGAATCACAAAATTCGTACAAATATTTGATTTTCCATTTATGGATTTCATTTCGTCGGAGAATGTGTTCGCCCGTGTTCGTAATATTCTTTATTAAAGAATCTAATTTATTTTCCTTCGTTAACTTGGTTCATCAGCTAATAAAATAAATAAATTCTAGAAATTGATTGCTGAATTTGAAATTGAAAAATGTTCTTTTGGAATTTCCAGAGGTCTCGAAAGCCATTGACATGTACATGTTCCTCTTCGACGATCTCCTACTTCTTAGCAGAGTCAAGAAGGCTCCAAGAAAGGTTGAGTACCAATTTAAGCATAAATATTTTCAATTCGAATTATCAAAACACTTCAACATTTGATCGAAATAAAAAGAAAATGTCTAAAATATTTTGATATACAAAATAATAATAATATAATGATATTTAATTATTCAAATTTAAATAATAGTTATTCAAATTTGAATATTTAGTCGCTCCAAGTCAAATTATAATTATTTAAATTTATTAGGAGGTTAGCAGGTGCGATGTTGTTTGCATCGATGGGCGAAGATAGGAATCGGCCTCTGGGATGGGAATTCATTTATTGGTTAACCTCTGAGCCCCTACTAAATTATTCATGAGATTTCTTGAAATCCAAATGGAAATCCCGATGTTGCCTCATTGTTTATCAGATCGTGAATGCAGTTTCGCTGATCCTATCCGTGCCTGTTCAACCGTCGATGTCTTTTATTAACATTACAAATTAATTTTATCATTTATTTATTCAATTGTTTATTTATACAAATCAGTAATTTTTATAATTTGTTTATTTAATATTTGTTGTTGCTGTTTAATTACAATTATTTGCATTTGCTGGATCAACAAGGAAAACAGTTGTAATTAAGTCTTTGTTGACATTTATTGCCGTTCAATGTTTGCCGGGAAATACTAAAAAAAAAATTTGGATAAATTGATAAATGCTAAAAATCATTTTAAAATTATGTAAAAAATTTGTATCAGCTTTGTGAAAGAGCTATCTGAAAGAGAATAGATATTCTTCACCGATCTTTTCAACTTTGAAAGGATAAACGATGGAACATTTAGATTTTCCATTGAAAACGTCCGGGCATTCAACACCTCGCGACAGTCAGAGTTGATGGAACCCTTTGACTTTTCATTTCGAGTTCTTGCAGCGAGACGGCTGCAAACTTCTTACGGAAGGTTTTAAAAAGGAATGGCAGCCGAAATAAATGCTGTTCGAAGCAACTTTCATTTATCTTCGCTTCCTGAAGATGAAAAACTGACCATTTCACAAAAGCTATCAGAGACTTTCTTTAGAAAAGGTTTTATGGAAAATTCCTAGAGAAATAATGAGGGTGAATTATTTGCATATTTTCAACTCGCGACGACGCCGTACTTATTTATGCTCGATAAACGATTCTAGGATTCGAATAGATTGAAACTTTTTGCCATCCAGAAACCAGGTCTGGTCGATCAGTCGAGTCCTTTCGCCAGGGTACAGACGGACGGAGCCATATTCGTGGTCCACAGGCAGCCCATAGCTCTAGATCGTTTCGTGGTTCATGATGTCAGACCACTTGATGGATCGGGTCAGTTATTGGCCTTCACTGACATGCTTAATAGGCATCTCTTCCTATCTTTATTCATAATAATTCATTTGATGGATTGCACCTAAAAGCTGCTTAAAATTCTAGAGTCTGAATTTTTTAGTTTAATTTCAGCCTGGCATCGGCAATCAATTTTCTCTGCCAAACTATTGTTGTTATTATTATTTATTATTATTATTATTATTATTATTATTATTATTATTATTATTATTATTATTATTATTATTATTATTATTATTATTATTATCGCTATTGTTATCCCAATTGTCTTCCATCGAGTAACAGGCATTGTTTATGTCCATTGGAGGAGTTAAATTATTGAATGCCGCATTAAATTCGTTCCTTGGAAGTATTGAAAAATTCGATAAACACGACTTTGACAGAGTCGTTTCACGTTCCAGGGGGTGTGTTCTGGGACTACGTGGAGAGCACCTGTGACGTCTGCCCACAGGAAGATACCGGAAGCATCGACGCCTGCAAGGACTCGTGTCTGCCCCATCTTTACAATGACTGTAGTCCGTCTGCCCAGAAGTCCAATCTCCTCTTCGGTTGCGTTTCGACGGCCACGGTCCTCAAGAACGCTTTCGTCGTCGTTCAGGTTTGAAAAACTGCAGACGAAGTGAAATATTTTTTCCCTAGCCCACCCTTTTTGTGTTTTCAAGATTTGGTCGAACAGCGTAGGAAATGAAAAGTGAAAGCCCTCGAAAATGCTTGGACGAGAACGTTTTAAATTTTTATAATAAGAAATAAATAAGAATTTAAAAAAAGATGGAATACAATGAAGTAGAATAAAGTAAAATAGTCAAAAATGTTTCGCAAATTTTGAATGATCGAACGAGATGTTGATGAATGTAAGGGACAGGGAAGAAGGTGATGACGTGTTTATTTTCATATAAAATATTTAAAACCGAATTAGTCGAGCATAAACCGAGATTTTGTTGCAGTGCAAATCTTTTTAACCCCAAAAGGTCAACAGGTTCCAACAAATCATTGGGGTGTACACTCTCCAAGCTCCCAATTATTCCAGTAAAGTGAGTTTGCGAAGAAATTCGTCCATAATTATGGTTCATAATTATCATTTTATATCGTAAACTAGTGGTGCCCAGCCAAGCGTTCCTGTAGCTCAATATGATTTTTGAAAAAAGCGTATTTTTACATGATATAATTGTGGCATTTATATGAAACCTATATACAAACACTCCTCTAATCGAGCACTATGTTGTGTCAAAATTTCAAAGCAATTGGTTAAGTACTTTCAGAGAACATTTGCATGTTACAAACACGCATTGCATTTTTATTTATATAGATTCAAATTCCTATTGGCAAGAGCCTCCCGCAAGATGAGTAGCAGTCTTGGTTTTAATTAATTTACGTTGCCATTTCAGGCGACTTATCGGATATTTTTCCCGAGACCCGAGTCCCGAGACGTTAAACATTTTCCGAGATGAAATGGCGAAGAATTTACGTTTATTAACGGGGTTTAAAATGCATTCCTCAAATTTTTTTTTTTGAGAAAATCTCTTCCGCTCCATTTCCTGTCCTTGGGTTTATTTAAAGGCTTATTTAAAGTCCGAATGAAGATTTATTTCCATTTCTTATGCAGTGACATGTGGTTCGAATTCGAGTCTTAAAATCTTCCACTCCTTCAAACCGATTGCAGCGACCAGCGATAAATTTATAAACGGCATCGTTCGTCACATGCAGATAGATAGATCCTGTAATACGTAATTAGATATCAACTTCGATCTCCGCAACAACTAACGACGTCGTTTATCGTTATCGTTCAAAGGCGCAATGGATGAGCCGACTTCACGATGCCCAGGAGAGCTACAAAGAAAGCTGTCGCAAGTCCAGCATTTCGAAGAGACTGTCGAGAGAATGTGCCGTCGACATCACGGTGCAGTGCGAAAACGAATCCTACGTGGAATCGCCAGACGAAGCGGGCGCTTCGATTCCGTCGTTCAAGTTTTTCAACTCTCAGAAGGTCCCCTCCAGTCTACTGCTCGGCGTTCCCTTCAACGACCACACCTCGCAGCCGCATTCCCTCCTGGGAGAAGACGATGACGAGACGAGCGCAAGGAACAGGAAGATTAGAAGCTCCTCATCCGATGCGGCCGCGGCCATGCAACAGGAAGAATACGAAGGAGATTACCAAGAGGTCCAGAGGAGAACATCCGATCCCCTCTGCCAACTTCTGAGGGTCAACAACGGCGAAGAGGCCGTGGCAGAGGACCGAGCTGCTCCAGGCGCTGTACCGGAGACGACGACGGTGACGACGCCTCATAGCGAAACAACTCTCCACTGCCACCCAGCGCTGACCAGAACGATGGCGATGCCAATTAAAACTCTCAGCTCCGAGAACATCGGTCCAGCGACGAGCAAAGATGACCAAAATCGGCTAATTCTTCGCATCAATCCTCCGCCTCCTCATAACCATCATCACCGTCATCATCAACATCATCACCATCCCAGTCAACAACTCGGTCATTCCAGGAGCGCTCTAAAATCTCCGTGCGGTGGCGTTAAAGAGCAGTCGGAGCGCTCGAGCGATCAGAGCTTCATGCGGCACTCCAGCGACTTCCTTTCGCCTCCTCTTCCGACTCAACATCTCTCCCATCCGACGCCCGGCAAGAAGCCCCTCCATGCCTCTCTCAAGGTCAAACGAAAAGCCATGATGAAGGCCATTCACGAAAGGTCTCAATCTCTGGACAACACCTGTCCCCTCTGAAGCTTTCACATTCCTCAAAGCCGATCGTTGCAATCTTTTTTTGATAACGCAATGGCGCTTTTCCCCGCGCCTGTGGATGTTTTCTGCGCGCATTCGGAAAAGGAGTCCTTATTCTTTTTCAGTTTTCCGTTTTGTCTGCTTCTTATTTAATCGCTCCGTGGTCGTGAGAACACTGACAGGTGACGTTACGGACCACCCTGAAATGACGTCGCTCGTTTTTATCGTCTTGTAATTAAGCTTGTCTTGCGCTCGGAAGCTTGGACTCGAGTATGACAATGTAAGGGTAACATATCACCTCGATTCGAGTCAGAATGTCATGTTCAAAGTTCAAATCCATAACAAACCTTCCCCCCACCGAAAAAAAAAAAAATAACAAGGTCGGGGGAAGTAGTGGCAATAAAGTGTCGAACTAATGATTCAACATGGCATCGTGACCACGTGGTTTCCGTCAACGTCGACGACGCCTCGTGCGACTTTCCTAATCAATCTGACATCTCCGTTGTGACGCAAATGGAGTCGCACACAACCCATCATCAATCACACTTTTTTTTCCCTCCGTTCCTGCCAACAGGACCAGGCCCTATGGATATTTTAGACCCGGATGCTTTCAAATGCAAGGAGAAAAGAAGACCATTGAAATTCGCCTGGAACCACCACCCACCAAGAGAGGCAGGACGCACTTCGGTTGAGATTTTCGGAATTCTCGATATAACTACCCTTCAGCACTAGAATCGGACGAGAAAGGTGTCTCAGTCGAAGAGGAGCCATATTTTGTGTCCGTGATAAATTCGCCAAACCCTGATTATCGTTCAAATGGAAATTATTTTTTGCATTATTTTCTTATTAATAGTTCCCGATTAAAACATCGTTTGGCTTCACTATTTCTCCCGGAACAGGTATCCTCGAGAGAAGCATGTGATAAATTACTGATACGAATAATAAATAAATATAATAAAATAATGATAACAATAATGACAGACATATCAATAATAATAATAATAACAGAACAATGATAATATTAATAACAACAATAATAATTCGAAGATGTTCAAGGGGTGGCATCGAAAGGTACTTCATTCGCTCGTGGAATCTTTCATCAAAACGCTTGAACTGAGAAACTGTGGTTGATTCGACTGGAATGTTCATCCAACGCTCGATCATTCCATCTTCAATTTTATACTCATCCGTCGCTCAATCATTCCATCTTCAATTTTATACTCATCCGTCGCTCAATCATTCCTTCTTCAATTTCTTAGTCTCAGGAGGATGACCTCTGTCGGACTTTCTGGTCTCTTTTGGAATTGTTCCTGTTTCTCCTTCCGTCTCTAGAAATTGGACCTCTTTTGATTCAGTCCTGCCGTTCCCTCTAGCGCTTTCGTCGTCGATGGCATCGTCGTCGTCGTCGTCTTCGTCGCTGAACGCCACGTCGGAAGAGCTGAGAGCCTCTGGTGATCTTTCTCTTTTAATGGCGAGACTTGACGGAGACGAGTCTTCGTTGTTTGAGTGCTGAAGTCTGGTGGCCCCGCGGAGCATTTCCCCTGCCAGGCGAAGTCTGTTCGCCTGGATAATCGGATTCTCCCTGCCGTAGAGGACGGTCCTCTGCTTGTTCAAGTCTTGGAGAGCGGCCAAGTAGAGCCACGAAGGATTAAAGATGGTCGAGAACTGGTTCATTACCAGTTCGGAGTTGAACATGACAGCTGGCGACTGGTAGTGACGATAAAGAGCTGAAATTCTGTTGTGCAGTTCTTGGCTTTGGAGGACCTTTTTGTGTGCCAGGTAATTGGGGTGGATCGAAGCCGCTAGCTGGGCTTGGAGTGGATTAAAATGACTAGCTGGATTCAAGTCCGAGCACGTCGGCGATGAAAAACGTGCGACGTCTGGCGAATTCTTTTTTAGTCCCTCGAATTCCGAGCAATGTCGAATGAGGGAATTGGAATCCTGACCTTGAAACTCGTCTGCCGAGTTGGCGAAGTGGACCTGTCTGTGGAGCTTGTCGGCAATGTAAGGCAGTCTACAACCGGCCCTGAGCCAACTGTATCGGTTCCTCATCTGAAACTTGCTCTTGCCCAAGAGACACGGACCGCCCTGCTTAGAAAATTGGCTGGAATCGGACTGCCTCTGTTTAGATTTGGAGTCGACTGAGTTGTTTGGCTGAGGCTGGCTGCTTGGAAAGCTTGGAGAGGGTTGAAGCCTGGATTGAAGAGGAAACTGGAGCAGATCCGGGGGAACATCAACGTGCTTCCTGCTTCCCTCTGGATTCGATGAGTAATCTTGAAGTTTGTGAAATTTTATTATGTTAGATACTGTTTATAGATACTGTAACATTTCTATTATAAACTATTTTATTATGATTATTCAAGCTTTTCGTAATTAATTAATTAATATTATTATAGATTTGCATGGCATTAACAACAACAATATGAACAAAAAGTGGATAATTGATTGTCCGATGAATAGAAATCTCACTTGTATTATCGGGAGACTGTGAGTTGAGATCTGGTCTAAGTTCCGTGGTTGTCTTGCTGGTCGCGTCATCGTCATTTCCTGTTTTTATGAAAACATTTTAATGATCAATAACATTTTTTTAAAAATAAATAAAACAGTCTTAAATCAAATTTAATTTCAATCCTTTATTTTAGAATCATTTTGATAAATTAAAATTTATTTAAAAGAAAAATAAATAAATAAATAAAATTGCATTTATTTTTTTATTTTACGAGTTCAAAAGTGATAGGAAAGCATTTGTACTTCATCGTAAGCCATCTTAAGTCAGGAAATAAAATCAATGGTTGGATTGCCTGCTTCTTAATCCTCGATCCTTTGCATAATTAACACGACTCCGTTAAATGTATTGTATCTCTAAACAACCAGGAAATATGCGCACCGCAAAAGTATTTACAGAATAAATAAATATATTTTTATTTATAAATATATTTATAATATACAAATAAATAAACATATATATTATGTTATATATAATAAATAAATATTTATTTATTATAATTTATTATATTTATTTATTATAAATATTTATTATAAATATATATTTATAATGCGATGCGTTCTGTTGCTATAGCAACTTAAAATATAGAAAATAATAAAGGATAAATTTGAATAAATAGGTTTAATTAATACTTTAATTTCTATTTATTTATTTATTTTTATTTTTTTTTTTTTTAGCTATCTATTGTAAAATCGTTAAGAAAGTTTCAATTTCAATTTAATTTCCTAAACAATATCATGCCAAACGGCTAGATTTATCAGCTGCTGAATTTACATATTAAATAAAATAACCGATCAGAAAACAAAGACAAAACAACGTAGAATTTATAGACAGCGTTTGGGCATCTCTTAGCGACCCTCATGACGTACCGGATACTGGAGGAGCGCTTTTTGCTTCCAATTCGTCATCGACCGAGATGAACTCCTGCTCGTCTTCACCCTCCTCTTCCGGATTCTCCCTGGAAATGCCACGTGACCTCTGCTCGAAGCCGTCGCCCATTGGTCGGAGCTTCGTCATCACGTGACAATCGTGTTGTGACGCGAGTAACTTGTGGAATTCCCGGTGCTGCTGGAGTTGGAGTTGGTGTTGGAGGCGTCTGTAATTGGATGATAATGAACTTAATTAGCATTAATTATGCTAATTAGTCAATTTAATAATGAGTGCGTAAACTTGTTATCACGAACCGGCGAAAAGTCTTCACTGGAAAAATATTTTGATAATTTCAAAAATCTAATAATAATAATAATAATAATAATAATAATAATAATAATAATAATAACGATTACTGAAAGTAAAATAAACATTATATTTTTTCAGATATTTAAGCATAAATTGTAAATGATATTTCATTTGCAACAAATGTTATAGAAAGAAGGATGACAGGAATGAATGTAAAAGAATTCAAATTAGCATAATTTATTCCTCTCCAACTTACTTCTTCTCTCTCCTTCCACTTCCGGAGTCCCTGAAACCCTTTGCAAATGGATTGTTGTCGATCTTCAATTGGGTGATCTTAAATGGGCATTATTATTATTATTATTATTATTATTATTATTATTATTATTATTATTATTATTATTACTACTATTATTATTATTACTATTATTATTGTTATAATTATTATTATTACTAAATAATAAATTGATTTCTTAAAATAAAATCATTAGAAATAGAATATAATTACAATTAGATGAATTTGCATCACAAATGAAGACAATTCAATCAAATGCCACTGATTGAAACCTTTTCAATTGTGCCTGCAAACCGTAAATATCTCGATTAATCTAATAATTAATAAAATAATTTTTAAATTAATTTAAATAATTAATGTAAATTAATTAAATAATTAATTATTATTATTATAAATAATTAAAAATGAAATAAATGTAAAACAAATAATTAGATCATTGGTTGACCATCCAGAGAGCATTAATCGTTGACATAGGTCACAATTTGTTGTCTCAGTGGATCACGTGACGACCTACACAACCTATACAAACAATACAACCTATACAAACTATACAACCAGACAAACAATACAATCAGAAGACTGACATCTGGGCAAACAAAGCAAGCTCAGAAGAAGAAGACAAAACAAGGAGACAACAACATTGACAATCAAGTCATGGACGGAAGTCTTTGTTTGATCTTTGACGGCAAAGCTTTCTAATTATTTATGGAATCGAAATTTCTTTTCATTTTCTCTTAATTTCATATAAAATTCGAAACTCCGAAAAACCCTGGCACTTCCTACAGCTTTCAATGGCTTTATTACCTAATTAATTAATAAATAATAGTAATAATAATAATAGTTAATTAATTAAATATGAGCTACGATTAATTATGGCTTATTATTAATGTTATCATTCAATATTATATTATTAATAATAGTTTATCGTTTATTATGCGACATCGTGTTTGCTCATAGGAAGATATTTCTGTAGAGAAAGTAATTGTTAAACTTTTTATAAAGTCACGATGGCCAGAAGAATCAATTTTTAAAGCGAACCTAGCGACATTTTAAATAAACTCGCGTCAAAATTGACGTGACACACGACGCCGTCACTAAATTAGGATTTAAAGGCGTACCAAAACGTAGACATATATAAATGTTGCACATAGATCAAACACCATAATTTTTGAAGTACATTCGTTCGCTGTACAGGAAGCAAATGGAATCGTTGAAATATTGAAAAATTATTGAAATTAATGACGAAAAACCAGTTTCGTGGATATAATATCTTAATTTATTCATTTAGTAGCCTGTAATAATAATAATAACAATAACAATAATAATAAGAAGAAGAAGAAAAAGAAGAAGAAGAATAGCACAACAAAAATAGCAGCAGCTGTAGCACTACTTTGAATAATAGCGACTGAAATAGCGAAAGTACCAGAAATAACCTAAGTTCGTCATCATCATCGTCGCCATCGTCGTCGTCATCGTCTTCGTCCATTTTCACTCGTCAAGCCCGAAGGTCGAGCGGAAGTCAAGCGGGATTGGATGACACGATGCCTTATTAAGTCCGAACGAATTAGCATATCAGCCCTGCCTGGCATGGCGTGAGGGGGGAATGGGTGGGTGGATGGATGGGGTGTCCATTTCATCGTGAACAACAACATGACCAACGGGCGGGAATAATCGTAGACGAAATATCTCGCGTATGGTGATTTGATGGCAGTGTGGATGATGATGATGACCACGATGATGATGATGATGAATTTTGTAACAATTTTTGTCGATGTGATCGTTGACGATCGTCGTCATCATTATCATCATCATCATCGTCATCGTCATCGTCATCATCATCATCATCATCGTCATCGTCATCGTCATCGTCATCGTCATCGTCATCATCATCATCATCATCATCATCATCATCATCATCATCGTCATCGTCATCGTCATCGTCATCGTCATCGTCATCGTCATCGTCATCGTCATCGTCATCGTCATCGTCATCGTCATCGTCATCGTCATCGTCATCGTCATCGTCATCGTCATCGTCATCGTCATCGTCATCGTCATCATCATCATCATCATCATCATCATCATCATCATCATCATCATCATCGTCGTCGTCGTCGTCGTCATCGCCGTGGAGCACTCTCCGCAAACAAATCGTGAACTCGAAAGTCATTCCAGGGAATTTGTTTGTCCTCCTCGTAGGTTCACGAAGGTCAAGGCAAACAGCAACAACTGCAACAAAAGCAACAACAACCACGACAACATCAACATCAACAACAATAACAACAATCAACGAACCTTTCGCAAGAACTCATTCAGATCATTTTACTGCTTTCCATTTATTTGCCTTAAATGTCGACAATATTCAATATTATTGCCATTAAATATTTTTAAATATATATTATTATCAAATATATTTTAATATCAAATATATATTAATATATTTTTATTATTATCAATCATGTATCATTGATGTGATTGCTATCACCCTTGATAATCGATGCAAATAATGCATGACCAACAGGTGACGTGATTGATTGTTATCAAAGATTTAAAACTTAAATTTGAATAATTTAATAGTTTTAATAATTAATTTAATAATAATTTAAACGTCTGAAATAATAAATTTAATATTAAAATTCGTTTCAAGTTGTTCTTGTGCGAAACTTTTGGGTCCCAGCAAATGTTTTCAAGGAGTTGATGTTTCGTTGACAATGTTGGTGTCACCCAGCTTATCGAGGTTGTTGATTCTGATAGCTTATCAATGTCATCGCCATTATCATCATCATCACTATCATTTCGACGTCGTCGTCATCATCATCACCGCCAGCATCACCATCATAATCATGACAGTCCTCAAGTGGTAAAATTCCTTCCTTTCCACTCCGTTCACGTGAACAAACACCGACTCGTGTTACCCTCCTTCACGTTCAACCATGCGAAACATTCAGTCAGGAATCCCGTGGACCAATAGCGTTTGATGTCAATCGCCAATCGCAGAGCAGATGATTTGTGACTTTGCATACGATTATATCGCATTTCAGAAATCACATTTTCCCGCCTCATTCCTGGTCGTTCACTCGAAATGATGAAAAGCGAGAGAAAAAAAGGCGCGCAAACTTTTTTGTGAAAGTTCAATGGCCTCTGCAAACATGGACAAGTTTCAGTTGAAATTGTTGCTGAAAAATAATTTTCCTTTTCAGTCAAAAAACACTCGATTGACCTGATGAGGTGATGTTGAAAAGGTGTACAAAAGACAAATTCCAGGCTTATTTATACAGCTCCAAATGCTTAGGAACTCTTTCTTGATCATTTATATAGCGCTATGGATAAAGGGAAAGCCTTTGTAAGATGAAAAGTCAACATACTATTAAGTTGTTCTCTCAATGAAATTTTGGGTAATAACTGGGGAAGATGAGGTGAATTGGTACATTTGGTGAGTTAAAAGTTCAAGGGCCTGAATTATTAAGGACAGAAGTCCGTAATGTCATTTGTTAATCTTGATGCATCTACAAAGTTTTTCGATAGATAATAGAATCTTCGTTTTTTTGCAACATGTGGATATCAACATTAGGATTTATGAACCTCTTTGAGTATTTAAAAACAAGTTAACATTGGCTTTCACCATTGGCTGTCTCTCGGTATTTGTTCATTTTAGTTCATTCAGATGAGTCTTGAAAAAAAATATTAACAAAAAAAAGCAGTAGGCTTAAGTACCTTTCTGGTACAAACAAAATTTGTCTGGGTTCAAAGATTGTCTGAGGAGTAAACTTCTCGATAAGATACAAGAAGAGGGGAACTCCTATTGTGAGTCGATAAAGACTGTTGATTTACAAGTGGCCACTTTGACAAACAAACAGTGAGGTGTCAGGTGCTTTTAATCAGTCCATACTCGTCCACACACATAGACGTACCAGATAAGGTAATCGATTCGTTCACCTCACCTTGTCGTTCTGATAGGCCGTGACAGCTATGAACTGAGTCTCGGCAAAGAGGAAAGTCCTGAAGGCGTGGTAGGAGAGTTGGATGACGTCACTGGCCCTGACCAGGTGGAAACGTGGTTGATACTTGTGCATCGAGTTCAGGATCGTCTGGTTTCATTTAATTCTTAAATTCAGTCATTGATTGATCGATTGATTGATTGATTGATTGATTGATCGATTGTTTGATTGATTGATTGATTGGTTGGCTGGTTGATCGATTGACTAATTGAGTGATAGAATTGATTTTGCCAACATAATTGACAATTTCAAGATAATGTAGCCAAAATCACAGTTTTACTAACAATGTGATTTAAAAACACCACTAAATTTGCTTCTAAATATCTATAAAGGTAGAATATCGCAATTACGACAAAAACTGTACAGATCACTGTCTTCCAAATTTTTTGCCTAATTGGTCGAATTAAGATCAATAACCGATCGATCGAACAGAAACATTTCAAAGGATAATTTCTCACGAAGCCGTGCTTGTCTGAGATGTTGTTTGTGAGTTTCAGCTTGTGGAAGGAGACTGGTTTGCTCATCCATTGCTCTCCAGTCGACGGGGAGTCGGGGTGGATGTACATGCGTTTTGGCATCTCGGGATCCGCCTTTCCGGCCACCATCCACTTGGAGTTGTGGAATTTGTACCTGCAGTCGTCTATGGGGGCGATGTCCATCAGGAAGATGTATTTCGCCTTCTTGTCCAGTCCGTTTACGGACACCTTGAACGGAGGGAACATCCTCCTAGGAAAATAAAATTAAAAAACGTGATTTATCTGGAAAAGTTTCATTCGCCATGAAATTATTATAGTAATAAATTTAGAAGAAAACGTAATAGTAGGATATTATTGGTATTATTATTAATATTACTATTATTATTATTACTAATATTATTATTATTGTACATTCGGTCGACATCGATACTCGATAAGGTTAAGAATTCGAAGATACGACACGAGCAATTGCAGCCTGTCAGATCGAAAAGCAAATCAATTGGTGACACTCTTTAAGAACATTACATTCGTCGACGCCTTTTAAGTGATAATCTTGTTTTCTTTGACTTGGAGGTCAAATAGGGGAAAGCATCCGAGATCAAACAATGACTAGCGACTTCTGCTCAAAGGTCAAGGCATTTATGGTGCGCCCTAATGTCAGTCGGGGAATCGACGCCCGTCAAATGACTTCGAGCGTGTCTTATGAGTCGACCCCCGCTCCAGTCACAGCTCTGGAACATTTCCAGGATCCTAGAAAGACACCGCCTCGGCCGTTAGAGACAATGAAACCGATCGGCATGGAAAAAAAGCCTTCTCTTCTGATAATGGCCCATTAAGTCGCCATTCGGCTAATCTGACATTCGGCATGTTTTCTTCAATTTGAAACGCCCCCTACCATCAATTAGACAGCATGACGAATAATATTCAGTTGCTCTCCTATTAACGGCTAAATCCTAAGGGTTTTTTTCGTTTCCTTGATTCTGATTTTATTTTTAATTTAATTTAATAATTTAATAATTTCGTTTAATGCGTTAACTTTTAAGGTTGACAACTTTGATGTTATTAAATAAGAACTTTTTATTATTTATTTTCGTTGTTTGTTTATAATAAAATATTAAATAAAATATTTCTTATGCTTATATATTCTTTTACCTTAAGTGTTAAGTGTTACTAGGATGCTTGTTTTGGACCAGACGTCTTTCAGCCTGGGGTGGATGGGAATTTCCAATTGAAAATTCCCCACCCCAAAAAAACCCTCCAGCAATTCATTAACAATTTTTGTTTTGTTTTTCACACCAACAAACCATGGCGGCCAAAGATGGTTCTCTTTCTCCCCGAAATTTATGAACCGATGACTCACCGTCCACCCAGAATATTGCCATGAATTCATCTTCTTGTCAAGATGAATTGGAGTTCATGGGGAAAGCAGTACAACAAGAGTGCAACAAAAGAGCAACAAAGTGCAACAAGAGTGTAACAAGAGTGTAACAAGAGGAATACAAGAGTGCAACAAGAGTGCAACAAGAGTGCAACAAAGTGCAACAAGAGGAAAACAACAAGGTCAATCTAATTGACTGGTCAGCAATAATTACAAGGCACATTAGGCCTTCAGCCGATAATGGTGTGCTTATGAAGCCTGGTCCATGCATTTTCTGAGGATTGTTATGGAATTATCAAAATCATCATCATCGTCGTCGTCGTCATCGTCGTCATATTCATTACTAGCGACATCTCAATCATGGACTTTCCTTGAACAACTTTTCTTGGTGTCGTTTGTTTTAAGTTAATTGAAAAATAAATTTATTTATTTTAAGAGATCATCATACCAAATTTTAACCAATGTTGTTATTGTTGCAACTGTTATTATCTTCAGCATTATTATTATTACTATTATTATTGCTATTATTATCATTGTCATCGTCGTTATCATCATCTTCATCGCTAACATCATCGTCGTCGTCATCATCATAAGTGACCATCATCATCATCATCATCAACAGCTAAAATGACTACCGACCTGCCAGATTTCGTGATCACCATCTCAGTTCCGATGCTGTTGAACTGATTCCAGAGTTCTTTGTGCTCGAGTTGCACCTGAGGACAGTCCCTCATGTCGGCCAGTGGACCGTGGAAGGAGTCGGAAAAGGAGGAAAAGGGGCCCCGATGAGTGGTCGTCAAGTAGGATTCCCGTGGAGCCCTTGCGACCACGGTGTGCTGCAACTGAGAGAGAATGGACGCCTCTCGGTACTCGTGACTCCCAGATACGTAGGAGCTTTCCTGGGGACGGTAGGATGGATTGAAGGGGACTTTGGTCTGATAAGGGTCGAAGGAATGGCCGATTGGATGGAGTTTCTGCTGATGGTTCTGAAGAAGAAGCGGATTGGACGAGGACTGGAAGTGCTTGTCCTGTTTCGTAGATGTATTCCGCGACAGTATGGCAGTTACGCTGTAGTCCGAATGACGTCGATGTTGCTGTTGTTGTTGCTGCTGGGGTGGTGGTGGTTGTTGTTGCTGATTGAAAAGGTTGACGAGTTTGTTTCGGTTGAACTTTGATTCGATCTCACAAGTTCCGTCTTTCGTTGCATTCTGTTCGCAGCCATTTCCATTCTCTGAGACTTCTCTGTCATCTTGCGACCTCGTTTGGTCTTCCGCTGGAAAAACGTTTGTGTCCTCAACCGATGTCATCGTCTGACGTGATGAGTTTAAAGCTGGATTTGTTGAAATTTATCGAAAAATATGTTTAATCCTTCACGAAATTCCCTCAGTTTTGGCACTTGAAAGCCGTAATTCGTTCAATCGAACAACTTTTATACGCGTCTTTTTTCTAGCCATGAGATAATTTCCTCACGACAACTTTAAAACAAATTTATCTCTGACCACGCCCACGCCAAGCCTACGTCCAATGAGAACACGATCGCTCGAAAAGGGGCGTGGCTCGAAACGTTAGGTGGAGTATGGAATGACTTAAATTGCCCTAATTGAAGAAAAAGTTGGAAAGAAACCATAATTTCGACTCAACAAAAAAAAACAATGTTTAATTTAAAAATCATTTTTAAAAGAAGACGCGCGCGCAAAAAAAAATTCACAAATCTTCTGTCATTCGTGGCAACGGCTTTTTGAAAGTTAAAGGTTGATTCGTCGTGAGATATGAAAGAGTTCATTAGCGATTGTCGTCTGCTTCCATCTCAAGGAGAGCGCCATCTGAACAATTCTCCAGTATCCTTAAGAATCCATGTTTCAAATGCGCTTCTCATCACCGCCATCTGTCAAACCGAGTGTTCACAAACAGTTTTTTTTTTCCATTTCCGGTAATTATTCATGGAAGACTTTTTTTTCCAATAGAGGACGGATGGATGAATGGAGGAATGGACGGGATGTATGGATGGGTGGACGGATAAATAGACGGATGGATGGAAGGATAGACGGACGGATGGATACATGGGCGGATGGATGGGCGGATGGATGGATGGGTAGATGGATGGAGAAAGAGAAATTGGTTTGTAAGAATGAAATGTTCAAAATGAAAGCTAAACACCAACTCAATGGTGACTTTTTAACAGCACTGCTGATGATCTGATGACACATAACGATACTAATTAAAATGCTAACGTTAGACACGCCATCACTGACGACGACGACGAAGAAGATGACGATGACGTGTTTGAAATATTGAAATACATCCGAGAGAATAAAGCAGAATTCAGAGAAACGGACTGTTGAAGATCAGGTCGGCATGGACGCTACCAGCATGATGGTGATTCAATAATGATGATGATGATGATGATGATGTCCAGAAGATGATACAAAATGAATGCTTCGGACAATAATAATAATAATTATTATTATTATAATAATAATTATTATTATTATTATAATATAATAATAACAATATAATAATAATAATAATAATAATTATTATTATTATTATATAAATAAAGATAACAGTAATATTAATAATAATGATAATAATAATACAAACCAATCGTTAATCTCGCCCTGCTTCATGACGATGGCAGTCATTAATGTCGTAACGCAACTATTAATTTCAGTGCTAATCATACAAATACGATAAACACTGTAAATTATTTGAACTAACTTTAATTAGTTTAATAATATTAATAAAACAATAACAATAACATTAATAATAATAATAATAATAATAATAATAATAGCATTAATAATATATTATAAATAGGCAGCAGTAAAGACCCCGCTATGTCGAGTTGGAAAAAATTAATATCCAGATAAATTACAATAATTGAACGATAATAATAAACTAAACTCTATAATAAGAAAATGATGGAAACCACAAAAGATCAACGATTTTCAATTCCAAACAAAATGCAAACATCGTAGCATTTCAGTCGTCACCTCTATTATCGCCCGGCGAAGAAAACAAACACGGCCATCTTTTGATAAATGACAGGCTGTCAAGAGAACCGGGCACAGTTGTAAAAGAGGATGTTCCTTTGCTCGTCTCCGTGACCTTTCCACCTGGCCTTTCCAGGTGACCTTTCCAGCCGACCTTGTTACGGAGCCCCTCATCATCTGCCGCGACCCCAGCCGGCGGAAGTTTGTCCAGAGGACGATTAACGGTGGTTGGTGGACACTTCATTTGCCATCACCTCGGGTTTTTCATCATCGCTTTTCTTTGTTTCTTAGTATTATAAATTATTTACTGGTTTAAATGCTAATAGTGCTTATAATAATAATATTGATTATTATTACAACATATTCAATGTAAATAAGTAACGTATATTGCTATAATAAACATATCAACTTTTCATAAACATTATAAGGTAATAATAAAACTAAATATAATAATAATATTTATAATTATGATAATTATTATTATTATTGATTTAAGCATAAGTATATCTAACGTTGTTAATAAGAATCGTCAGAATTAATTGATTATGTTGTTATTGTTTACCTGGTTATTTCGAATTAATAATAATATATGTGGCTAAATGTTTCCATATTTCAAGCAAGCATTTTATATGACAATGATTTTATTTATTAAATATTTTTATTAATTATTTATATAATGATTGTTTATTAATTATTTCTTAACTATTTTATTACATAAGTGCTTGTAAATACGTAATTTAATATGGCTAAATTCAATTTTAAATTTGCTTTTCGACCGTTATATAAGCTGATTATAAGCTTTTTTAAACATAAATAAAAATAATATCGTTAATAATTAATTCAATTTAATACTGATATTGTTCCTAAAATAAATCTAATTGAAAGGGAGATTAATTAATTAATATTTTTTTAGCTGAATAAACTAACAAATCCTGGAACAAAGAGACGAAATAAGATCCTAGAAAATGCTTCTCTGACGGTTCGTTGAGTTTAAGTGTGGATTCATTTGTCCACGTGTTGAGAAATTACAGGGACTGAACTGTCCGCCATGTCAGAGTGTCACGACCCAAGCAAGGGACGGACGAGGTCGCCATCTTTGTCAGAGGTCCACCCGCTCGAAAGATGGAAGGATGGTGAAGTAGAACATCATCGTAATCATCATCACCATCGTCGTCGTCATTTTCGACGTCGAAGTCGTCGTCGTCATCATATTGTTGGATCCCTGAATCCAGATAATTGAAGAATAATTAAAATTATATTGCTGATTAATTAATTTAGTAATTAATTAAATTGAGTGGCAATATAATTTGAGAATTAATTAATGGGTACTATTCAGAGTCTTCGGTTATGAATCTAGACAAATAGATTTATCTCGAAAAGCAGAGCGAGAGTAAGAGAAACAGCAGATTCCAAGACTTAGACCCCGGCTTATTACAGTATTGTGATCTCTGTAAATTGTGTGGCCACTTCACTCTGAAATGAGGACCAACGGTGTAGGGACGTGAGGATACGCTCGGATGGATCGAAGAAGTCTCGGATGAACGAAGTGTCAGTCATAAGTGAACAGTTATGTCGTACATCATGCTAAGAATTTCAGACCAATGAAGGTCATCAATAACATGAGTGCATTCTTAGCACGTGATCTCCACCATCCCATCGTCATCACGTCGTCGTGGTCATCATCATCATCTTTGCTATCATCATCATCATCATCATCATCATCATCATCATCGCCATGATGTTGTTGTCATCATCTTCTTCATTATAGTCGTGCTGAAATCTACTTCCGCTACGACATAAATACACAAATATTTCATATGCGTTGCAATCAATTAAAATGAATTATCGTCATATTTGAGTAACAAATAAATTAATTTAACTTTTGATTTAAAAAAAAAAGATTTATTAACAATTGTTAATATTACAATTGCTTTTATATCCCTCGCTACTCTCTCGAATATCAAACAAAAAAAATTGGAGTGTCTCATAACGTTGGACTTTCGGCGTCGAGGAAGGAGTCCATAATTATAAATAAATTATAACAATTACAGCCATATTATTATTATTTTTATATTTTAATTATATTATTATTATCGTCGTCAGCATCATTATTATTGTTATTAATATTATCGTTTATTATTATATAGTAATATATTATACATATTATTACCAGTGATATTGAAGATATCATCTTTATGTTGTTCTTGCTGTTGTCGTGGTCGTCATCGTCGACGTTGTTATTGTTGTTGTTATTATTATTCATTATGTTCTATTATTAGACCAATTACCTGGTCAACGTTCACTCCACATTCCGTGACAGAAGAACTTCCGCCACCCTATCGTGCCTCGACAACTTCATTACACTGGAAAACATTCAACCTCCTCCTCCTCTTCTTCCTCCTCTTCCTCCTCTTCGTCTTCCTCCTCCGTCATCCGTCCATCATTCCTTCCTTCCATCGCCTGAACATCTTTCCGGGCAAACATGCTTAAAATGAGGACAATGTTGGCAATGGTGATGGTGATGGTTATGGTGATGATGACGACTACGACGGAGATGATAATGATAGTGATGATTATGATGATGATGATGGTGACGATGGTGATGATAAAGATGAGATGGAGATGATTATCAGCTGCTCTTTTTGATGAAATCCTATTTTTTTTCCACAAACCTGATTCGGTGGAGTGAATAATTCAAGATAATTTATTTGCGCTTGTCTCAGACACCGCAATCAGTTATGATGATAATTGTGTTGTTATCATTAATTATCATTAATGATTTGTTTTTTAATTAAAGAAATTACATTCTTCTCTAAAAACAATTCGACTTCACATTTAATTTGATATTACAAATAAATTTGCTGCAGCTACATGTCATTCGACATTCATATTTCGTGTATGGGCTATATTTTTTTAAACTTAGTAATCTCACCAATTAGTACTTTTAAATGCAAATAAAAAATAAAAACAAGTCTAAAAAGTTGATCAAAAGGCCTTACAGAAAAAAAATATTTTAGGTTTAGAAAATTTCAAAACTAGAAACCTTCACTCCGATCAGACAGAAAAGAAACAACAAAGGGCAAATTAAAATGACTGCCAAGTTGCAGCAATGAATAAGGGGTGATTTCACGCCCCAATGACTTCGGGGGTCTTTGAATTAGAAGCGACTTGCGCAAGAGACAACGAGCGAATAAACACGACTTAATTGGGTGCAGGCAGGCGTTATTAAGTCGCTTGACTCTGGCTCCATCTTTCCCTCTCTTCCATCGCCTCCAGGCGACAATATAACTCCGAGTTACACCCAACAGAGTTGCCGACGACCAGGGATCGTCAGCGGAGCAAACACGAAACCGCTCGACAAACAAATGCCGAACGATGAGCTTCGCCCGATGAAACCATTGATTTTTGAGTCGTGTATTTATGAGCGGCGTGTTTCGTCCGAGGGTGGCGCTGGGAAATGAGTTCGTCCGAGTCAGGCGACTGTGAAGATGCTTATCTGTCTCAAGCAACAGGGCGTGATCAGATTCACCGCCCGGTCAAGTGAACATTCAGAGATCTCCTTGTCTAGTTCTTGATCGAATACATCCAAGAAATCTCCATAGCCGCACTTCGGCTAGCCATTACGCCTCGTCTTTTATTCTCCCAACGGTCCGGTCTAACAGTCCTCGCAATTTCGACTCCAGCTTGCGGTCACTTCGATCACTATCATCACCGTCGGGTCACGCCCGATTAACCGAGCGTAAAGACCTGGCATATAATTTTCAACTTGACATCCCCCAGCAAGTTTGTTCAACAAAATGAAATCTGTTGTCTCAATATCTACAAAGTTTAAATTTAAAAGCATTTAAACAATAGTTTAAATAAATTTTTTTTTTCTAAATTAAAAATAAGATAAAAGTTAATCTACAATGTTTGTTGTCCATCACATCTTCGTAAATATTCAAAATGTGTTTATGCCGCCCGAAATAGCATAATGTCCGATTCCAAATAAGATTTCGACTTTCGAATATTAGGTTTAAAAGTTCTTTTTAAAATATTAAATGGAATTTCCATTCAGCATTATCGAAATATTTCCTGATGAAATATCTGTCATTGATAAACAGCTGAGAATAGTTGGAAATGACACAAAATATACGAGGTGATGAAATTCAAATTCATTTTGTTGGAATTGTAGCTTTTTCAAGATTGAATTTCTTTGTGGAAAGAATATTAACGAATATTATTGCGATAGGTTAATAGAATGCATTTTAAAATCATATTATTTTTAACTGTATTGCTAATCAAATATGGGAATGAATTGATGTATTGCCTATGGATTTATTTAATGATTTGCTAATGCTAAATATATCATTCTTTTGTCTTTTTCTTAAAGTGAAGTCAAGGATCGCATAAGTGTAGTGCTGGATGCAATCGGAGAAGCCTCTGCTAATGTGAGTGCCATGATGACTGAGCATGAATGTCCAGGCTACCAAACCACGATATTTTCTTATTTAACTTATTTAACTGAAGGTTGTTTTTTTAAGGCTCAAAAATTGACACATCCGATTACAACAAAAGACAAATTCGCAGCATCCAATGATAGGATATACATCAAAAGATCGTCCGAGTAGGTTTTCGATCGCCATGTTGATGTTGAACATGTCGATATGTTATAAGTCACAATGTTTTTTTTCTGTGACCATGGTTGTTGTAGGCAGCAACAAAATAAAGTGGTTGGTTTTCTCAAAGTTGGTGCCAAGAATCTCTTTCTCTTTGACTTAGAAGGCAACTACCACGAACTTCAGCCGTTGTGTGTCCTTGATTTTTATGTTCACGAATCCATGCAGAGGCAGGGATGTGGAAAGCAGTTGTTTGAATTCATGTTGAAAGTAAACCATGGCAACTTAGAATATTTCTAAAGCATTTCTAAGTTCTAATGTTTATTAGTTAATGTTTATTGTTTATTTATTAATGTTAATTAATTAATCAAAGTAATTTTGAGCATTTATTCCTCTTTGAAAGACTCTTTTGTTTTGTTTATTTCTATGTGATTTGTCATTATTTAAACTTTAACCTCAAAAGATTGGCCACGGACATGCAAATGTCGCTGAGAATGTATAATTATGTTTTTTATGCCTTTTCTGTATACAATTTTGGTATTTTTTACATTTAATAATATTTAATATACATCTGATAAAATGAATTCAGAATGAAAACGTCGGTCCTCACCAGCTGGCAATCAACAGACCTTCTTTGAAGTTATTATCATTCCTTGGCAAACATTTCAATTTAAAGTCCAAGATCCCTCAAATCAACAACTTTGTTGTTTACAACAATTTTTTCCAAGGCAGGCAAAGTTGGTGTCGTTGGAATCTTTATCAAGTTGAGATTATTAAATTTAATTTTTTGTTTTTAAATAACGACTAACTTATGGTAACTTATTACATATTCAAAGGAGTTTTTATTTTGCAATAAAAATGATTTCACAAATACTAATCCCTTCATTAAGTTGAAAAGAGTAATTTATATTTAAGAAAAACCTTCATTACTTAATAATATAACTGCATTAATTATATATTAATTAACATTAGTTAATTAATTAATAATTTTTTTATAATAATAATTAAATAATTGTGTGATCGATAATTAACTAATATTAATCAATTATTCTAATTAATTACACTAATTGTAATTATCGATTGCAAAATTATTATTTTCAAAGTTCCAAGGAGCAGACGACAATGGAGGTACGAAGATAACGAAGATTCTCCGAGAATCGTTGGTCAGCATTTCAGAAGCCATTGTATTCTTTGGAAATGTTTGTTTACGAAAGAATTTTTCTTTCAGGCACGACTCCGTATTCAAGGATGGGTCCTCGTTCCAAAGTAAGTTGAAGTTGTTTTTGATGGAAAAAGTTCCAAAGGAGCTGAAACTTATTTGTTCATTTTGAATAACAAATATGGTGGAATTTAATTTAATGCCTTTTAGTGTATCCTGAGGTATGTCAATTGCTAAACACTGGGTTTAAGAGGCCTGATACTAAATGATACTAAATCTAGAAGTGTTGGTGAATATTTAAAGTAACTCACTGAAACCAATTCATCAAGCTAACGAAGGCAATTGATTTATAAATCCTTGAATAAAGAGTGTTGTGGGGGTTGAACTCAGCAAATATATAAATAATATTATTTAAATATTATTTCATTTTAATCGTTTGGTATCATAACCAATCATAGTTCTGTCTTCGATTTCAGAGCCAGATGCCGATTTTGCCGAGCATCTGTTCGAGGCACGGTGACGTTCACCAATCCCTCCGAAATTCGTCGTCTGTCAATTCTGCCACCCTCGACAGGAGATCCAACGGCAACCAAACGAAATCAGAAGCCCACCGAATGCCCTTTTCCATGGAAAATCAGGATGTACATCTTCAAAAAGGAAAATATTTCTCTACTGAAATCTTCAATCTAAAAGCTCAACCAGCTCCGAATATTTTCAGAGAAAATAACAGGTGATCCCCAAACTTCTTCCTTTTGGATCTTTAAAACACTGAGATACCCATTGTTAAGTTGAATACAACAATTACTAATTAATATTCATTTAGTAATTAATATTACTCAATTAGTAATTTAACTGAAAATGTTTTTGTTATATATTAAAAAAGTATTTCTACTTTTGCTCCTCCTTCACGTTGCTATTTTGATCGAATAAACGAGTCCGTCGTTCTCGTGGCTGCACGTTAGAAACAACTCGATAAAATATGCCGATAAAAATTATTTAAACGCACGTCTCTATTTATAGGCATGCATCAAACTCATCCTCAGCTGGCCACTTGAACCTCAGGAAGCATCAGGACACCTCGTGGAATATTTTCGGAGTTTCCAGTGCTTCCTCGACGCGTCACGGTTCCAGGAATTCTTCCGCGGTCGATCAGAAGCGAGGCACCCTCCTCTGGTGATGGCTTTGCAATGCTGCCGAGAAACAGCTTTTCAGATACCCAGTTAAGATACTTTTACAGCTTCTTTCGAGAGTCCTTTGAGTTCCCACTACAAATTTTTTTTGCTCAGTTTTGGTTTTCTAGTCTTTATTCATATTCGTAGAGAACGAGTCGGATGTATTACTTTTCTTGGAGCATGCCAAACGCTTTTCTAGCATTTTTATCGGATACAAAATTATTTTATCAAACGAATTGGAGAGCAAAATCTGTACATTTCTCTTTCTCTGTTTGTTGGATTTGTTCTATTTGTTTTCTTGAGTTTCATTTTCCTATGTTTCCAATGTATTTCCTTAGAAATGTTATTTATTATTGCATTGTATTAGCAATACATATATGCAAGAAAGTTTTACATTTTCATACGTTTTCCAATACTTGGTGATTAATTTGTAATTTTAATTAGCTTGAAAATTTTGAATAAATTTGAGAAATCAGGAAATAAAACGTGGAGGATTTTTTGTGCCGACTCGTTTTTATGGATATCCACTGCACGTGGATTATGTTATCTTAGTTGCCCTTCCTATAATGTAACATTAGTTGGAATTTAGCTGTAATTAACTATAGAAGGAAAACATCAGATTGTATGCATTGCTTCATGCTCTCTGAAATGACAGTTGAGGGAGGTTGCAACAGCTTTGGTTGTGCCTTGTTTAGCTGGTTCCAGACTTATCCTGTGGACTTGGAATGAAGTTATTTCGCTAATACAATAAATATAGCATGAACCTGTTCACAGATGACCTTAAAAAGTGCCGAAACAAATATATCCGAACGAGCAAACTCAAGTAGCTTTCGAAGCGGCCTCATTCCGTTTGAAAGTTAAAGAGGTTCATTCATGGCCAACGCTTGTTCGCATTTTACCCTTCTTCGTAAGTCATTCATGACAAGATGTAATTCATTCCGCCGTATAGATGTATTTTGACAACGCATACAAATCAATGATGGGTCGACTTATGACCTCAGGTAACTTCCGAATCCCAGTTCAAACTCATCGCAGTTTATCACGAAAAGCTGTATCTTCGACGTTCGACCAAATCAAACATTTGTCACGCTTCATGCATGCTTGCATTTTTACAAAGTATTTTCTTTAATAAGTTAAATGTCTCTCCAATAAATAAATAGCACATTAATAATGTCAACAAAGCTCCGAAAATAATGGGTCAGACCAATGCCATGTGATTCGAGGTTTATGCACAGCCATAACCTACAATACGCTAGACAAGTCAAAAATGATCGAGAACAATGTGCTTTTGTAAGCGATAGGAGGTAGACAACAGCTTGAGTGTGCACGAGAAGTTAGCATTGGCGGTAATTTCTTACAATCTTAGTGATTATTTTTCGCGCGCCACCTCCATTCGTACTTGCTTCGAAATGTCATGTGTACATCGCTACGGCAAAAAAAAAGGAATTCACGAATAAATACCGACTACAAAATATTTAAACAGCATTCTAAAATGATAAAAAATCGCTCTTCACGTTAAGCCAGACGCATAATACAAAATAATTCTTTCAGGATGTCGCTTAAGCTTCCATTGGATCGGGTACAAAGTGGTGTCTGTGACGAGGGATTATACAAGATGTCATATCGCTCCTGTTGTACTTTGAGGAAGGAGCCGAAGCCAATTTTGCTGTTAAATCTTTGATGGCCTCTTCAATGCTGTAGTTGTTTTCTATAAGTGCACATTCGAGATCGTTCGTCGAGACCTGGATTTATGCGAAAGTATGCAATGAAAACAAATCTACTCGTTATTAGAAAATATTCAATATCTAATGAGCCATCAGTTGACCATACCTCAGGAAAATGCTTTTTAAGAACGCTGACTTTTTCTGTTATGTGATGGCACTCCCGGTAACATCTGAAATTCAATAAAATTAGGCCGTCAGACCTTGCCCTAGTCTAAACATCAGAGCTCTGCGACTCATCACATTCGAGAAAAATATCAAATCCTTAGTAAGGAACTGAAGTTGGTATTTCATGTTGTTGCTGCATAGATGTCGCAAATGCGTTAAAAATATTTGTTTCATTGCTAGAAACCAGCTCAGCTCTCCTTCACAACTCGTGACTTTCGTAGCTCAAGTGGTTCAGTGCGAAGAGAAATCAATTGAATGCCAGTGTTTATTAAATCGACTTTTTGCCTTAGTGGGAAATTTATGTAAGCAACGTACGTAGGTGTTTGCATCATGTAATTCAAGGCCGCATAATATTCTAAGAATCGATAATTTTAATCGAATGTAAATAAAATAATCGTGTCACTTTTTAATTAGGTCTCTATAAAAAAAAAAGAGCGAATCCAGTTCTTGAAATTATTTTAGGAATTCGTGGGGTGTATGTGTAGCTGTTTGTGTATCAGACGTCGGTGGTGCGCAGGCGTTCGAGTGTCGTATTATGCTAGAAGCATGGCTTTCATCGTGTTCATGGGATATTTGCCACATAAATGAGACTGCTTTTCATGTTGGTATGCAAAGGATACCAAACTCACATTCTTACGTCGAAATCGTTATCAGCATTTAATTCTGTTTATACTGGAAAATGTGTCGCAAAACAAAGTTGCCTGCATAATTAACGGCCGAGCTGTTGTGCTTCTCTTTACAGGCTAATAAATTTGGAACAAGGAATATTAATGACTCTGATGAACCAGATCAAAGCATTGAATAACTCTATACGAGGCAAGAAAACCTCACTTACGTGTCAAGTGACGGACTCTCAAAATAATCGTAAACTAGGGAATCAGACGTCTCATAGCGACCTGGCATGGGTGCGCGGGCCTTTTCTAGCAGTTTGTCATCTTGGGATGTAGAATGACCAGGATTAGAGTGAAGGAATTGAGATGGCATGGAATTTTTTGAGATGTCAACCCCTGCCAGTTGCTTGCAGATGCAATTTTCTGAGTATTGTTCCAGTCCTTCAGAATCGATACTGGAGGCAAAATTGGATGATTCAGAGCTTGACGAAGTTTCTTCTAAATTGTCTGATTCTTCACTGCTAGGCCTTTGAAATGGCAACTGATGCCTGAGGTGCAGAGGGGTTTGATTCACTGCACCTTTGGGAGGAAGTGGAGGCCCTTTCGTGGACTTTTTATTGCAGTGAAAGAAGGTCCTCGATGGAAGAGGAGGGGGCGATGCTGAAACGTCGTCAGGTATATTGTCCTGAACATCGGTGAAATGTTCCAATTGAATAGCACCAGAGTTATTTGCAGTTTTTTCTTGACTAAAAGTTGACAAAAATAATTGTTCTCCCTGAAATTCTCTTGATGTTGACAGATTAATATCTTTAAATGATTGTTTGGAGTGGTCAAACGATGGCTCGACTGGTTCTTTTCGGTTCTTTAAATCGGAAATCGATAGGTTGGAACGGCTTCCTCCTTTCGTCGGAAGTGGGGGGCCGCACTCCGACTCATCAAGTTCAGACAACATGACCTTGGATGTGTTCGGGAGGGGTGTTGAAATTTGTCTCTCCAACAAGAATGTTCGGGAGTTGGATTCTAAAGAAGTTGGGAGAGAACGACTACTCGTTGTAACCGATTGGGATATTGCAAACTTGGACGAACGGCTCAAACCCATGCCTGGGGGAGGATGCGATTTGTGTCGACACGTTGGGATAGCCTTTTGGCAATTGTACACGAATAACTTATCCTCAAACAGAGGAACTTCTGTGCCATCAGACCTCGAAGTCAACAGACACTCCTTGATATGAGCTCCAGTCAGATTTAGGAGGTTTTCAGAATCCGAGAGCGAACTGTGTTGCCGACACCTCGGTTGACCCGACGAGTTTACCCCGTCCGTTCGGACATCTCGGCCAAAGACGTTGCCGTGGGAAGAAGCAGGTTTTGATATCAGTTCGTTGTAGGTGAGCTGCTCGTCGGGTGTGGAGTGGTAATCCTCTCGCAGTCTACTGTCTTCAGAAAACGTTTTCCTGTCTTCTTTGTGGTGGCTTACCTTCCAACGAGAACGTTTACCGGAAGCGATTCTTGATTGGCTAGGTTTTTTGTTGGAGCTAAGACACGACGAGGCATTTTGAGCAATCTGAATCGCAGTATTTAATTCCTTATTGTCGGATTCGGAGCAGGTCTTGACATTATACAGAGATTTAGCCTGTAAAAATTAACATGTTGAGATGTATTAAGCTTTGGGTCATTGAATTCAAACTTTATGATACTTGCATTTGATTTGTTCTTCTTTTTATCATGATCATTCATCATCGAAATGCGGGGAGGAATATCTTCTTCGTCATCGCAGATGGACAAACTGTCCAGATTTGTCAGAACTTTGATGCTTTTGTTGGAAGTAAGACTCGAAGAAGAAGGAGAACAAGAAATGAATAATTCATTTTCATGGACCTCGTGGCACGAGGGGCCGTGCAAAGGCAGAAGGGGAGAGGAATCACTGATTGTCGAAATGGCGTCATCTCTGTAGGAGCCCCTTGATGTATTCTAATGGAGAAGAGACATTGGGTGAACAATGCTCATGTTTGAAATCAAAATGTCAAAACTTGGTTTTCCAGCCATACCTCATCATTGGTACTGTGAATTTCAATATCTCCAAACATGCTAGAAGAGTCATGCTGACTGTTAAATTGAATAAAAAGTGGATTAGAAATTTTAATCATTCAATCGTTCACACCTGTTAATAATAACTTCTGTCCTGTATCTACCTCGTTATAGCGTCTAGGTTTTTTGATCTGAGAAATGTTGACCTAAAATCAGAGGCAGCACAACTCCCTGCATTGGAGCTCTGACTCCTTTTGAGGAAATCTTAAAGATTGAACAAGGAATTATAAATAAGCTTTAATCAAAAATTTTTTGGAAATAAAACTTTCAAAGCAATTCTAAATTGCAATTGGTGAAAGATTAGATATGGCTATCACTTTTATCAATAAACAATATTTATGGTTTAGTTCTTCAATTTCTTGATTCTTTGAAGTGGCTCAAAATGTCATCATTGGAATCACAACATTTTAACCAGCTATATCATCTAAGCAATAACCAGGTTAATATCATTCAGGTTGTTGTTATGTGCACGAATATTTGTAAGTTTTTAAAAAGTCAATTTCAAAACAAATTTCAAAATTCTCTTGCACCAATTTGAAATGTTTCAAATCTTTTAAGACTGCAAAAAAACTAAATAACAACAGACTCAATGACAAATTCTAGCTTTGCAACACCTGCATTAAGACAGAACTCAAACAAACTAACAATACAGAGTTGGTGCCATAAGGTGACCAATACTCTATTGTTTTGATGGAAGATGGGACCTTCACTTAGCTATGGTTAATTGATTCATGCTGCAACTATCCACATGTCCACCCACTGGTCCAGCCAGCCGGAGACCCATCTTTGCATCCATCTATTCACCCATCCATCAACTCTATGGTTACCATCACTACCATGGTTGTGGTTTACTGTGGTCTTAATTAATTTGCTGGCAAAGTCAGCTGATAAGTTGTTATTAACCCTGTTCAAACAATTTACTTGTTACTCAATCAGAAGCATATCACTGGCTCATTACAATTAATGAATGTCATAAACTTTGTCTCTCTTGTATATTTAAAATGCTATTGAATTACCAAATTAGAGGCTAATTGTTTCTGTAAAAAAATCTTTCTAACAAACTCATTAATCGTCTGATTGGTTATCAGGCTCATATGTTTATTAAGTGTTTCAAGTTCTGAAATATGGTGAAGGAATATAGTCTGCCATGTGAATAATTGACATTCTTACGAGATATTCCTTTGTTGGATTAAAATTCTGTAATTGTAAATCAGGGCCAAACTGGTGGAATCACTGCTGCTAAAAATCAAACTGTTAAGGCTAAGAAAATGCACAGTTGATAAATTAATTGGATCCAAGCATTAAAAGAACTATTTTAATTAATAGTTAAACCTACTGCTTTCTCACTATACAAATTACAGACAGAAGTTTGAAATCTAGAGAGAGATCTGGAACTCATCATCACATCATCAGGTCTCCAGAAACTTTGGGTAAGTGACACTATTTTAATCACTTTAAATAAATCTGCACACATTAAGCCTTTGTTGCCTAGAAAACTAACTTAATGAGCAAACAGATAGAAATGTCCATAAAATGATTCAAATTTGAATCAACAAATTAAATGAGCACTCTTAAGTACCTAGAATTCCCTTGAGGTGTTTCACAGAGTGCAAAATGGAAGGACAACTGAACAACAAGCAAATGTTACAACATGTGGAAAGGTGGAAAGATCAAACACGTTTTTTTTTTACAATGTTTTCCCTAATTTTATGAATTAAGAAACACTTCAAAAATTTTGAAACAATCATCAAAAGTGATAGGAAATTGTCCTCAGTTGCTTAATTCCTTGATGCAACCTTAAAAATGTTACCTAATTTATGCAATATGTTCAAGGAAAACTTAAATTGTGCTGTAACTTAATGAAACTGTCATTAAGTTGCACATAAATTGTTAGCACCTACACAAAAGAAGCAAGACATTGAATTCAAATCATTGGTGAAACTTTAATTTCTAAGTGAATTGCAAATTATTGCTCTGAGCATGTCAATTTAAATTGTGCACGTCTTTGGTCAGATTCCATTAGATTCCCTGAATAAAGAATTCTTGACCTCAGCAAATCAAATGGAAATGACAAATTAAACTCCGTTTTCTAGATGTTGACATTTTCTAGACTTGAACGCCAGCCTAGTTTGCCAGTGACACCATGTAGTACAGCTATAAGAACCCTTCAAAATGCAATCTACACTTCAACAATCAATGCTTCACCTTAATCAATAGCTCACATTACAACTGCCTTGAATGCAAGGATCACGTTGAAAAGAACGAAGAATGTCGAGATTTTTCAAAATCAATTTCTACAAAAACAAATTTTAAGGTGCTTAAAACATGAGGTAAGAATGAAATTTGGTGGCTCAATTATTATTTTCAAACTAATACAGACAAATGATAATATATTTTGTAAAATATCATTCTAAATATAGATTGATACAAGAAATAATCTAATGTCTTTTCAAAGGAGGTAATTTTCTATTAAAAGGAAGAATTTTATTTGCGATAAATTAATAACAATGTAAATCAATCTCATTGTTGGTGTGCAAAAATATGTTATTTCACAATCTACAATAAGCTTTTCTGTCATTCCACATTTAATTTATAATTAATTAAAACTAATTGTTTGAAAAACTATCTTGCAGGAATGTCTTGCTTTTATTTTGCATTTTAATCAAGATCAAAATATCTCTCCTGACTAGTACCAACTACTCTTTCCAAACATTAAATGTATAAAAAATTCCATAGAGCACACTCATTCAAGATTTGGAAAACTAAATTTAACTCGAGCTGTTTACAATTTAGAAAATGCAAATGTTATGAAAAAAACATCATAAATCAAAAGAATTCATGTACTGACTTTTACCCCAAAAATTGCATAACGTTATAAATAAATATTACAAATAAATTATCACTAAGAGAACACTGGTCTTCTTTGATGATAGGCAACAATGACCATTGTGTTAAAATACATACAGGACAAGATTTGGAGACAGGCATTTATAAAAGTGCCAAATCGCATCAAAGCTTCTAAATTTAATCATCTTATACAGAAACAAATGCCACATTATTTCATGCCTATTGGTTTGTATGAGCAACAAGAGATTATTTCATACACAAAATCAGATGTAAAATAGCTCATCACTAGAATTGTACTTAGAAATAACAGCAGCTGCACACACACACCTAGTATATATATATACACATAGTATACTACATATATATACTTGAATTGTTTTCAATGTAATAAAATGATAACGGCCTTATTCTCAAAGTTATGGCAGCTATGAAAACATTCTACATTAGAATTGAACAGCAAATATTTAGAAGACTGATGTGGAATTCATAAACTCAGCAGTGGTTTCATTGAAATCAGCCAGACAATACTTCAAATCAATAAAAGTTAACGTATGACCTCATAGCAATGATTTAACAAGGCAAAGAAGTTCATATGCACAAAGCACATGGATGCACAAAACCCTGTCATCAGTTAGATTTACTTACTTTTACTTGAATGACTTCCTGCCTGCATCTTCATCAGTTCCCTGTTAAAAGTTGTACTAGTGTATTGACTTAGAAGGCTAATTAGAATTTAGAAGGATTTAATAAATAAATTTGCATAAGAAAAAAAGCCATTAATAAATTGCTATTCTTTAATAATAATGAATAAAATGTAAGATAATGTATATGTAATGCTTCACCTTAATCAACAGCTCATTGTAATAATTAATACATTGATAATTGATTGTCTCTAGATGTATTTAAACAATGTTTCATATTTTTCAAAACAATTTAATTTCTTTGAGGCCTCATGTAAAGCCAAAGCAACATCAATTTAAAAAATATGTTACTATTTATTCATCTAACAAAAGAATTTAAAATAACTTACCCAGTATGTTTTAATTTTGGTTCATAGTTTCTTGAAATCAGCTGCATATAAGTCCTTGGTTCAGAGCTCGTATTAAAGGGAGAGGCAGAATCTTCTCTTGAAGATGACTAAAGATATTAGGGGAAACTGACAATTTTAGCAATTCGGATGAGCAATCATTCAAACTGAAATCGTTCACTTCCAATCACAGATAATAATACTGTTGCATTCGTTCATGATTTCGAATGAGTGTGAAGCCATTTCCGCAACAGAATAATTGCATTCACAAGAGACAAAATAGCCGTCACAATTTTCCAAGCTTTAAAAGCTGGCTTCTCCGTTACGAAGTGGCGTGCGTGCTGGATGTAAGCAAACCTAGCAAAAATGCGGTAGTATAGAGCGTGGTAATTAGTGTCTAATCATTTGAAATTTTGGACAGAAATGGTGCTAGTTTTTCATTTTTGTCAATCTGATCGTGACTATTTCCACCTGGGGGAATTCCGAATGGGATAAATATACCTTTGCTATTGATCAACATTATGAAACGCTAAAAAGGAAGAGACCCGAATGTTACTGTTTCGTTAATTGACAGAAGTAGATTGACTCTTCATGCCAGTTTCTCAAGAAATAAAATATCTACAAAAAATGTCTTACCCTCTTCTCAAAGTTGTTTATTTCACTCAAAGATCCTCTCATGCTTTTGATGCAACTCGAGAATTCATTTTCCATCCAAGTCATAATAACGCAGAATAATCCGAGTTATCCAAAGTTTTAGCAAAATGATCCAGTTATCCGAAATGTCTCAAAAACCTCTAAAAGACCAACACAGAACGCGTAATCTAGATCTGTCCACGGAAACTCTCGAGTAGTCTAATTCACATCATGGAAAGAATTCGTAATAAAAAAAATGTAAAATGAAATGTTTTGCAGGACACGTGAATGCTTGAACCTCAGAAAAAGATCAAAAAGCTAAACAGTGCTACAGTCAAATTAAGCTCAGCCTCTCAGTCGATCCCATTGAGAGCAGCCTAACAGCTACACAACTACCTATAGGCTGTTGTTATAATAGAGGTGGGACTGCCGGGTCGACAGAGCAGTGTTCTGCTGCCATCGCATTAAAAAAAAACATTTGACCGAGCCCCTGCCCATGTTGCTAATAACAAACAGTTGTTTGGGTGTTTGGAGATTTTGGATCTCATTAGAGAGGATGCGAAATAACCGCTTCGAGAGAGCTAAGGTTAGGTGTACACTCGAGTCAGTACTGTCAACGATCTGTTGTCAAAGACTGGCACATTGTCTCCGCCTCCGAGAAGGAAGTAGTTTAGCAGCGCACGACGGAAATTTGGTTCGAAACGGGTACTTTTGAGATGTAATCAGGGCGGAGGCTTGAAATCGCTACGAACACCCCATACCGGAACCAAGCCACTCACCATGCTTAGTCTCTCCTCGGTTTCATTCATTTGAGAGATTCCCTCCTACGTCACCGTAAGACCATTTAGCCTTGTCTGCGTGATTCAATGATTGAAGACTATCGTCTGGCATAGCGGCGTCGGACAAAACGCTGTTCCGGGAACTTAATTCAATAATCGCGAAGCCTAAAAGGACAAAACCTCACTCGGTACCCACCACCCTAAGGCTGGGAACAATAAGGGTCACCGAACCCGACCCAAATACGAGCAGGATTCGCATCACGAAAACATTAACATCGAAACATCGTGTTGCTATTAATACTTAGTAGAGCGACACCAAGAGGGAACATTCATTAGTTAAATGAATGTCTTGACTTTCAATGTCAACTAGGAGGAAGAATGAAGTGGTCTCTCACCGCTTTTGACACAACATCAAGGACACAGATCCACAAGTCACTTAAGAACCACTTGAGACACTGATTGGTAAAAAGTTCTTGCAAGATGTCAACGTTGCTGGGAATTTTCCCTGGTACACATGGTCAAAGCTCAATCCAAAGGGAGTACAGAAAGCATTAAATATTACAATTTGACTAGATAATGGGGTCGCATGACTAAAATAGGAGCATAATAGGATAGATTCAAACTAGACAACAATTCAAAGCATGAACAAAAGGCTGACTCACCCAAAAAGTCAAAATACAAATGGCACTGTTTTTGCATGCTTAAAAATGACTAAATCACGTCGTAATTACGTAATTAATATCCGACCACACCAAAAATGCAATGCAATCTTTAAGAATTTCAGCTGTTGTCACATTGAAAGCAAACAAGCAAGAAGCCATTGTAAAACGAGAACTAAAAAGCGTCGATAGATTTGCAATCTCAGAACTCGAGCCGAAAAGCAGCACAACTTGTTTCATGGTCCTGCAGCTGTATAGTGCATCTATTTGCTGCTGGTGCAACATTGATTTTAAGCTGACTCAGCTGATCGTGGTGGGCAGCCAGCCAGTATCTGAGGACTTCAGTATCATAGGTAGGAATGATAGTGATCTCCAGATCGGGCTCTTCCCAAGTTTGCTTTGCTTCCATCAAGGCAGTGAGCACGCCAGCATCCGGACTTATAGTGGAAAAGACGTAGTAACGTGCTCTGACTCTTTTGAAGAAATCGATGTCAACGTATTTAGGATCGCCGTGGTTTGGAACATAAGTGAGATCTACATAAATGGGAGTCAAGACTTTCTGACTTCCCCTGGAACCGACAGATTTTCTGGCATCTCTGGAATATTTAGCATCCACCCTTTTCTGCAACGACGGAGGCTTTGGCTTGTCGGAATCGCTCTGGCCAGTTGTTTTCTTTTCGCCGAAAGAGAAAGATGACGGCACGGACTTTCTCGGCGACGTGCTGGGGTTTGCAGACTGCTTGGAACCGATCTTAATGGGCGGTGGAAGGGCCATCGGCACATCGAGGTTCTCGGGATCCACGCTGTTTTCAGAATCTTTTTTACCATCAATGCCAAGAAATGGATTTGTTTCTTCTTGAAGTCCTTCTTGGAGAGCTTTCTTATCAAAAAAGTCCTTATTATCACTTATTTCTTTTGTGTCTTCAGAGACTTTTAACTCCTTCAAATTTTCTAGACTGTCAAGCTTTCCACTTTCATGTTCAGGTTTCAATGAAATTGATGGTTCAGTAGCTAACTCCTGAATTGCAGAATCAACATCAGTTTCCTGTTTCTCGGGAGTGATGGCTGATAAAGTAAATGCATCCTTGGAGTCTTCACCTTTAGGTTTCTCTGAAGGACTCACTTTAATTTCCTTGGTCTCTTCATCAGCAATAAATTTTTCTCCGACCTTCTGGGTTTCCGATTTTTTCTTGTCTTGAAGCTTTTTGGAATCGAGAGGGCTAGAGCTCTCTTTCTTTGTTGGCCAATTTGATTTTTTATCCTTTGAGGATAGATCAGACTTTGGCGAACTTATTTCTGACTTAGGCGAATTGATGACGGCAGCAACTGTCAACGACTTAGTAGGCCTTGGTGTTGAAGGTTTGACAAGAACTTTTCTTGTAGACGTTACTTTGGAGATGACAAGATCCTTCTCGCAACATTGTGCATGTTTGAACAAATTCATATTCTTCAGATGATCCAGTCCCTCAAAAAGAGTATCTTGAGGAACAGATCCGGGAAACAGCAGTCGAGTGATGCTGTCCGTAAAAGAAGAAGGTCGCCAAACAAGCAAACTACAAACAGATGAAGCGTTACACAAAGGAAGACCTGTCTTAGATGTAAAAGCACTGCCCCCTTTACTCCAGGCCATGAGGAACTCTTTCAAGTGCTTGCTGTCTTGCATGGGATTCAGAACAAACATGTCCAAAGAACCATGACCAACTTTATGGTAAAGATTGAAAGACTGCAAATTGCCATTCACAATACTGCCCAGACATGGTCTGGCACCCAAACCAATCTGCTTCATCTTATCGACTAATTTTGTTGATTCAGACATTATGTTCAGCATTAAGCCTGGCTCATTATCTGAATAAATGATTCTGCTGAGATCTGCTATGGCATTCAAAAACATGCAACTGATTTCAGGATGTAGGTTCTCTTCCATCTTTCTATTAATGACTGAAGAGATTCCAAAAAAATTGTCGGGCCCAAGATGACTTAAAATCATGGCATCGATCCTGTCTAGATGTCTGGTGAAGTCCCAAAATGCAGATTTTCTGCTGTAGCCAGCATTGATCAATAAATTGAAGCCACTGATGCCAAACAAAGACGAATCACCCTGACACCCTGGAAAAATGTACAGTGTTGGTCTTGTGAAACGAATGTTTCCAACCACATTAGAAGCTCTGAGCAGTTCTGTAATGCTTGTAACTTTAATATGTTGAGCCAATAATGTCAAAAAATCTTGGGGTACACAAATATCCTCTATAGGAAGAGGATTCAAGCAAAATTTCAATGAACTTGAAAGCTTGGACAGCTGGGTTTCTGTCCATTCTGTTTCAGCATTTAGACTAAAAATAACATGATCTTTCAGCACATTTTGTTTCACGGCATTAGCAACCTCAGCACTGCGAAACAGGTCTGCAAAATTACTAAGGTTGTATAGCGAATCCTGGAGTACCCAACTCCCAGAATTCTGAATTATTATTCCAGAATAAATAAGATGATGGTAGCAGCCACCAGTGGTAAAGAAATGCTTAATTCTATTTGATAAAACTTTTAATTGAGGATTAATCAAAATTTCAATGATCACATTCTCTGAACTAAATTGCAGACTCTTTTCACCTAGAATAAAAATTTTCAGATTTTGTGGTTTAATGCTCTCAATAATTCCGATCTATTATATCATTACCATTCAGCCCTTCTTCACTAATTTGAGAGCTTGAGACAGCTTTGATCAACTCTTCCTGAATGGAACATTTTGCTTGCGCCTTATTCCATGTTTTTAATCCTGAAGAAAACAAACGTCGACGTGACAGTTCATCGTGGAACAAATAAAACGTTAACAAATAAAGCATAAACAAACTTGCCAGTTTCAAGGTCATGTAAAGCAAGTTTCTTCTGACATTCGTTATGCAAATCTCCAACAATTACTAGAATTTTAGCTCTAGATTCGGTCGTCTCGACCTGCTCCATCTCAACTATCAGACAACGCACTACGGCACAAGGAGGGGGATGGCTTTTCCCGACAATGCCGGCTCCTGAGCACGGCGTTGCAACCAGCTGTCGGCATTCGCAGTTATTGCACCGGCGATTAATGTTTAATTAATCGAAGATTAAAAATAAAAACAATTATTTGCTAATTTTACTCGGCTATATTGAATGAAATAATTGATGATTCATTCTACTGCTTCTATAGCATCCTTTGCTTAACATTGATGACATGTTTCATGATTGTGAATATCGATTATATGACTAATGGACCAATCCCCTGCACGAGTCAGATCCCGGACTTCATTCGATCAATGAAACTAAATAAGTATACCACTCAGGTATTCACTATTCTCTTCTATTAGATACTAAGAATCAAACTTCGTCTTGTCTCGTCCACCAACCTACCCTCTCAATGATCAAATTATTGCATTTGCTCGTCGCTAGCCTCCCTCAAGGGGAACTGCTCAACCTCATCTAGAAATACCTTCAAGTGGATCGAGTTAAGACGTTCCACTTTCACTCAAATATCTCAAAGGAAGAAGTCTCTATTTTGACCTGAGACTTTGCAAACTTATTGTCCCAGTGGCAAATTTTTGACACCAGAAGAGGCTAATAGTTGAGAAATGAGATAAAGAGCTGAGGCTACTTCATTAAATCAAGTTTAATTATATGCAGAGGATTCAAGAATATTAAAAAATGTGAATAATTCTACAAACCAATATTCAATGTCAGCAGTTCAACAGGGCACAAGAAACATTTAAAAGACGATCATGATCTAAAATCTCTTTAATTTGCTTTCTAATGGCGAAAAAGAAAGGATTAAAAACAGGAAATCTCCAAGGGATTGAGGAAACTTCTGGTACAGAAAGAGTACATCCTTAAATAACAAGGAAGTGGCAAGAAATCCCAAGGATTGCATTCCAACAAAAGAGAGCACAAACACAAATCTGATTCTCCAATCATTAACAGTTAACAGCATAGGGGAGGGGGTCAAGCATTATTAAGTTAATTAATTTCAGCACAATTTGAATCAGAATAGGGAATAGAAAAGAAAAATAAACACAACTACTCGAGAGGACGACATCCTGTCTCGGCTGGAAATTCACGAACGAGGAAAACTTCACTACGAGTCACATGATTATTAAGGAAACATTCATCTTAGTTCAGTGAAAGAAGTATCTTCGTGGAAAACTCTCAAGTCATTCCAACACCTAGGAGCTTACGGGAGTGTTCATAGACGACGTAACTGATGCTCATGGCTGGCGCCACTTTGAGAAAGTTCGGAGCGATGCCCCTGTACAGACCTCGGGGACCGTCGTGCTTGAGAATGTACTTGAAGTATCCGTAAATGCTTAATTCTCCGTGGTTCGTGTGAGCTGGTGAAATACAAAATCAAGACCGGTTTTTAAAAAAAATCTGAAAATCTTTTCCTTGCACAAATGAAAACCTGCTCAGGTGGTCATGAATGATACAAGGCTTAAATACAATATGTAAGTGCAAACTATTTGTTGCCAATTTCAGATTTGTTTGAAAACTCAAAAAGCAGTGTCTCATGTCATAATAAATTTTAATTCAAAATTTCTTAACCAGTTCTAAAAAAAAAAAAGACTCACAATAACAGAAATGAATAGCTAATAAATAAATATTATTTAACCAAGACTGTTACCACTCATTTGCTGTTTGGTCCTAATAAGGGCCAAAGGGTAGCTGGCAAGAGCTCCAGCACTGCTGCTGAAAATTCCGCATCCCAGCAAAACCATGGTGCCCGGTTCTTGGTGACCGTGCTTTGTGATGTACATCTGCTTCAAAGTCTTAAAAAAAAACAGATTAAAAACAGTCAAACATGTTGATGTCATGATAACATTGTTCAATTTCTTAACTGCAATGTAACTAATGACTAAAAATGGTTAGTTACAGTTAATGCACAAAGTCCTAGAGATAACCTAAGCGATATTTTACATCCCGTAATCTTTGATATAGCATCAAGAACAATGGTGTAAATGCTTAAAAACCCAACTAAAGTTAATTGCACAAACTAATATAGCTAGTTTATTAATATTTATAATATTAGGCTAATTAGATATAATGATAATACAATAATATCAAAAATGATAAGGTACGAAATGACCTCGTAGATGGCCAAATCAATGCCGGCGTAAGGAATGATGCCGAGCAGATTCGTGACGTAGCCCTTGAAGAAGCATTTGCTGCCCTCTGCTTTGTAAATCTTTTTGGCGCAGTCATAAACGCCTTTGTATTGGCCCGTTTTGCGCAGGGATAGACGGGTTTTAAGGACCTGGAAGAAAGGGAAAGCATTTGTGGATTTCTAATGGAAACATTCTTCTGGGAAGAGATATTTGAAAACAATTTAGTCAAGTTATAAGTTCTTCTGGGAATAAATATTTGAAAACAAGTTAGCTAAAATAAATTAGCTAAGTTATAAGTTAGCTTAAATAAGTTAGCTAAGTTACAAGTTAGCTCAAATTTTAATCAACTGAAGAATATGGTGACACATGTAAACATCAATCACACCATACATAAAGCAATTTATGACCAAAGTGCTCCTTTTTAGATACCATCTTGACCTAATTAACTTCTAACTCCTAATAAGGTTATAGATTCAAATATTACTCATATTATCCATAAAGTGGCAAACAATTAAGAACTTTGAAATTAAACACGTGTTACATGTTGAAACACAAAGTTTTGTAGCCAGGCAAATTCTTGTAAAAATGCTATTAATAACTTTTATAAAAGAATAAGAACTTTTATAATCACAAATGTAAGTTTGGCAATTTCTAATGATACCAACAATATCAACCATTGAACATATTCTCTCATCATCTCTTTTGGCGATGATAATGATGATGATATATGTTGGACATATATTTAAAATGATTACAGTTAAAATTATTTATATAAATATAAATATTCTCTCATCGTAGCAAACAAATCCACGTAAAACAATTTTAATTCAACTTAATTCACGAGAAATCCAATCAATAATGGATGACAGCTCAAATGAAGTGAAGTGGTAAAGAAAATAAAAAGAATTGTGATTCTTTTCTTTTGCATATTCCTCCTTGTTTCAACAATACCAGATAGAAAATTACTTGACGCAGAGATCGTTCAGAGTAGTGGTGAATGGAGTCCTCTCAGAAAAATATCCGATTACCAGTGGAGTGCCACAGGGCAGTGTCCTTGGTCCTATCCTCTTCATCATTTATATAAACGATATATATACGAGGTCTGCAACAATATGCTTTTGTTTGCTGACAATGCTAAATTGTACAGAACATTGACCCCAGATGATGGCCAATTGTTGCAACATGATCTTGGCAGGGTCATGAGATGGTACAATGAATGGGGACTGAAGGTTAATTATGATAAATGCAGTTGTATGAAATTTGGCATAAAAAAAGATGACCACGAATACACCATAATGGACACAGATGGAGCCACTTATCCAATTCCTAACATGGACAAGATTTCAGATCTGGGCATTATATTGGATGCAAACCTTAACTTCAGGGAGCACGTCCTGCAGAAGGTCAACAGGGCTAACCAGATGCTAGGAATCATTTACAGAAACTTCAAACATCTGTCGGAAAATGTTTTGGTCCTAGTTTACAAAGCCTTGGTGAGGCCTCATTTGGAGTATGCGATACAGGTTTGGAGTCCACAGAGTAAAGGCCAAGAAGACACTTTAGAAAGGGTGCAACACCGGTTCACCCTAATGTGCAAAACTTGCGGGAATTTAGTTTATGAAGAGAGATTGAAAAAACTGGGGCTGCCATCACTGGTATTTAGAAGAAAAAGGGCCGATTTGATCTTACTATTTAATATCATTAAAGGATCTGCACAGAATGTATGGGGCCCTATACTCATGCTATGTCCAGATGAGAGGACAAGAGGTCACTACTGGAAGCTGGCAACAGGAGTGGCACATAAAGACTTGAGAAAATTTTTCTTTAGCAACAGAGTCGTGGAGAGTTGGAACAAGCTTCCTCAGGAAGTTATCGAAGCAAAGAATATTGAATTATTTAAAATTTTACTAGATGACCACTTCGGAGATTGTAAATATTTGATTAGTTAGAGAGCGATGTACATAGTTTGTTAGTTTTTGTTGAAAGTTTTATGTTTTTGTTCAGGCGAGGGGTTCGCCCGTGCCTTATGTAATAATAATACCAACGACACCAATGATACCAACCTCCATTGGATAAATGACAGTCTGTGAAACTGCTCCGGCAATCGATCCGGCCGCGAATCTTTCCACGATGCCGAGATCCCTGTGGGAGTCTTTTATCATGAACCTTTTGATCTGCATTTATTCATGACTTTATGTGAGTTTATTCATAAATCTTCACAAGCCCAATAATCGTGAAATGCAAAAATTTTCCCGAAGCTTTTTAAAACCACCGACAGCATACAAACTTTTGACCCGAAGCACTTACAAACACGCTCGCATGCACGCCAGCGAACACTCGTGATCACCTGCTCGTAAGCCATGAACTTTACGGCCGTCTCCGGTGCAATCTTCACGACGTTGATCCCGTTTCCCCTCCACAGCGACCTCACTCCCCCTTCTCGGATCATTTCCTTCACTCCTCCGATTATTGGAATTGGATTCTTCTGAGAAGCGTAGACCTGGAGCAGAGCAAGCAAATTACTTAAATTGAATTTAATAAACAAGGTCATCTTATCATATCATATTATGTCATATCATATGATATCGGGGTTTCGCTTATCATCAATCTGATCTTGAGAGTTGGAAATTTAAATTTTGTTGAGCAATTATTTACTTTTCATTCCCTTTTCACCTTTCTTAAACAGCATTTTGCAAAATTGAAACGATTTTCTTTTTATTTGATTTTCATCGATTTAGTTCATTTAAAACGATAAATGCAGATTTAGCATGCATTCTCATAAATTTGACTTAAGCACGCCGACATTAATGCAGGAGATAAGGCGGCCTTATCTCCTCATGACTGGCTGATGAATATTTCTCAAGTTAATGATGACCGACTGAATTGGATTTTGAGGCCATTTTTAAAGATTTCGATGGCAATAACTTATCTCTCATTTGATATCAATTGCTGGTTCCAAATGAGAATCAGACTTGGAAACAATCTTTCTCTCAAATGTTTCTAAATCTCCATAAAATTTGATAACGTCCAAAGGTCATCAATAAACATCACAAGCATTTGAACGACGTCCATAATATTAAATAATAATTGGCAAGAAAGTCATATAAGGCAAATAAAAATTTGATTGACAAGAGGCTGGAATACATTAGTAATAAATGTAATATATTAATAATAAATATTACAAAATATGATAAAGTACACGTATTGACAAATTGGCAAATCCAAAAAATTCATAGAATCTCGAACATCAAAAAGAAGTCACAAACAAACCATCAAGGTCAACTTGAGCCTGTCGAAGGGTGCCGTGCAAGTACGACTCACCGCTCCCGCGATTCCTCCTGCCACCAGGTGGCGCCACCAAGCACCCGACTTGAGTTCCGCCTCCGTGTAGTCGTCCGGCACTGCTGCCGGTTCGCCGATGTCCATGGCCTGGAGTGGAATAAAAATTAATTGAAATCAAAATCAATTGGAATTAAAATCAATTGGAATAAAAATTAATCGGATTTAAAATCGATTAGAATTAAAATTAATGGGAATTAAAATTAATTAAAATTATTGTCGGTTTATGAAAGGCTTATGGACTTTTAAACGTTACAAACAGCAGAATGTCTCCAGTGCTTGTAGATGTCCTTGATTTCACAAGATGGATACATGACCAGATAGTCTCTCCATTCGTTCCAGTTTATCGTGAGGCTGTCATCGCGATCCATTCTTTAACAATATTTAAAAATAAAAATTGAATAAACATGTATCCTCGTTCTTTTAGCCAGCTTCTGGTGTGAATATAATTTCCATTAAAAAGTTGAAATTAATAGAGAAAAAAATCAGACGTGCAAAGGCATTAAATAAAATTGAGACAGAAAAATTATTTTGTGGATCTTTTTGATTTCATGGAGAGTGATTCACGAATCAAGGGACATTTATTAAACTTGTCTAACTATGGCAAGGAATGAATTTTAATGTTTAATTCCGTCACAAGGAAATCAAAAACTTATTAGGAAGTTGTTCTTTTGCAAAGGATTTCAATTATAATGTTTGAGTGAAATTTATGGAAGCAGACGATAATCACAAGTGAAACATCCAATGTCTAACGACTTCACAGAAATCAAGCAGGCTTTATCCTCATAAATGTTCTATTTTCAACCTCATCAGCATGCAAATTCAGATAATTTTAATGCAGAAATTATATAAATATATATATATATACATATACATAAAAATTACTTTTCTTCACCAAGAATGAAACCGAAATGAATTCTAAAAACAACAAACGATTATTTATAAAAAAAAAAAACGAAAAGAAAAGAAAAACAAAAAAGAATCACAGCTAAGTAATTGCAGTAGGCTAAAGATTTGGTTTCAAAGATTGCAGTAGAGCAGTTTAAGTTGTCACAGCAAAAACATGAGCAGGCATCAATTACAGTCTTTGTGCTTGTGAACCCAACAAAGGAATCCACTTCCTGGTTGATTTATGCCCGGCTCAAATCCCCAATTTCCAAAGCACTTGTTTTAAAGCAGTGTTTAAAAATTCTTATTTGCGAATAACTTATCGACAGTTTATTCAATCGAATGGTCAAATAGAAAGAGATTATTTCCGATAAAGATTGCATTTTTAAAACCTTCTTCACAGAAATGATTAGAATTTTTAATTAATTAATTAATTAATTCTAACCTCTTGATCATGCTGATGGCTTCTTTTTTGTTTATTTGTATTCCCATTTGCTTGAAGGTCTTCACAAGTTCTTCTGCATCAATGTAACCTAATTGGCATCAATTAATGTTACAATTACAACAAATACCAACTAATTATGTTAATAGAATCTTGAAATTAATAAAAAAAATCAGAAAAGGCATCGAAGAAATAGATTTCTTGGTTCTTGTTTACGAAGACACCAATGTCGTCTGCTTGTGTTCAAAACATTAATGCATTAATTAATGTGTAAATTAATTAATTAATTAATGCATAAAAATAATGCGTAGGCATCTAAAAGTATTGCACTTGAATAAAGAGGTCACACAACAACACTTGTCTTTCAATGAAAGTCTGCCCTGATCAACAACTACACAGCAATACGTAAAAATAATTTTATATGCAAAGATTATTGCCATTCCTTGTGTTATGGCCTTATATGTTTATCTGATGATTTACAAATATTAGAAATAATAAAACTTAATAATAAAAAAGAAACTTGATATCAACAAGCAAAATGATAAAGGAACACTTGGCATGCAATACTTTTAATTTATTTTTCAAATGAGAAGTCACTCAATAATCACTGAACAACTTCACAGAAATGATGAATGTATTTCTTTTCTTCTAAATAGCAAAATAATGTGACGAAAATGTGACAAGAGACGATGCAATTGATTATTTAAAATATGTTTCTTTTGGATCCTAATCAAGTAAATCAATCTTTATTATAATAAGCTGTTTGTTGCAGATGGAAAATAGTATAAATTAATAAAATACTAAAGCCAAAAATTAACACTACGAAATGCTCCGTAACAAAGCTAACAGCCAAATAAACAAATTATTCAGAGAAAAAAAACACAAACGAACAATTGTTTGTAGCAAACGTGGTGCAAATGCGTATTGCTTGAATGCGTTAGGACAGGTATTTTGTTGGCATGCACGTGTGTTCAAGAAGATGCAAATGGAAACAGATGTTCATCAACTGACAACTGAATGTGATGCAAATTGTTTCCAATGTGCAATGAAAATTATGAAAAATAACCAAAACTCTTTAAAATAATTGTTTAAAAGTTAATACTAATATTAATAAAATCATAAATTATTCAAAGTTGGTTTCAAAGTGACTTTTTTTTCTACACATTTAGCTTATATATTAAATGTGTAAGCCAGTCTTAAAGATATTCTGTCAATTATGTAACAAATTTTTGCCTGCAGTATTGACTAATTTCTGTTTATAAAAGATTATATAAGTTCAAAACAAGTCCAATTAATTTCACATGTTTCAAATATCAATCCTAAAACAAGTGGAAAAATCTATTAAGCATCATTAAGCACCATTAAGAAATTTAAAAACTAGCCATCTTTGTTGTGATCCAAAGACTCAAATGATAGTTTCAATGCTTTTTCATGTTCTGTGATGTAACTGACAAACTCATCGATGTTGATGACTCCGTCTTTGTTCGCATCATATTGGTCGAGAAATTTCTAAATTAATGTTTTTTTTTATCACTCATCCCATTTTATTTAAATATCCAGGTATTAAACAATTAGAAATATTTTATCAGAAATACACTTAAATATTTACCTCAGCTTGACCAACTGATGAGGGCAAATCGAAGCTTGCTAAGGCATTTGTCAGGTCTTTTATTCCAATTCGTCCATCCTGATCAACATCTAGCTTTTTAAATAATGCTTCTATGCGTGAACGCTCCCTTTCCCTTAAAGCATTTGACTCTGGACTAGACATTTAGAATTTCCATGTAAAAAGTTTGGCTCCTAATAACTGCAAACTTGGCAAAAGCTAATATCTAGAACACATCGACTCAGGCCGATCGAAAACCGAAATGACTATTATGATGGCCTTCACCTTCACATTATAAACTCCGATTATAAATTTCTGATTAACATTGCAACCTAGTGAGTGACTCCAAATTTAAAATATGGTCATTGTTGGATGTAACATCAAGAGAAGACTTTCTACTGATTTCGTGATATTTTTTGTTTTTAAAAATTATGCATTAAATCTTAGTTTATTTATTAAGTTTTCTTTTTTGACAAACACCTTGATGAGCTTTGAGAGCTTCAGATGTAATAATAATTATAGCTTATTTATAGTCATATCCTAACTCCAACTAATCGCAATTTATCTCGAACTTAACGAACTTTCCCGCGAATATACTTTGATCTAGGCGTAATAGAAGCTCATATGTTTAACAGGGTGGCTGGCAGGCGTGTTGCAATTGCTTCTTACGGTTAGCCTCGCCCGAAGGAAAGAAATTGTGTTTTCTGTAACTTATGGAAATTTTTTTCCTTTTTAAGATTTGAGACATTCTTAGTCACTTCTGAAATTGGTATTCAGTTCGTGGAAGAAGTCATGGACAGAAAACTCATTGAAGGCACATCTGATGAGATGGCTGGGTTGGAGTCAGGAAACGCCGATAATTATCTGTCATTCTCTGAAAAAGCAGTTCGACTAGGTTGGCTTTAAAAAAATAACGTAAGCAAAGACGTACAACAACGCAAAAAATTGCCACCTAATTGTAGGTTTCATTAGAAAGGTTTTTGGCATACTCACAGTGCAGCTCATAGTGACACTAACTCTCATGTCCCTCATAATGTTTATGTGGGTTGATTTTGAATTACATCTTTGTCTACTTGTTGATTGAAGAGCAATTTTTGATTTCAGTGAACCAATTAAACTCTATTGCCAGCAAAACTTGTGGCTATTAATACTAGCTTTGTGAGTGATGAAACTGCTTTGGGTTTAAAATTGATGCTAATTGACATTGTTTTGTCTTTTCAAAGTGTTGTCACTTTCACCTCCATTATAGTTTTGGCTTGCTGCCCTGGAATGAGGAGATCCTATCCTTCAAACTTGATATTTTTGGGAGTTTTTGTAAGGCATACTTTTTATTTCTTTGTACTCGATAACTTCTAGATATTGTGTGAATTCAAAGAATTTTTTGCTTGGTGTTGAGCAATGTATATTACAATGGATTGTTTCTTTCTGAAATTGTTTCTTTTCAAAATAGTTATTACTGTGATTGTAGATAATGCCTTTGATTAAAAATTAATTTTTAAACTGATAACTTTAAGTTAAGTCATTCTGTTGCCATTCCAGACAATCTTTCAAGGATTTCTTCTTGGCATTGTATCAAGGTCACTATTTATCGCATTTTATTTTAAAATCAAACATTAATTGCATATTATTCTTATATCATTATTATGTATAAATTCTTATACAAATCTTTTGATATTTTTTGCAAAATATGATAACTTGGTAGCCTTATTTCTTTCTAATTCATGAATAACTATGGAAGATGATTGTTGCAGCTTTTACAGTAGAGAAGAAGTTCTCATAGCTATTGGAGTAACTTGTGTGAGTAATAAACTTATTTTCATTATTGATTGTTTGTCATTTCAATTGGTACATTCTTTTTAAATGCAGCTTGTTGTCTTTGGATTGACCATGTTTGCATTCCAAACCAAGGCAAGTGGATTACAACGTATGAATTCATTCAATTTTGGAAGCACTCACAACGTTGTGTCCAAAATTCCAGATTGATTTTACAATCCTCAATGGAGCACTGTTCATACTTCTCATAATTCTCATGATATTTGGATTGCTCTGTGCTTTCATTCAGAACAACGTGAGCCTTTCCTGTTTATTGATAGAAATTAATTATTCAATTTTGTGAGTGTATTTATGGCTTTTTAAAGCAATTTCATATAATATTTTAAATACCTAAGTTTATTTACCACAGGATCCTAAATAGATCATATAAATGTATTTAACTTCATAACAAATTATATAAATTCATTCAGTTTTGTAATATATTTTATAAATTTGTCTAGCAATACTAAAAATAAACCACCTTAAACTTCTGAATGGCATAACTCATAACTAATTTTAATAAGTTTAATATGAATATTATTTGCCTGCAGTATTTAAACTTGTTCTATTCATGCGTCGGAGCATTGCTCTTCAGTCTGGTGAGTCACTTGGAGTTCAAACACCTAACACATAAAGATAACCCATTGCTCATCAAGCTAATAACTAAATATATTATAGGCACATTACATCACATACTATAAATAATTACAGATAATCTTTATTTGATTATTCATAAGTAAATAACTTTCTTTTCTTTTAGTACCTGCTTGTGGATATCCAAATGATTGCTGGAGGTAATCACAGGTACACCATCTCACCTGAGGAGTATGTCTTTGCTGCACTTGACCTGTACTTGGACATCATCAACCTCTTCCTCTTCATCCTGGATATTGTGCACAGGTCAAAGTGATCCTGTTGGCCACCCACTGACCTCAAAGACTTTGATCCTCAGTACCACCAGCCTAGTCCTCATTTGTTAGAGTTCAGTATTGTCACAGCTCATGTCCAGCTCTTGAAAGACGATTTTTGTTGTTGACGGCAATCATTCCGCACTCGTTTCCACGATTCTCGCTTTACGTTTTAAAAATGATTTTATGTTGTTTTGCAGAAGTAATGTTGTTTTCCAAGAGTAGAATCTCTGGTGTGTATAGATTTGAAATGTTTTTCAAGAATAGAATAGAAATTATTATATTTTATATGGTTATAGAAAGGACGTGGAGACCAACGACCTTCGCAATTAATCATCGACGGAGTTGTGCGACCGAGTTTAAAAAATGTTTAAACGACTAAGTCCTGTCTCTAAGTTGTAAAGGATAAGTGTAACTGTCAACAATAGCTTTATTACTGCACAGTCAGTTTGTTAATGGCATTAACTTTATCTTAATTACAAAAGCACTTACAATTACAATACTCAAAAGTCCTTGAACAAAGATGTTAGCACAGAAATGTTGCCGTTATGCCTCAAAATACGATGAAATAATTCCGTAGAAGGTGTTAATAAACAGAACTTCTGAGTGGAAATCAATAGCCATCACCTAAACGAACTAAAATAACTCTTAAAAGTTCAGGGAGCAATCGATGCTCCAACAATTAAAACCTAGATTGAACCATTGCAACAACATGTGGTTGTAAGACACTGATGTTGTAAGAACTTAAGTCCAGTACCCCAATCCAATGAATGTCAAGTGAGGTGAATGCATTGGTCTCTCGTGACTCATCAAGATGGTTGAATTTGCGTTGAAGGTAGTATGGAGAAAATGGTTTGTATTACATCAGGTAACTAGATGCAAACGAATTAGGAAAGTTGAAAACAAAAAAATTGTAAAAGGGGATCAGAACGGAGAAACCATATCCCGACATGCCGCTGCGATGCATCAAATTCATGGTGTCTTGAAATTCCAAAAGAATTTTATTTAAACCAAGAAATATTTTAAAACCAAAAAAAAAAAATGTCCACAAAGTAAAATAAAAACGATGGAAATTTCAGAGCTCATCCTTCAAGATGGTGTACCTCGTCCGAGAGGGAGCCAGTTTTTTGAAAAGAGATTCTGGAGGTGAGGTCTGGCCGTGTACTTCCTTATTGCTTGGGGAACTGGGATCGTGTGGGATGTGTGCTGGAGTAGTTGGCTGCCCGTCTTCTGACGATGTTGTGCTCTGGAACAAAATCGATATAACTAATTGGTGCGGACCAAAGGGTTAGGGTCATTATTGTTATTATTCACTGTAATAGGGTTATTATTATTATTATTATTATTTATTAATTATTATTTACACTGTGGAGGGTCATATGAACTTGGATATTAACTTGGCCTTACACCCAACTGCGAATTACTAGAAATATATTTTCCTGTTGGAGCTTCCCATGTAATGAAAACAATAAATTACATGTCAGAAATGTTTTTGGGCTTTTGAATTTTTTTTCAGCATTATGTTGATTTACGTAAAAATTAGAGTCATTAATGATGACTCCAAGCTACCTGGTGGAAAGCAATAAATCAAATAGCTTGTGCATAATTCATCACAGATATTATAATAAGTCATTCAAAGATGATGTAATATCTTGTGGATCAATGAACTTAGTTCATAATTCAAGTTAGTCCATTCTCTTGAATAATGATGCTTAAAATATACATTAAGAGCCTTTAAGATCCATTAAATCCACATTAAAAATCAAAGATATATAAGTAACAAATAAGGACAAATCCCAGGTTACTTCCTATGAAAAGGTGTTATCAGTGATAAACTAAATCTAAACCCATGGAATGTGGTAAAATGACAGAAGAGGCAAAAGACCAACCTCAGGCAGAGGTGCAGGGGTTGGATCTGGTCCTTCATGGAACTCCCTGTGCAGTTTTCCAGACTTCAGATCTTTGATGAATTGCTGTAGTAAACCAGGCTTCCTGGATGTAATTAACAGTAAAGTTTGTTCATTTAAAGGTTTAATGTCAGAAATACCAAGAAAAGGTTTCAAGCCATTAACATGTAATTTATGTGACATACGTCAGCACGTGGAGGTTGTCAAATATTACGTAATATAATATATTATGTCAAATATAATAATAATATGACAATAATAAGTAGAAATTGAATAATGACATGTAGTCATTTCAAATAACATTTAAATTTAAAATGCATTCATTCAACAACTTAATTACAATTTCATTTATAAAAATGACAAAATATACAAATATGCAGATTCAAATATAATGCAAATTAATAAGAAAACAAATGCCAAATGACAGCAGGCAAATTAATTGGTTCAACTCTGATCACTATCAGGACTGTAAAGCAATAATTGGAATTTTCCAATTAAATTTGTTAATTTGCATTCCTTGTCACAAAGTATCGATGTCACATTTGAAACTAAGCATTGCAATGTTCTCATTGGAAATAACTCAAATATGAATAAATATGTTTGACTACTTTATTATTATTATTACTCTTATTATTGTTATCAATATTATTTATTGCTATTAATATAACTTTAATACATTCAGTGCTATGAATCTGAAACATTCACAGAAACAAACTCACTCCAAGTTTTCTTTGACATCATGTCTCCAGACGTACATGTGCTTGAAACTGTCGATGGCAAGCACCGGAAGGTCGTCTGCGCTCTTCCCCAGGTGATGGAGGGGGTGGGTGAACTTCAGTCCATCAGCCACCAGGAAATTTATGTAGCCTACAAAAAACCTGACATCAGAAATTACGTTCAAAATGAAAAACTGAGTCGAAATGCTGTAACAATCGATGAAACTTTAACTCGATGGTAGTTCGGAGGGCAACTTTATTGATCACTTGAATTTATTTTCCCAATGCACGCACGCATGATGATGATGGTGATTTGTTCACTATGATGATGTTTTAAAAAAGGCCATTTGAAGACAATGCATTAACATTTACATTTATTTAGCCAATTTTTAACATGCTCCATTTTATCCCAAAGGGATGTAAGGGCACCAACAACATCATTAAAATGATTGTATGTATTAATTTCATGTGTTGCTTTGTAATTTAGTCGCTTTTGTAATTAAATCAATGAATATGGACATTAATCTTTTAATCAGTGAGGTTATTTTATTTCAAAATAAACAAGATTTTAAAAAGCGAACAATCCCTCTGCAACATTCCTTCCCTAAACACGAAATATTGATAAACTAGTCGGATACTTGTCATCCCACACAAATTATTTCGTTTTTATTTTAAATATTTATTTTTTGAAAATCAAAAATTTAAAAAAAAAATGAACAAATTATTAACAAATTAATTATTGTTGCAATTAATAAATAAGCAAGTCAAATGGAGGATGAAAACTCACTTCTTTCCTGGAGTAGTTGGTGAACCACTTGCTTCTTGAACTTCTCCGGAGTTTCGTGGTCTTCGGGATTGTGGAAGAGGATCAGGAATGGAAGACCTTCCTCTGTCAGTTCCTGTTTTCATGTCATTCGATGGTCAAATAACAATAATAATAATAAAAATAATAATAATAATAATAATAATAATAATAATAATAATAATAGTAATGGTACCGAACTAAAGAAAATTGGACCTTAAAGTTTTAAACAAAATCTCAGAGAATGTCAGACACGAAACTTTTGAATCTAGGAATGGCATTTTACAGACAAAGCAAAACAATAAGATGCCAAGAACTCCGAGCGAGCTGTGAAATGCCAATAAATTCTAATATCTAATCATCGAGGTATCTTAATCAAAACTAAATTAATGCATCACAGCATCCAAAGAACATTGCAGCAATACTCAAGAGAGCGTCCAACAATAGCAAGAGTGGCAGTCGAAAAGCAGTCGTTAATGCAAACGTACCTCCGCATTTTCGAACGTGATTTCTCTGACGAGCGGAATGCATTTGTCTGAGGCCCACTTGAGAAAGTTACTGTAGTCACTGATTAAACCAGAATACATTATTTCGCTGTAATTCTCCTGCAAAGTGAATGTTTATTATTATTTTTTTAAGTTAACAATTCAACAAAAATTGTTCTGATAACCACGTAAGGGCTTAAATTAACTATGATGATGTTGCATCTCAAAATACAAATCTCAACAATCTGAATCTCAATACAAATATATATGAATAAGAATATCACAGAAATTTATTGATGATATTATAATTACCATAAATCTTCATTTAATAATTAATCAATTAATAGAATTAATTATCGATTAATAGAATTAATATCGATTAATTAAATTGTTAATTAAACATATTACTGCAAGAAATGTCCAGTTAAGTCTATGATTACAAAACGCAATTAATATAAAAAAAATTCTGCACAAAAATTTCCACCAAAAGGAAACAAATATTAAAATTACCACATTTGGTCTGTAAACGACTTTATTGCCAGCAATTCTCTCCCTTTCGCTGATGGGTCTGAATTATGATCAATACATATAATAATAATAATAATAATAATAATCCTTTTCTAAAAAAGCCCATTTAATATATATTAATAATATAATTATACTAATACTAATATTAAATCCATATCTGAAAACCGAAAACATCCTTCCACCACGTGCAATCATCAGGCTCAACCCTGTTGACCCCTTGTGAGACTTATTAAGTCCCCTTCATAAATAAAGTTAAATTCAAGCATTATAATTATTATCTAAGCATTATAAATATTACTATATAACATGATGTGATATTAATAATCACTGAAAAGATGAGTCCAAACGAACCCCGAGGCCGAATGGAACTGGCAGTCATCCCTGAGTATTGCAGCAACTTTCTTGAAATTTAAATGGTCTACGGAATCTTGAGCATCAAAATAACCGATCAAGTGCCTCTTGTGCCACTAAAAGGATAAAATTAATAATGAAAATTAAAAAAAAAATAAAAGAAATTAATAAGTCCTCTAAATGAATGCTTATATCGGTTGTCTATTCACAATATAGATGCTCACGTCTAGAATGTCCAAGTCGTCGAGATTCTGCACCACGTTGACGGGATTTTCCAGTTGATCCCTGATGAAATTGAAGAAGGCATCAGTAGAGCGCTGACCTCTGTATTCCTTCTTCATCACCTGTCCAAACCGGAACAACTTCAGCGTCGGATACTTGGACACCTGATACATTCCTGCTATGTTGCCTGGTTGTGCATATGTTTTTTTTTTCAAATGTCAAAGAGATTCAAATGTTTTTAGATTATAATAAATTATAATTTATTAAAATGCCTCTCATGCTTCTTAAACTTAACTTACCTTCCCTATCACAATCAACTTTGGCAAGCGCAATTTTTCCAGGAACCTGAAAGGGTTAATTATTATTCAATCGATCTTTAAACTATTCCATTGTTTCAATTAAAAATAACAATTCAAATTTAGGCATGACAGAATGCAACAAAAATATGATATAATTTAGAAAAGAAATGTGATGATGTGATGATTATACAACTCAATTGCTTTTGGATTTCAATTAAATTCGAAAAGTGATGCATGACTTATTATTATTATTATATTATCACTATCATTATTGTTATTACAATTATTATTACAAAGCGTACAAAATGGATACGGCTTTAAAATAAAATGTGTTTTATCAACCCAACATTGCAACCAACATCAACAAACAATAAACAAAAACTAAGTTCAACTGGTTAGTTTTCTGCCCAATTAATTCTTACTTGGTAATGCTCACTAATTTTCTTCTCAGTCTGCTCAAACACAGGTGCTAACATCTGGCTGAATCTGCACCTGTAGTGATCACAGACAAAAGTTGAGAGAAACTCCAGTCGATTACAAGAAACATTACAACAACCTCTAACCAATCAGCATAGAAGTTGACCAAAACCAATTCATTTCCATCTGAAGGCGTAAAAAATATCTATCAAGCTAAACAACATAAACGACAAAAAAGATTAATTTCAAATACTTATTAAATCCTACATTTCAACCTAATTTTTGTAGGTTGCAAAAAAACAAGTCAATGATAATTCAATTGAGTGATAAGAATTATATGATTTGAATGTAAAATAAATATTAATAAATATTAGAATATAAAATAAATATGTTTTAAAAAATCTTGGTATTTCAAGCAAGAGCTAATAAACTAATTTTTTAAAAATCAAAAGTAAATTACATGTGAAATTTAGAAATTGTATAAAAGCCCACTTAAATTAACAAATTTTCACTTAATTTATGTAACTCACAACTTATGATAAATTTAATGACAGAACATTAAATGATGACTCAAGCTAGACTAGATTTGCTTAAATATATTTATAAATGATTTTAAAAGTAAAAAGAATTTGTTCACATCCATGCCTTTTGAACTATTTTGCATATGTTTGCATTTGAAAAGACTTTGATCTCTGTGCTATATTCTTGAACATTAGAGGCAAAATATTAATAAAAGCAGAAGAAAGAAACATCTATGCAAAGACCAGAACGATCCGTTTTCTAAGCAGGACTACATTAATCTAATTCTAAAAACAAACTTTTAATCCTTAATCGAGCAATGGTGGCAATTAAACAATAATCTTGTTCATGCAATCTCACTTATGACTGATTCCAAATTTGAGCTGTCCAGGGAAATGACTTCGCTTGTCACCTCACCCAACTTCACCTGATGCGAAAATCACACTTAAAATATTCCGTAAAGGTTATTTTACCAGCATTAGCCTGACTTTAAAAAAATTATTCTTACTGTTAGGAATGTCAAAAATATTGCAGATATGAAATCAGGGGCAAGTATCCTCATTTCGGTGGAGAAACAAAACAACTGGGAACCGACCAAGACAAACGGAGGCGACGTGTTAGAACGCAAGAGGTTGCACTGAAATTTAAAAGTTAATTCTCACATGCTAGGGGCATTACTTTAGGTTTAAGAGAAGTGACGAAATCTATTCAATAAAATAATTACATGAGTGGTAAAATTTGTGTGCTGGATATTTTGATGAGAATATTTGCTTTTATCTAATTTGAAAAATATTTCTGATTTGGTTTTGTGACTATCAGAAATTTAACTAATTATTTTCGGAAATGTTTTATTTAATTTATGTGAAAAGTTTTTAGATGATGATTCTTTTTGTAATTAAATGAGGAATCAGTCACCATTTTTTACAAATCCTTTAAAGCACCTGATTCTTGAATTCTTTTGCCTGTCTGTGGAAAATTTTCATAATACTCGACCTCTCAAAATTTGGGAATGAATAGGACAACAATATTTGTATTTTATGACATTGCTATGTGTTACCCAGTTGAGCAGTTGTTGTCATTGCCAGTTTTATTGTAACAAATATTTGTATAATACACTATATAGTGCCTCAGCTTTCACTTACTCAGTAGCAATTGTTATCAGACTGGTTGGATAATAATGACGAATTTTTGATATAATATCTTTATATATCAATAGTTTACTTAACTCTAGTAGTAGCCAAGTTTAATGTTTCGAAACAATGATCATTACTATGTAAAAACAGTTTCCAGAGATGCAATTAAGGAATTGTGTGGAATTTAGAACAGTGTGCATATTAAAAATATTAAATCAAACGTTCTAACCATTTCAGCTAATTAGCCAAAGTGATTTAAAAACCGTTGCAATAATCTGAGATGTTTGACTTTTTAGTTTGGATGGAGAAGATCCGCTATGGCCTTTGTAATCGTTCAGAGGTGAACAAAGGCATCGGGTCAACATTTAAATATAACAAAGAATGATAGACAAAAATATTTTCTAGTTTTGTGTAAGAAAAATGGAAACATATCCACACCCTACATCATTGCATATTACGATCATAATCCAATTTTAGAAACCCAGATGTCCGAAAGTTTTTATGTCTGATTACTGACAAAATAATTTTTTTTAGTTAACTATTTATAAATTTATGCATGCAAATTTTATTCGGGTCAATACTAATATATTTATAACAGAATTTTGAGTCTTTGGCAAACGATACTCTTCGGGAGTATAAATGCATGTATAAATAATAGTTTTCATAAGTTTTGAAATCCCCTAAAACCTGGGACGATGGGCGATTTTATTGATTCCGAAAATGATTCTTGCCCTGAAGTCTATTTAACTCATTGGGAAAAGAAATGTATAGAAGAATGGGAGAGAGAAGCGCACGAAGATCGTGTTCAGACCGAGTCGGAAAAAACATCACAACGATTATGGCCACTCTTTCAAAATTCAGCCTCAACCATTTCTCAGTTGTACAGAGGTAGACGTTGTAGCTTAGCAGTTTTCTGTTAGTTTTAGTATCACTATTCCATCGCTCGTGTTAGCTAGTATAGAGTTAGTGCGCAGAGGGAATTGTAGTCAGGACTAATTTACTACCTTTGTTTCTGAAGAAGTTAACTTTGCCCAACAATTTCGTGTTATACTCGGAAGCAGGGCATCAGTAGAACAAAGTGCAAAAAGGAATAATCTTTAGAATTGTCTAAATAGTTTTTAATTGTTATTAAAATTTGGTTTATTTACTTCACTTGTGAGGCCAAATTGAACTTGTGACAATAAATGCAATCTAAATGGCATTAATTTGAATTGCAATTTTCATGTTTAAAACCTTTTGTGGAATTTCAGAAGGTGCACAGCCAACTGTGATATCATTATGGGTACCATTTCAAGCTGCTGCGAGTAGTGCCACCAACCTATACAAAGGTAAGCAGAAACTTTGACATGGTTATTATTATGTATTGTAAATATATAGTTATAACTCACCATTCACTTTATTAATTTTGCTACTTTATCTTGTTTCTATTGTATTTCTTTCTCTTGACATTAGGAGGTGTTTATTTCTATTATCACGTTATCTTATTTCTTTCCCTTGATGTCAGAGGGTGCTGAATCGTCAAGAAAGTGTTTTGAATTGGGTCAGCAGCTTGGTTGCCACAGAAGAACCAAAGAGGTCTTGTCTTGGGCCAAAAAGAAGAGAAGACACATCCAGAGGGACGAGTTGATTGCTTTCTTGTGCGGTCGACCGGCTCCGACGAAACCCCACCGACAAATCTCCTCCGGGAGACACAGCAGGATCGACGCCTCGGCCCGACTACCCGGTTCCGATCCGAGGGATAACGTGGACCTCCAGCTGTTTAGAGATGCTTTGGGTCTCCAAAACCAAGGTAGTTGTGCATTCATTGCTTTTGGGCTTTTCTTAGGATAAGCATTATGTTGGTTTTTCTTTGAATTGAATTGTTTTTAGAATTTTGCCTTTTTAGAGATAAAACCTTTTATATTATTATATATTTATATTACATAAGGGGAAAATCTATGTATAATTTAGTATGATAGGTGTGCAAGTTAATGAATGATAAAAAAAATCTCTGATATGGCAAATCTTACCAAATAAGTTAACTCAACAAGTTACAAATATTGTTAAAATTGTTTGATTTATAAATTGATCCATGCTTGTCACATTATTAAGGATTATTATTTACACCAATACTAAGTTTATTTTAATTGCATGTCAATCCAAATGACATTCTAAATCGGTCCTTTCAGGAAATTCTCGTCGTTCACCCTCCCGTAGCTTTTATGAAGATTTCCACTTCATCGATCCTTCCAGTCGAAAACGGATCACCGTCGACAGGCTCGACAGTCCGAGCAGCAAGCGCCAGAGGATCTGCGGCATGGAGACGGACGATTTTTAATTGTTAGCGAGAGTCGAGATTGTATTTAATGGCGGCCGCACGGCCCATTGCTTATTATGGATTTAGGTGAAATGTGATGTTTACTTTAGCTTTATAAATCGCTCATCCCCTTTATTATATTGTTAATATTTTGAAAATAAATACACGTTCTGCATGACCGCCCGACGGTTCCGGTTTTGAACTCGATGCCGGCAGGAAGTCCGCAGGCTTCGCCGTAAAGGTTATTTTTTTTTTATTTATGAATATTCTCAAAAGTTTCTAGTTTATATCCGATTTGGAAATTATATCCGCCCGTCGAAATGTCGTGGAGGAATGACTTACTCGTGAACACTGTTTTTTGTCCACCACCTGACCGAGTTTTGTTTAAAAAAACTCCAAAGCACTCGACCGGACGCTTAGAATCGTTTAGGAGAGCAGATTATTGTCACCATTTCTGGTCACGTAGATCTTTGTTGCAGCACCGTGTACGCAAGGGGGAAATCCAAATCGTATTTGCAGAGGGGTCGGGGTTTGTTTGCTGGAAGCGTGTGCCGAATTACACGATACCATGAGTCATTATCTGATTAGAATATTATTATGTCGATCATTGGTCAAGACCTAAATAATACATGAAGTACGGATGTCAGTCAGTCTATGCTACTCTTGCCTTTAAGAGATCGTGCTCTGTGCTAACTTTAGCTCAGGGATGGTATTGTTGACAGGAATGTGTCCCCCAAAACTGCAACTTTTATGCTTTGTGGTGATATTCACCATCAGAGGTCTTTGTGCAGCGATTGTGAATTGACTAGTGACTGGGACAAGGGATGTGTTCAAGTCAACTTTAAAAATATCTTTGGGAGAAACGTTTGAGCAGCTAGTTGCAGTGATATTTGTCTCTGCTTGTTTGCCTGGACAAGCGGGATGCATTTTCTCTGAGAAGAAAAGTGACCGTTTTGAAGGCAGTGGCGAGCCTAGAACACCCTCGATGGGTGGGTGGATACTGGGGAATGTAGATGAGTGTTCAATTCAACAGGTCAAAAAATAGTAGCAATAAATAATAATATGTCATTTATATAGCGCCATGTGCGTGAGCTACAGGAGCGCTGGAAACGCGGTTATTATCGCTTCGTAGTTCACCTGACATTCACCTGACGAATGTCTCGAAACTGAGTCGATGCCGTAAGATAGTCTTCAATGCTACTACTTAATTTTTTTAAAAATTTGTTTGTAAACTTTTGTTTGTTAGGATTATTATTTCAGAGGAAGAAGAATGAAAAGGTTACATAGGGATTATCTTAAATATTTTTACTGATATTTTGAATTAAACCAAAATAAATTAAAACTGGAGAGAATTACTTTGAAACCAATCGTTTTAGATCATGACACGCGTATGTGACTAATCAAAATGACATTTTTGGCATCATGTGAAAGAAATTTGGACGCAATGGCATCATTTGGTTGTCATGACGTTCTCTGCATGACAATAGGTTAGCTTTAATTAGCTAACGATTTACGAATTAAGGAGTAATTTAAAATCTATTTCTAAGCGTTCAATTCTATAAGATGAAGCTCGAATACACGACTCGTACATTTTCCGCGTCTCGATGTCCGTTCGTCGATTCTTTCGCGGTCTCGGCTTCCGACGTTAAGAGGCTGTTCTTGCCAGCGATGGGTTTCTCGTTCTGATTCTGCTGGTTGATGGTTGAGGGTGTTGCGCCATAAGAGAGGTGCCTGATGTAGATTGAAATGTTGCTCACTGCCGCTATCATGGAGCAGAGGAAGCTGGCAGCTCCGAAGAAAAAGGCCCATCCGTACTGGTAAGTGAAAGTATTGGAAGGATCCGTTTCTGTCTTTTTTCTGTGCGACACTTCGTCATTTACTGACGATATGTACAGTATGACTCCCATGGCTAAGACTAAAGCTGAAAAATGGAAAAAAAATTCAGGTTCTGCTGGCACGCATTTCCAATTTCCTCTACAATTTTTTGATTATTAATTTTTAGGTAGTGTCTAGAATAGACATCAAGTCTTGATGAAATAATTGCAAAGTTTGTGGAAATAATGAAATAATTCGAACAAAAATTCGACTCTTTTCAAAAACTGATTTTTGTTTGATTATTGTCCTATAATGGCACATTTATCAAAATTTGAAGTTTGTTAAACTCTAAAATAATGGCCGATGACAGGTTTGACTCTGGCCTTTGTACTCAAGAAATTGATTTCGGGATTTAATAAAAAAGCGACTTTTTATTTTAATTTCTATTTTTCTTTGCTTGAGAAAATGTTAATTAAAAATAATAATGATTGCGGTGAAGCGTCTGCAAGAACTGTTTAAAAAATTCCACTCGTTTGCGAAAAGCTTCTTCTGAATTGCTAAAGGAATTTCTAAAATTAAAGTGCAGGAATATAAATTGCAGGGTCTACTTTTATTTACGGTTCACAGGAAACAAAAGACGATCAGTCAGCGTGGGATGCTCTGTCGTGACGTGACAACTCGACTTAACAACTCTTCACAACTTTGGAAAAAAAATCTTTTTTTATATTACGGATTGAAAAACGATTGAAAAACATCAGAAGTACGATATATACTCGTTGACCTTCGAAATGGCGTGTCATTTAGAGGCGACCTTGGACTTCATTAATATTAAGAGGTTCTTAAGTCCTTTTGCACCAATCTTTCCTTCGACTTTCTACTTGCTTGAAGTAAAATGTTGTGGAATTTAAACGAGCTATAAACTTCATATTGATGATGATTATTATTATTATTATTACAACTATTATATATTTTTCCTTCTTCTCGGCTTCATTGCCGGTGAGGAATGAATGCTGAGCACTACCAGTGCTCTCAGCGATTCATCCAAGAAGTATCCGAAGAATGTGGACAGTGCCCAGCAAGGAGATCTTCTGAATCTCCGAAGTCTTTGGTCGTCCTGGTATTAACTCTCCACACTTTGTAAAGTCTTTTCTTAGCGTTCCGAGCGCTCCTACAATTACCGGAACGACTTTAGACTTCACGTTCCACATCCGGTTAATTTCAATCTCCAGGTCCTTGTATTTGCTAATTTTATTATTATCATTATTACAAAGTTACAACAATTTAAATAGATCATTAGACGAAATAATTACGTCGAAATAATAAAATGGCATCGTTGAATTACAAAGGAAAATGTAGAAGTGTCAGAATTCGGTTGATTTAAAGTCGCGAACAATCACGGACACGGCACGTGTTCCTTGGTGCTTCCGCAAAAAAATTCCAATCAAAGAAGTTCATAACGATGGTTAGGCATGGAATCCCCTGCTCCAAAAAGAACAAAAACTACTATTACCATCACCACCTCCGACATCAAGAATGCCTTCTGAAGATTCTTTTTGAATGACGAATGTTCTGATTTTTAATTAATAATTTTTAATCCCTTTAATCTTCCAAATAATTGTGAACGTTTACATTAATATTACGTGCTCGACTTCAAAATTTATTGTAAATCACGCATGTAAATACTCGTAATTACATAGTCTTACATTTCTGATTATATATTATTAACTTTTATTTTAAGGATCATTTCCTTTAAAATTAAATGCAAAAGCAGCATAAAAACATTTAATAAATCTAATAATGATTTCCGCTTCTTCTGATCTTCCGGTTTGTCCAATGTTTTCGATTACATAAATAAACCCTTCATCCTTCCTTTGAAATGCAAATCACTCGATAAAAATAGTATATATATATATATTAATTATAATAATTTGTTATTTATATAATATATATGTTGTATAATCAGTTAAATCACAGGCTCATTAAAACGTTTAATTAATTGTTGAATTTAATTAATTAATTAATTTATTTAACGTAAATAATTTGTTTGTAAGCAGATATTCAAAAGGATATCAAGGCACTCAACAGTCACACGCCCACATCGTAGTCAATCAAAATTAGCATTAAAAAGAATTAAAATGAAAATAAACAAAAAATTCCGACAGCAACAACAACAACAACAACAATAATAATAATAATAATAATAATAATAATAATAATAATAATAATAATAATAATAATAATAATAATAATAATAATAATAATAATAATAATAATAATAATAATAATAATAATAAAAGTTATTATGACTAAGGAGTTATTGGAAACACAGCATTGAATTACACGTTACACCTGTTGCAGACGTTACGTGAGCCATACATTGACTTGTGATGTCGACGTTGATGACTTATGACATTGGTGCTGATGACGTATGATGTTGATATTGATGACACACGATGATAGGTAACTTCCTTATTATCGTCTAAGGACGGGCGCAACAATGAAAACATGTTTCAGGATTTTTCTACTCTCCGAGGAAACATTTGACTTGAATTTGACTTTCTTCTGAAAGTGAGGGGAAGACAAAGAATTTCATTTCATCGAAACACTAACGCTAACGCTAACATCGAAAGTGCATTTCTTGATGGGGAGAGAATCTATTAAAATCGCGTTTCAATTTGGAAGCTAACAGAAGGAAGGAAGGAAGGAAGGAAGGGCACGGAGTTTGAATTTTAAATTACTTTTAAATTAATCCTTAATGAGAATCCCGTCTGCGGGATCTTCCTTGTCCGAAAATAAGACTTACACGTCATCAGCTTCAACTTCTACGTCACGTTCTGCATTGACGAGATTCGTCCATTTCCAATTTCCGGTGAGTAGTTGATGACAAATAGGCGATGTTGACGACGATGTTGGCGATGATAATGATAATGAAGAAGAAGAAGAAAACGACGATGTCGATGATGGTGATGACGATGCTAATAATGAATTATGGTTAGCGATGGGGATAATTAAAGTGCTGACATGCAAGGATGGCACTATTCTACAACTGCAGCAACTACTATTCCGCTACTACTACAACTACTATCACCACCAAATCTACTGCTGCTGTTGTCGGGGTTGAAGCGATGATGTTGAACGATATTCACAACATGACGATGATATTTCTATTATTAAAACAGATGACGATGTCTCGGTCGAGAGCATCATCAGGACACCGCATCCGCCTCCATCATCTTCTTCATCCTCATCTTCTTCATCCTCTTAATTCCTCCAAGGAATGGGAAGTTCGGCATTCCGTACTTTCATGACGATTCGTCTTTATTACCGGAGTCCGAATCCACATTCCATCCCAAGCGGGTCTCCATGGAAACGATTTGTTTACGAATTTCACGTAAACATAGAAATATTCGTTTCTTTTCAAATGTAAATATGATCAATCAATAAAAGTTTTTACAGTTTACGAGTTAAACGAAATAATATCGTAATATCGTTGACACGATTGTTCATTAGAAACAATAAGGTGTACTTATTGCTTCATGCTTCATGTTAAGTGTAATGTAATGTTAGAGAACACTTGTTAACTATTTAAACCTTTGTCAATCAATTTTAAAACGAGGGATGCAATCGAGATTCAGCTGCAAATTTTTTACCATCAGTCATTTACACTGACACTTGTTTCGATATGGTTATCCATAGAATTCAGATCATCGAAGGATGCCGTGACAAACTCCAGCTCCGGTGTTCCGAAGTATGACTCGTTCATGCCATTGCTAAGTTTGAAATTTTCACCAGTTTTAAATACTTACACTCGAAATGGACACGATCGAACCGCTTAGATTAAGAAAAACAAATAAAAAAAAACAATTCTGAATAAAAATAAAAGTCTATTAAAAAAAAGCCAAGTTTTTTGACGATTTCGGTCGAAACACAAACAGACTTCAAATCAATTCTAATCTGCACAGTTTGCATCCCGTCTTCCCTTTTTCATCGTGGTCATCCTCGACGTCATCATCATCATCATCCTAGCCATCATCATCATCATTGTCATCATCATCTTCCCATCCCTTTAGGAGTCACCTACTTTTTTCTCTAATTTTACATTTTAAGTAGAAAACACGTGTCTTCCTCCAGAAAATTAAAAATTAAAAAAAAACAGGGAACTTATTTTCCTTTTCCAATCAACTGGAGATGTTGCTGTTGTTGTTGTTTGTTGTTGTTATTGCTGTTGTTGTTGTTGTTGCTATCACTGAAAGTCATTTGAAATGCTTAATTGAAGTTTATTTATCAAATGCTCGCAAAATTACGTAATTTTTAAGTCACTCAGAAGTGTACGACAAACAAAACAACTAAAGCGACGACGATGACGACGTCAACAATAGAAGCAGCAGCAGCAGCAACCATTCTCATTGAAATCAGGAGGCAGAAGTTTGGACCCATTAAGATTTCATCGGGTTGACGATTCTGCAGCATTCGACAGACTTTTGTGGAAAGCAAAAAAAAAAGAGGATCGTTAAAAGACGTGAACGGTTGCTAAGGGGTGCGAACGGTTGCTAAGGGATGTGAACGGTTGCTAAGGGGTGTGAACGGTTTCTAAGGGGTGCGAACGGTTGCTAAGGGATGTGAACGGTTGCTAAGGGGTGTGAACGGTTTCTAAGGGGTGTTAAGGGCCGTTACATTTCTTAAAATTAATCTTTCATTTGAACCTAAAATTTCATCTCAAAATTTCATGTCGGATGCTTGAAATCATCTCCAAAAAATTCACAACGAACAATTTTTTTAATCAATTTTGAATTCAGCTTTCATTACTCTTTCCAGTTATTCAATTATTTATTTTTTTACCAATTATTCATTTATTTATTTATTTATTTATTTATTATCCATTAATTAATCGTTTCATTATGCCTTCAATTTACGTTCGACCAACCTGTTGGACGCCCTTGGATTGTTCCCGGCGAGAAGAGAAATTACAAGTTGAATCACCGGTCATCGGTGACGAGTGACCGACGTCAACGACTTTTCATGCAAACAAACAACGACCAAAAGCAAAGAAGCTTCGTGTAACAAGAAAAAAAGAAACACACAAAACATGGCTTCCCTAGATTTATGTTTCCAAATGTTACCAAAGATTTTTTCCTTCAATACTTTTCGTCGACCTGTCAAAATGTTTGTTCAGAGCGACCTGAAATGCATTTCGCAGGCTGGAACTTTGCTTGCAAGAGGATGTTGCTCAACAAGCGCTACTCAAGAATGAGGAACGAGGCATTTAAAATAATGATCTTTGTTTTAAATTCTTCTTAAATTCGGATAATAATTTATGAATTTGTTTTTATTTATTTGTATTTTCTTTTTTTTCCAGGCTATAGAATTACAAATGCGAGCTGATAAAACCTGTGACGGTCTGTACTTCATCTTCAAAAGATCTGGAGAATTATTCTTTGAGATAAATTATTCATATTTGTTATAATTTTATCTTCGAATATTACAAATATAATAATTACAAGTTATTATTATTAATATTAATATTATTATTATTATTATTACCAACAATTACGCCACTTCTAAAATTATAACATCACAGCTTTCCAGGCTGTGTGATAACTCCATCCAATCAGAAGTTTTTCAAGTCTCTTTATTGATATTTTTAAAATCCACTTAAATTTCCTTTGAACCAGAAAGCTTTAAAACTTCTGTTTCGGTCTCATCGAAAGACTGAAATTGTTTCTGATGTTTCCCTGAAAACAATACGCTTTTATTATATTTCCTTCTTATCACCTTCTTTCTCCTTTCCTGCTGATTTGTTTGACGGACATACTCCGGTATACACACTCCGGTATACACTCCATACACTCTGGTATACACAGCATATACTCCGGTATACACTCCATACACTCTGGTATACACAGCATATACTCCGGTATACACTCCATACACTCTGGTATACACAGCATATACTCCGGTATACACACTCCGGTATACACTCCATACACTCTGGTATACACAGCATATACTCCGGCATACACTCCATACACTCTGGTATACACAGCATATACTCCGGTATACACTACATACACTCCGCTATACACAGCATGCACTTCGGTATATACTTCATACACCCCGGTATACACTTCAAACATCCCGCTATACACAGCATACACTCCGATATCCTCGCCAGAGGACGCTAGGAATGTTTCTTGCATGCATTTGTATTTTATTATAAATAACTCCTCTTATCGTCCAAAATAATTGGATATTTAATTGGTCGGCTTAAATGATTCTGTCTGGAACGATTTTACCGGATAATTGTGCAATTATTCTTATTAATAATATTCTATTGATAATTATTATTTATAAGATGATATATTAATAATAATAATAATAAAAGTCACTGTTTGTTCATTTGGCTAGGTCCTCAAGATAATATTTACAGAAAATAAATTAATACGTTGATATTTCTAAAACAAAATTAGAAAATCGTTAAAATGAAGCCTGGAAAACACGAAGCCAATAAATAATGCAGCATGATTTGTCAAATCCCGAATGACATGTTAAGGCTCCAGTGCGCATAATAAACTTTACGCAGAAATTATGAAACATTAAATAATTAAAATATTAAAACGTAATTTGGCAAAAAATAAAAATTTATGGTGTCTGGTTTATCTACATTATCTCTCTTAGTAATTCTTAACAATTATTTCTAAATGAGTTTTACAACATGTGATTATAATTTATAATTAATAAATACAAACTGTAAAATTGTTTTTGTTTTACTTTGCAATTTCTTTGAGTCTACATCGTGAAGGATTACACTCACAAGTTCAGAGTTGGCCGAGCAAACATGCTAAGTGCACAGGTATCGTCTTGTATGATCGTAAATATTGTAAATTCTGTTAACAATTTATTTAATAATAATAATAATAATAATAATAAATGAAATAATCGTTTTATTATATTATTACAAATTAATTGGCTTTTGCAAATTCATTAAAGCGGTGAAATTAAAACTTCCAAGGTAAATTAATTCATAAAGAATTAATTAAAAGTCCTGATAACTTATTTATAAACATAAACGTTGCAAACGTTGATGGTCCATGCTGATTAAGAGATTAATTTTTATTTCAAATATTTTCATGATTTTCAAGTATTTTTATTTAAAATATGACAAAATGACAGAGTCACCACGATATATCCCAGGAGACATGTAATTAATAAAAAATGATTTACAAATAAAAAAGGACTTATTCAGACCCAGTCCAATCATCCACTTATTACCGCTCATTATTTCCATCAACCCCATTGGGTTACGTTAGGACCACGTGATCATCACGTGCTCTCCGTTTCCATGGAGTCGGGGGAAGGGGCAGCAGATGCGGCTGAGTTTTATTAAAACCCTTCATGCGATGGATCGAGTCAGTAATAAGGCTGGTGACGACGATGACGACGATGATGTTTATGGTGACGATGACGACGATGATGTTTATGACGACGATGACGATGATGATGATGATGTTTATGGTGACGATGACGACGTCGACGATGGCGATTTTGCGACAGAAACGTGGCAATGGTTATCAAAATCACCGATGATGACGATGATGCCTTATTTATGCTGATGGCGATGATGATAATAATTGTGTCATAAATATCACAAAGGCCCGAAGATAATGGTGCTGCTGGTGGTGCTGCGAACAGCGGCCATTTTGTTTCGGGTTTGAGTCAATAAAAATGTCCGACTGTAAAATCATGAAAAATTAGTCGCTAGAGAATATAAACATGATAAAGTGTGTAAAACGAAATTTATTAATATGTAAATTAATTAATATTTAATAATTAATATAAATTAAATTATCATTATCAATCATTGATTTAATTCAGTGTCAATTTGCACAGCTGCATCAAAAATAATCCAGGAAGGGAATGCTTATATAAGGGATACATTTGGGGATATATTTAGGGATATATTTAGAGATATATTTAGAGATATATTTAGGGATATATTTAGAGATATATTTAGGGATATATTTAGGGATATATTTAGAGATATATTTAGAGATATATTTAGGGATATATTTAGAGGTATATTTAGGGATATATTTAGAGATATATAAGTCATAAATGCAAGATAATATTCTGCTACATAAAACATAGGAAGCTATTTAGAGGTATATTTAGGGATATATTTAGAGATATATAAGTCATAAATGCAAGATAATATTCTGCTACACAAAACATAGGAAGCTCTGGAAAAGCCTTTCCCCATCGGATCGATTAATGGGAAAGGAATTCGAAACACGTGACCGGAAGTGATAATTTTGCCTAATTTGTTTTCAAAATTATTCACCATCTTAATCGGTCAATTTGAACGCGAAGAAGAGAATTTTAAGTTAAATAAATATAATATAATAAATAAAGTAAATATAATATAAATAATAAAATAAATTTAAGATAATTTAAGCCAATTACTCCTTTAATTATTTGCATTTTATTTCTTTATTTATTTTCAATTAATCCTCAAAAATTAATAAGAATTTTAGGTAAAAATCCACAATCCATGCAGTCGTATCCATAGCTCCTATCCACAATCCACAATTCCTGGCCGTGTCTTCAGATGTTTCTCGCACTGGAATCTCTCCAAAGGCAGAAGCAAAAGACAGTTGACTGAAGTTCTCTCCTCTCAGTGCTTTGAACGTTGTGATCATTTCTGTCCTTTATCTTCTGTGCATCATTCTGTTCACGTGTGCACCACGTGAGTTTTAATTTTCCCTGTCTGTCCAAACAGTGCATTCTTCGGCTTGAATCCTTGGAGTCGTTTTGTCGAGCCAATAAAAAAAATGGCGGGTCATTGACCAGATGAGGGAGACCGTAGGAGTTATTATTTGTTTTTGTTATTACGACGTCATCGATAAAAGATGTCACGTGATGTCGACAGCTTATCTGTTATCTGTTATATTATTTTCAATTTTGTTAAAAAAACATGTTTTTTGTGACAAAAATCCAACTTTGGAAACTGGAAAGTAGATTTTCCTTTTTTTTTTGTTTTTACACGATGAGGTCATCGGCGGAAATTGTCACGTGACGTCAACGATTAATTAGTTTCCTTTCTGGACGCCAACGTCGACGTCAATATTTGCTTTAAAAGACTTTCAGGAAATTTAAACTTTAAATTTCAATTAACCTGGGTTAAGTAGTTTGTTTAATAAGTTAAGTAAATGATTATTATTATTATTATTATTATTATTATTATTTCAGCCCGTCTGAAATAACTTAAAATAAATGAATAATTGATGAACTAAATGAACAAATCTCACTAACTGACCTGAAAATATGTAAATTAGGGCGCCAGAGATGGTCTTTAGATCGTTCTTGTTTTGGCCGACAATGCTGACTGCCAACGATACGAGAAGAAGCAACAAACTGAAGACAACGAAAGGAGACGACCTTCTGATTGCTCCTGCGATGGTTGAACGGCAATCAATCGTTGCTTCAATCATTCATTAGTCGAGTCAAACAAGAAATCAATCATCGGATCAATCGGTCAATCAATGAACGTCGCTTCGTTTACTCAATCAATTTCGTGACTGATGAAAACGCTGGAAATGGAACATCCATCCAGATCTGTCTTATTGGAAGTAACTGGATTTAGAGAAAGTCAGACGGTTTTTTTTTTGGTTTTTTTTGGTTTGGAGTTAGTTTTGAGCTATTTTCGGAAAAAAGAAAAAAATTGCTTCATTTAGAAATTTTCAAAAGAGAAAATATCTCGATTTTTGATCGAATAAAATTTAAAAATGTTAAATTTGAATATTTTAAAAAAAATGTTTTCAATTGGGACAAGAATCGTAACCGTGAAATCATTTTTATTTTTTGGAATTGATTAAATTCTTGGAAAACAATTTCGTCTTAAAATGTATCTTAAAAACATGAAAAGATAATTTTATTTTTAAATTATCTTTACAAAATCTTCGGAAAGCAATAAAAGCATTCTTTTTGTTTTCCATTTTCATTCAAATTTACTTTTAACCATTGAAAAGCAATTCTTATTACGTTTATTGCTTCTTAATCCTATTAGAAACTGACGGCCATGTTGTAAAACTCGCAGAACAGATACGTAGTGGGATTAAATTGCTCTTCCTAATGCAACGTAAGGCAACATTTATACTTTATTCAAAACTTATTTATTATTATTTACTTTATTTATAATTTACTTAATTTTTACTTAATTTACAGTTTACTAGTAAATTCTAATCCTAGTAAATGTTTTTCTCAATGATATGCTTTCAATACCACGTTTATTTGATTGGAAAAATATTGAATGAAAACAATTTTTAATAAACAGGAAGTTATTGATGTTGATTAATATTATTATTATTATTATTATTATTATTATTATTATTATTATTATTATTATTATTATTATTATTATTATTATTATTATTATTATTATTATTATTATCATTATCATTATCATTATCATTATCATTATTATTATTATTATTATTATTATTATTATTATTATTATTATTATTATTATTATTATTATTATTATTATTATTATTATTATTATTATTATTATTATTATTATTATTATTATTATTGTTGTTGTTGTTGTTGTTGTTGCTGTTGCTACGTTGGTATAGAAAAAAAGCCTTTGTTTAATGGTCTTGTACTTCTAATCATCTATTTAATTTAATTAAAAAAAAATATTCAAACAAATAAAAAAACAGTTGTTTGGATTTCATCAATTAATCTCCCTTTAGCTCCGGGACGGATGCACCGAAATGTTTTAAATTCATTTCCTCGCGGACCAAACTCTGATTTGGAAGCAGTCGAAATGGAGACGTAGTGACAGTAAAAGTGAACCAACTGAGTATTGAAAGAGTTGTTTCCGTGCCTTCCAGTCTCTCCCAGCTCTGACTGAAGTAGCCGATGTTGTAGCAGGATTCCGGAGGCACGTCTTCGCCTGGATGGACAACAAACCCGACACGTTTAATATTCATGATCTCGTTAATATTCATGATGTTATTATTGTCTATTAATCATGGAATTGCGATTATTCCACAGAAATTGTTGCGCGAAATGCCAGGACGTGACGCGATGTATTTCTCGGTTTGCTTCGCTCGTCATTCGCCAATTTGTCCATTCGTCACTTCCATTCCATTACTCTAAACATTTCTCAAATCGAATTTGCGTCAGTCTAAAAGACGTTTCTTTGTAATGAAAGAACAAAATCACATTTTAAACGTATGTATAATGTATTCAGAGATTATTGAACTCACGTACTCAAATTAGTTAATTACCCAATCAATCAATCAATCAATCAACCAATCAATCAATCAATCAATCAATCAATCAATCAATCAATCAATCAATCAATCAATCAATCAATCAATCAATCAATCAATCAATCAATCAATCAATCAATCAATCAATCAATCAATCAATCAATCAATCAATCAATCAATCAATCAATCAATCAATCAATCAATCAATCAATCAATCAATCAATCAATCAATCAATCAATCAATCAATCAATCAATCAATCAATCAATCAATCAATCAATCAATCAATCAATCAATCAATCAATCAATCAATCAATCAATCAATCAATCAATCAATCAATCAATCAATCAATCAATCAATCAATCAATCAATCAATCAATCAATCAATCGATCAATCGATCAAGCGATCAATCGATCAATCGATCAAGCGATCGATCAAACTGAATAAAACGAGAAAATTTGTGAGTTAATCAATCAATCAATCAATCAATTACCAGGATCGTCGTGTATAATGCAGGCTCTCCATAATCCACTGTGGATCTTAATTTGCATGACCAAGACTTCGTTTTCGCTCGTGGTGACCTCAGTGACGTCACTTCCGTTGTAATCGTCGTCATCGTCGTCGTCGTCGTCCAAGTCGCCGGCGTAGTAGATGGTCTTTAGTTGGCCACCAGCCGGCAAGTTTTGTTTGTGGTGGTGGAAGGAATAATCCATTGAATCATTCGTGGTCCTCACGGGTTCGTTCGTGTACAACCAGAAATCAGTGGAAGCGGCCAACGACAGTGAACCCGCTGCTGCCAGACCGAAACACAAGGAGATGAGGTTGAGGTTTCTCAGTGTGCAGTGCTTGCGATGGTGGTGGTGGTGGTGGTGATGACGGTCCTGGCTGAAGTGTCTGTTGCTGTCGTCGTCGTTATTGTTATTGTTGTTGTTGTTGCTATTGTTGTTGATGAAATTTGTTGTTGGATTGATCTTCGTGGTTCTCTGATTCGAAGCATTCTCCACTTCAACGACGGAGGACATATTTGCAGACTGAAGTTGAATCCGAAGGAAACGACCTCCTGTGTCACGTCCGAGTGTCCTGATCTGTAACGGAGAAGAAGCCAAGAGAAAAGCTTCTTTAACGTCGTAAAAGAAAAATTGGGAGATGCGTGCACCGCCTCCTATCTTGCGAGCGGGAGCATCGAAAGACGTGGAAGATGAACTGACTCTTAACTTCTCTCTTGTTAGAATCCCTGCCGAATTGAAAATTCTGTCTTGATGATATTTCAAATTCTTCAACAGCCGGTGGCGAAAACAGCTCCCGGGAATATCTCCGGCGTGTTTTATGGCCACGGCGTCTGCTTAAGTGTGCGCTACTCGAATGTGGCTTCCTGAAATTCGTCCATGTTTTTGAAGAACGGATTGCAAAGATGGAAAGATGGAGCGGTAGATGTCGAAAGCAATTAGAAGACCGTCGCATATGATGGCAATTATATCATTCCTATTCCACTCTTGAGAGTCTCTCATCACTCGCCTGCATGCATCCATCCTTCCGTCAATCCGTCCGCCCGCCCGACCTTTCATCCATCCATCCATCCATCCTTCCATCCATCCATCCATCCATCCATTTCCAAATAGTCGTCAGCAGTGTGACAGATACGTCGATGCATCAAAGTTGTTATCATTTCGTTTCCATTAAAACAGTTTCAATGAAGGAATCATCATCATCATCATCATCGTCGTCGTCATCGTCATCATCATCAGCTCCGAGCAGTCACATAAGAAATTGTCTTTGATAATGGAAGCACGAAGGGCCATGTCGGACATTCAGGATGAACAGATTGGAAAAGTGGAGGGCAACAACAACAATTACGAAGCAATAAAACATTGTAATAAATATATAAATATATATTCGTGTTATTAATTACTTTAATTGCAATTATTCACAACAAGTGATGACGACGACGACGATTGCGATGTAATAATAAATTATGCTAAATATTATTTCGATGGTAATTGTTACTGCGTAACATCACAGGGATGGTAACGATTATTTATTTTTTTAAATTATTTGTATTATCGCAGTATAATTACGAAAAGAGAATCCATATTTTTAATTCCATGATTTAATTTTAAAAAATTATTTTAATGGAAGCAATTGCTTTTGACTCGAAATGTAACGTTGTAACAATCGTACGCAATCGTCAACGTCATCAATTTATTTGAAAAATAAATAAATAAATAAATGCCACGAAAATAATCCCCGTCATAAAAATAAACATTAATCCGCGTAATTTGTAAACAGATTTAAAACTAATTATAAATTAACATAATTAATGACTAATTATAGCCGGATGACGAAATGAAAATTCCCGCCATTACACCGCAGATATCATCGAATTTCTTTTCATATAAAAAAAAAATAATTGAAAAATATTCTGCAATATTTCATTGAGGTAATTATCTCTCATATATATCATCTTTTGGAATCCGATCTGAAATGCGAAATGAATTAATTATAAAAGACGGATGAATCTTTGAAACGAAGAAAAAAAAAAGAAGATGAATGAAAGAACACTGAATGAAGGAATGAATGAACGAATGAATGAATGAAGAGGGACTCAAAGTAAGGCTTCCAGAATGTTCTTTCGGTGCCAATTTTATTTCCACTGCGCGTTTCTGATTAATAAAAGCATATTTTTGAATATAATAATATTATATTTTCAATATTTTGCAGAAAAGTCTTTTAATTACAATATAAGAGAAAAATTGTGGTTAAGTCATTGAAATTCCAATGTGAATAGCAACAAATGAAGCTAATGAAATTAATAAGTCATAATAAAATCTATTAAATTCAGTTTATTAAATGTAAAGTGATAAAAATAATGTTGTTTCATTTAAAATCACAAATAAAAAGAAAATCGTTGAAAATAAAAATAAATTAATCGTTAATTGATCAATTAATTGATGGAAACCCGTGGCGCTGGCAGGGAAATCACTCAAGTTCATCTCAACCATCCACCACGTCACGTCGTGGATTTCAGAGGTCAGAGGTCAAATCAATTTGCCGACCACCTCCCAGGGTGCTTTGCAGTGTTGAACGACTTGACGACGACGACGGCGATGATGGTGATGATGGTGATGGTGATGATGATGATGACGTCGGTGATGGTGCTGATGCTAGTGATAATGAAGGTCATCCCATAAGGAGCACCCTTGCAGTATGATAATTTAAGGTGTATTTAGCATATTTTTATCGATTTATAGTTTTTTTTTATATCACAAGACAATTATAATAACAAGATAATTATAATATCTTTTCAATACGAAAAAAATGACTAAAACAGCATTCACATGAAAACAAATACTTTGAAATAAAAAGACCCCATTTAAAGCTAAAAGCATGTTTAAGACAAAGACGATGGTGGTGATGAAGACGACGATGTCAATGACGAAGACGACGACGATGATGATGATGATGATAGTAATGAAACTGATTGCTTGAGTTTTCGGCTCAGATGCACGTCATTCATTAGCGCCGACTCCGATCATGAAAGCCAATGCGACGCTAATTTGGCGCTTTCGAATCACGTGTCCGAGGGATTCCCGCCAAATAAAGGATATATATTATATATATATATATATGATATTTTAAACTGTTAGTAAAAGTTATTGTAGTTTCCACGTTGTTATTATTGATGCGTATTAATTATTATATCAAATAATTATAATAATAATAATAATATTATTATTATTATTTAATAAAATGTTTCAAATTGCGGGTGGAACAAATGCGCTTCTTTAATCATTAAGCTGGCTACCAATGGTAACTTAGAGAAGATATAAAATTTAATTTCCTTTGTAATCATTAACCAGTATTTGGGAAATAAATTCACATAAAATTGACTTCCAATAAAAATTCTTTTGTCGTGCGACCGATATTCGAGAAAATGCGATAAAATTGGATATTATGCCGCATAATAATATTATTCATATATTTTCATTTTTTTAGAGATTGTAATTCATTTCCTGCAACTATTATACAATTTTGTAATTTTAATGTGATAATTAAACAATTATTAAATATTTTGTTATTTAATCTGTTTTATTAACAATATTAATTAATTGAGTTTAATTAACATGCAGGCGCTATACCGCTTATGAATGAACCATTTATAAAATGATGATTGAAACATTTTTATAACTTTTTAATTTAAATTTAATGTGCGTTAATAATAATAATAATAATGATAATAATAATAATAATAATGATGATAATAATAATAATAATAATAATAATAATAATAACAACAATAATAATAATAAAAATAACAATAATAATACTAATAATAACTAAAATTTCAATAACAGCTAAAGTTTGCCATTATAATTTTGGCAATTAATTTAAATACAGATTATTCGAGTTTGTCCATTACTTAAAATTTAAATAAACACTTGCTTATGATTCGATCAAAAATTATAAACAAGACACAAGATTAGAAACATTCTTGTGGAGAGAACCGATCATAAAGATGAATTTTATTTGACACTTAGAGGCACGAACCATTTGTGGCCATTTTGTAGTCTTTTAATCTTACGAGCCAATTACAGATTGCCATGGAGAAGCATGGAAAAACCTAATCCAGGGAAAAACCCCGACCCAAGTAACCTTCAACTCTAACCTCTCAGTTTTTTTTTTTATTTTCGGTCTCAGGTTGCTTTCTTTTTTTTCATTCTTTTATTCAAAGACGAACACAAATTCGTCAATCTGATTTGCCAAACTTTTCTGGAAATTTTATATCAAAATAAAAATTATTAAATTATTAAATCTTTCGAATGGATCCTTAGAGGCTATGTTATGTCCATGCTGTTTCTTATCTCGGGATGTTTTTCTCTCCTGCCCAATGGCGGTATCGGTTGCCCATGGAAACATATATCTCCATTTCCATGGTTACGGCACATTGATCTCGGTCTCCATGGCAACAGAACACTGATCCCATCCAACAAGTCGAACATCTGAGAGACTTTTCGGTTCTTCCATCACTTTAGTTTGTGAAAAAAAACTTTTTTGTAAAATTTAAGAAAAAAATTTATTATTATTATTATTATTAATATTAATACTATTACCAAATATTAAACAGAATTTTACAGAAATAATTTAAATTCTAATTAATTCTAAGCCGTAACCTCAATCATTCAAGTCTGCAATTTATTTAAATCTTTATTTAATGACACTTAGAGGCGTTACGATGTTTTATTTCAAAGAAAGCCTGGTTGGGAATCGGCATCGATTTTTGACCCAAGTTTTTATTATAATATCATGATGATGTATTACAATTACATTAATATTATGACAATGCAACGAATTTATACTATTTATAACGAATTTATATTATTTATAATGTCTTAATAAATAGCCAACCATCTGAAATAGCTCATAATTGTATCCAGCACCAAAACCTGCTTATCCGGACGTTGTTTCAAAAAGGAAGTTGATTTATGTAGCGCCCTTCTGGTAGCCATGTTTGCGAACTCGACTATTGATTCGATGAACAAATCATGTCGTTTTTAAGCCGCAGAAATAGAAATAAGAAACTCTGAGTTTTTCTTTTTCAAATAAAATATATTAAGTAACGAATTCAAAGAAAATGTGCGAGAAAATAAATTGAATTTCACTGAAATAGGCTTAAATAAAGTGAATTTGGTGGCATTTAAGAGATTATTTCGTGCAATAATTCACGTGAATTGCGAACAAAACATAAGATTAATTTTAGACGGCCTTGTGATTCTTTATTTCTACTTTTTAATTATAATATTATTATCATAATATTAATTTTTCTAAATAATAACTTGATTCGTCACAAGAGACTCAAATGTCTCAAGGTCAATTTATTATTTTGTAAATAATAAACAAAAGATATTTAAATATATATAATTTCTTTCATATATTTTATAAAAGTTTAAAAATACATAAATATGGTGTTCTTTAAATTCACGATTACAGATTGCATATTTATGTTATATATAATTAATGATGTAATATTATATAAATATAAGTAATATAAAATTAATTATATAATAAATAAATAAATATATGTGTAATTAATGTTATTATATAATTTTAAATATATGTTTTGTTTTTCCCACAATTACAATGACTGAAATAACTGGAAAATAAAGTGATGGCGGGTGGAAGTAATAAAGTTGGATTTAAAATTTCTGCTCAGGAATTCAAGATGTTTGTTTATGCTTGGCTTTCTCTGAGTTGACTTTTCTTTATAGGACAATAATTTTTAATTCATGTCTTTCGAATGATTAAGTATATATTATTATTATAAATATTATATTATTATTAAAATTAATTTTAATAATGACTTAAATGTTAGAAATTTTATTTTGGAATAGCTTTGAAATAGTCAGTAATGATTATTGAAAAAGAAATTTCTGAAATGCTGAGGACTTTAGGAGCGTAAAATCCTTAATTGAAATTATTTTTTAATTCGATGAAATTGATTTTAAAGTTAATTTAATTATTGGTTGAGAAGGATTTAAAGAATCTTTAATGTACTTTTTGACATTAATTGACGTAATTAAGTGTTACGGTTTGGAACTTGCTTGTTGTGGTAGATATTTCACCGTGGCAAGAAGAATACTTTCGGATAATTACATAATTGCCGCAAAATGTTTAATTAAGGTAATGTTATTTCATAAATTTCCTTTATTTAAAAAATCATTATTTATGCAGAATGAAGAAATGAAATGTCACTCCAAACATTTAGAAAGAAGAAACATATGATTCTGATGTAATTAAAGTAATAAATTAATCAAATTGGAATTTATTAAATTTAATTTAAGAATTAAATGGAAAATCCCCTGCTAAAGTGTTCCGGAAATTCTAAAAGTAATTCTAATCTTTTTCTCTGGAAATGTTTTATTGCTGAGTAACTTTGTAAATTATTCCTTTGCTGGCTTAACGAGAATTTTAATTACATTAAAAATAAGTAAATAATAGTAATAATAAAATAAAATGATAATATTTTATTATTATATTAATTTTTATAAGTGATATAAAGTTGTAATAAGTGATATAATTATAAAATTATTTTAAATAATAAAATAACAATAATAATAATTTATTATTTATTAATAATATATATTCGTTTAAACTTGGAAACTTAACATCGGCGACAACTACAATAGGCAGCAATAATAATAATAATAATAATTTATTATTTATTAATATTTATTAATAATATTATTTATTATTAATTATTAATTAGTTAATATTTATTAATATTATTTATTATTAATTATTAATTAGTTAATATTTATTAATAATATTATTTATTTATAATAAATTATTGTTATTATTATTGCTGCCTATTGTAGTTGTCGCCGATGTTAAGTTTCCAAGTTTAAACGAATATTTCTTTTTAGAATTTAAAATGACAGCCATCACTGGTAATTCAATATTCTGCTGAAAATAAACCAATTTCTCGAACAACTCTCGAAATAACTTTTCCATTTATGAATCTTCATTGAAATTTCCAGAAATAGAAAATAATTACCAATTTCTTTTTTCGCAATTTCTCCTGCGCAATTGAATTTTCCAATTTTCCATGAATATTGTTGAATATTATTCTGTGGAAAGTTAACAGCTAAAAATGGTACTTTGAAATTTGAATTTATACGCTAACGTGAACATTATTTTGATAAGGACGAGTACATTTTTGTAGCGCCGTAGGAATGAGCGTAAGAGGTCCTTAGATCACTCCAACTTTGGTGGATCAAGTTGAGTTGCCGCTTGCAAGAATGCTGCCCCTTCGGACTGTTAATGGTCGCTTAATTTTCCTCCATTGGTGGAATACCGTAAGTAATTATTTTAACTCAAGAGTGTCTCGTAAAAAAATTGGCGAAACGCAGTAGTAAATCCGGTTGTAAAATACCAATTATATTACCCACATGACCAAATTTCTCTGCCTTAAGTTGTAATTTAACTTTTTTTTTTTAAATTTGAAGACTCCCTGAATTTCTAAATATATATATTTTAACTTCACTAAGCAAAACAAGTTTCAGAAATCATTAGCAACTAAAAGTGAACATCTAGTAGAAGTCTTGTGTTTACCTATTCTCATTGCGATATGCTACAAAGAAGGAAGATGGTGTTAGAAACAAATTCTTCGCATGACCAAGTAATTTTTGTGACAGCTGGATATGACCATCAAATTAGATTTTGGCAGGCACATAGCGGAGTTTGTCACAGGACTCTGCAACACCAAGATTCTGTAACTAGTTTTTAATGTTCTGAATTCAGGCTTTAAGTCGTTTAAGAACATATTTTTCTTGTCGCAGCAAGTTAACGACCTCGAAATATCACCTGATAGAAAGTTATTGGCAGTTGCAGGTACTTTATATGTAATAAACTGAAAAACAACCAGCATTTAGTTCAGTTTCGTTATGTTTACTTCCTCAAGTCCAAAATATTGTTTCAAGTGAATCGTTTTAAGTTTTAAATCCTTTTTTTCCCAACTTATACCAGCATATCAGAAATTAAGGATATATTTAATTTCAAATACTTTTCTTTCAGCTTACCAGAAGATAAGGATATATGATGTTGTTGGGAATAACTCAAACTCTCTGATAAACTATGATGGAGTCTCAAAAAATGTTTCTGTGGTTGGTTTCCAAGCTGATGGCAAATGGATGTTCACTGGAGGAGAAGACAGTGTTGTCAGGATTTGGGATATTAGGTAATAAAACAGAACATCATCGCTTGCACTTACAAAGAGATTCATGATATTGCATTTTTATTAAATTAAAACTAAATTTATCTTTCAGTGTAATTTTCAAAATAAAAAACATTTACCATTAATTCTATATATCAGAATTAGACATTTTGTTTAATATTAGAGTTAATGTTGCTAATTACTTTGTGTCTAGAATGAGGAATATGAGCTGTCAACGTCACTATCAGACTGGGGCTGCTGTCAATACTGTCAGTCTCCATCCTAGTCAGGTCAAAAATCATTTGCCTTAACCTTTTTTAGCATTTATTTTCTATTTGCATTTCATTAAGCATGTTTTCACTGTTAATTAATTAACTTAATTAACCAATTATTTGCTAATTACTCAACAGAAACACGTTTTATTTTCCTCAGACCGAGTTGTTCGTCGGAGATCAGAACGGGGTTCTGCACATTTGGGACTTGAGGAACGAAAAGAAGATTCAACTGGTTTGTTGAACATTGGATTCTTTCAATCTTTAATTTAATATTTAGTTTTATCACTTTTGATCAAATGGTTTATTCGTTTATTAGTACATAAGTACTAAATGCAAATGTATTTGTTTATTATTATTATTTCGTTTGGAATATGAATTATGTTGAATTAAATGCTGTAATTATTAAGCAACAAATGAAATATTATAGCACATATTTTTGTCATTGTGTGGAACATCTTACACCTCCCTGTGATTATATAAATAATAATTACATTAAAAACTTAAATTTATTTCTTTAAAACTTTCATTTAGCAACACGAACCCGGTTCCTCGCTTCAGTCTCTGAGCATCAATTCTGATGGGACATCTTTGGCTGCAGTTAATTCTAAGGTAAATGATTTGAAGATTATTGGATTGGATTTTATGATTATAAAATGTCATGTTAAGTGTCATGTTAAGTTTACGGTGTTTATTGCCTTTGCTGGAGGTTGTTGAATGTCTCTTGAATGCCATAGGATTTAATTACAAAGAGGATCAATAATTTCTTATTTTGTTTTATTTATAATTAATATTTTTCAATTTAGTGGCCTATTTTTGATATTTAAATGATAATACATTTTTAAATAAATAATTTGAATGTCTCCATCTTTCCTGCAGTCTTGCAACTTGCTTCAGTTGCTCGACGAGGAATTTGAAATTATTAAATATAATTATTAAATATAATTATTAAATATATTTATTAAATATAATTATTAAATATAATTATTAAATATAATTATTAAATATAATTATTAAATATAATTATTAATTATAATTATTAAAAGGGCAACTGTCACATTTGGAGGCTCACCAAAAGTTCGGCAGACGAAAACGGATCGCAGCTGACATTTCAAGCCAGTTTCCAGGCTCATCAGAAATACGCTCTCAAATGTCTCTTCAGTCCCGATGCAACGTTAGTTTCATTTTTGAAATGGACACAAAAATTCGGTAGAATACTTTTCTTGACCTTTCTGTTTTTGAGTGGCAAGCATGTAGGTTGATGCGGGTAGTTTGATTTGTTTATTTTTTTTATATCAAGTATAAATTTTATGTCACTGTAAGAAATGTGTTAAATTGTTTTAGAATTTTTTAAATGAAATTGTGAGTTCAAGTATATTACTCCTATTTATATTGCATGCTCTATTCTTGAAATATTTCATAGTTTGATAGTGAGGCTTAAATTATCTGAATCAATTTTAATCAATTGATAATAATAGTAATAATAAAGCAAAGTATGGTATATTTGTTCTTTATGTAGACTCCTTGCGACAACTTCTGCCGATGGAACTGCCAAACTTTGGAGGACCTCCGGAAATACGCAGCATCTCGAACTTGGCAACAAATCACAGAGATGGGTGTGGGATTGTGCATTCAGTGATGATTCCCAGTACTTACTGACAGGTCAATATGAATTATCTAATTGTTTCATTTCAATTTATTTACAATTAGATCTTAATTTTTATCTAAGTTTTTGATTATATAAGATTTTGATTAGAATCTCTTAAAATTGTTGAATATTTTGCTTTAATTTAGATTTATTAACTGAAATTTGAGACATTGCTTCTAATGTTTATAGACACAGTGCATGAATTTGATGCCAGATTTCTAAAGCATTATTTAATTTTTCTAGCTTCATCAGATACCATGGCTCGCTTGTGGAATGCCACTACTGGGGAAGTGATAAGGGAATTTGCAGGGCACAGCAAGGCAGTGACTTGTTTGGCCTTCAGGGATTGCTCAATCGATTAAATATTTACTATCGATTTTTGTTTTATTTATTATTTTAATTAATCATTAATTATCTTTTTTGATTCTATAACTTTCCAATGTTCCAATGTAAATGAACACGAATATTTCCAGTCGTTGTCTTTACGAGCACATGTTGCAACGCTCAGTTTTGTTTTGTAAACAATCATGTCGGCTAGTCCCGTTCGAAAACTCGCGAGATTGTCCCTTCTGAAGCCGATCGTAGTGGTTTTGGGAGCGACAGCCGTCGGTAAATCAAAATTGGCACTGGAAGTTGCTCGCAAATTCTCAGGAGAAATTATCAATGCTGATGCTATGCAGGTATTGATTACATTATGAGACCCAATCAATTCCTCCAATATTTTAAACATATTGATAAGGAATATAATATAAGGAATAGGCGGCGAAATTTACCGTGTTAACAGGGATATTACAATTTTTCTGAGATCACCAAATGTGATTTACGTTCGTTTTTTTTTCTAAATTTTTTTGAGGAGCTGATTAAGATTTCATTAGGCCTTTTTCATTTATTGGATCACCAAAATACACACAAACCCAATTGTTCGAAAATCGTCAATTATATGGAGTATCCACTAACATTAAGTCTTTTAAAAATTTGTTAGATAAATTACAGTCTTGTAAGTAAATATTGACTTTGAACCACCTAAAAATATTTGGGATAAACTAGAAGAGAAAATATTTACTGATAGATAAACTATAATGGTTATGACAACTTCAGTGAAAATTCTAAAAGCTATGTGCTCTACAGATAATTATGAATTGCAAATTCTCCAAATTTGAAGTCAATTTTAAGGTATACAAGGGATTGGATATTGTGACAAATAAAGTCTCGAAAGAGGAGCAGAACCAATGTCCTCACCACCTGTTGGATTTCTTGAGTCCCTTGAAAGCTGCTTATAATGTCTCAGATTACCAGACCTCGGCACTCAAAATCGTAATTTGTTTTATTCACACTTGGAACAGTGGAATCATTTATTAATTAATCCCTAATATAATTAGAAGTTATTGCAATAATGATCTTTCTCTGTATATTAATATAATATAAATGTTAATATCGTATTAAAGCAATTATGTGTTAGTAATCGGAAATATCAATGATTCTAATAGCTCGAAGATATTCACAGTCGAAATAAGCTGCCTGTTATAGTGGGCGGAACAAACTACTACATTGAGTCAATACTTTGGGACTTTGTTCTTCAATACAAAAAGTCACACACTGTAAGGATGTTATTTGTTAACCTTGGGTCAACCAAATTGCTCATCTCTAAAGTAGAAGTGCATTTTTTAAATTTATTTTATGCATTTTGTTTTATGAATATCTTGGATGAATTTAGCCAACAACATCGGAGGAGGACGTTGACGAGTCCAAGATTTCAAAGGATGAACTTTACAACAGGTTGATGGAAGTCGATCCAAAGAGGGCAAAACAAATTCACCCCTGTGATGTCAGGAAGGTGAAGAGGTTAGCAAAGTTGTTGGAATAACTAAAGTACTTTTTTCTCCTTTTTCGTCTTGGTTAACGTAATCAAATTATGAATTCATTTAAAGGAGATAAAAATTAATTAGTAAAAAATTAATTAAGATTGAAAACAACAAAAAGAATTGAACCATGCAAATCCATTCTTTAGAGCACTCGAGATTTTTAAAGAAACTGGTCGAACCCAATCCTCGTTTCTGAGCGAACAGCATGGAAATGAACAAAACTCTGATGCTTTCAGTGGTCCGTTGAGGTATCCAAACTCCTGCATGCTTTGGGTGAATTGTGACCAGACTGGTTGGTTTATTATTATCATTATTATTATTTTTATTATTATAATTATTATTACTATCATTAATGCCATTATTATTGTTACTGTTGTTGTTATTAAAATTTGATTTATTTTTAAATTTAATTTTGAATGCAATTTCTGCTAATAAAGCATTTAATTCGATTTCGTTTTTCAAAGTTCTCGACGAGAGAATCGAGAAGAGAGTCGATTCCATGTTGGAGTCGGGTTTGTTGAACGAGTTGTTGGAGTTCCACAAGGAATACAATTATGCCGTGATTTCAAGCAACCAGTGAGTATATTAAAAGACCCTTCCTGTATTTAACCTCTTAATGGAAAAACTATTGTAAAACATTTGATTAATATTTTGTAATTTCTCTTTTGAGCCACACAAAAAAAGCAGTAACAAATCAATATTATCATAAAGCATCATAAAAAAAAAGTAGCTCTAAGAATGAAAGTGAATGAATTTTTAAGTTTATTGCCAAGCGAGCATCAAATTAATTTAAAATGATTATGGATCGTTTCTTAAACCAAGGAATCGAGATTACGAGCACGGAATATTCCAAAGCATCGGGTTCAAAGAATTCCACGAGTATCTCTTGTTGGGGGAGAAGGAGAGACAAAGTGATGAAGGAAGGCGACTCTTACTAGAAGGTTTTTATTTTCTTTTGTTTGGATTTTTGTGTTTTAAAGCGGTTTTTATGGAATTCACTGAAATTCATAAATTTTTGTTTGTAAAAATGATTTATTTTGTTGCTAGGCATTGCCAACATGAAACTTGCAACACGGCAATATTCCAAGAGACAAGTTAAGTGGATTAGAAACAGATTTCTGAGAAGTGAGTCCGGCCTCTGACAAAATTCATCTTATTAAGTTTAATAAATCAATATTATACACGTTAGAAACAAAAACAAAATCTTCTTTTTTTCAACTTTTGTTGAATATAATATAATGTTAATATAAATCATATTATCAATGAATATAATATAATATTAATATAATTCATATTAACAATGAATATAATATTATATCAATATATTGTCAATGAATGCAATACAATATTAATATAATTCATATTAATTTAAAATCAATGAAAACAAATGATTTTATTTGCTTCAAAGAGAGAGGAAACTCTTCATTGCCACCTGTTTACTGCTTTGATTCTTCTGACCCCGAAAAATGGGACGACACGGTCAAGTCGCCTGCCTTTGAAATTGTCGACAGCTTCCTCAAGGTTTGCCTTGTTTTTCAGTAAACTTTGAGCAAAATTGATGGAATTAAATTAATCTTTCAAGGGTATCTTTTATGGATTTAATAACTTTAAAGAACAGCTTTAATATCATATTATTTTGTCTGGCAATATTTAAATAATTATAATAATAATTATTGAATAATATTTCAGGGCGGCGAAATAAAACACGAACCCCTGCCCATCCGGGAATTTGACAACCCGTCCGTCCACAACTATTGTCCTGATTGTGACAAAACATTCGTGAAGCTTGACTCTTGGACGCGTAAGCCGAGAATATAATACAATACTTTATAATATTTTGTTATAACTATTTATTTTAATTATATATTTATTAGTTTAATAACTATTATTATTATTATTGTTATTACCATTATTATTATTAAAAATTAATTATACTGTAATGTATCTTGTTGTTCTTAAAATCTGTATTTGTATATCTGTTTCATGTCTTCATTTTTATATGTACATTTATAACTACAAATATTTTATTCTATTTTATTATTAAATATTTTATTAAATATTTTATTAGGCCACATGAAAAGCAAGTCCCATAAGAAGAGAATCGAAAGAAACAAGAGACTCGAAGCCCAAAAAGACTTTCCTTCCCAATTGAAAGTTCAAAGTTGAAAATAAAAATCCTGTTTTGAATTTTCGTCTTTTTTTTGTCGTAGTTGTTGTTGTTTTCCAATGCGCAACAACTGCAACAACTGCGAACGAGTGGGAAATCCCAGTTGATGCCGACGGCATTTCCTCCGCTCGTCTGTCCATCTTCTTATCTTGTTCCGGCGAGATGGACTCCGATTGTAAAAATAAGCTCCTCGCTAAGAGAGGAAGCAAAATACCACAATTCTCCTTAATGGGTATCGTTTGGCAGCCGTGCACCGGAATTTTTCTTTGAAGGGTCCGCCGTTATCGGTGAAGAGGCAATCTGGATCAGCCAGTAAGGCCCCTAATGGGACGACGTACGGCCGGACCGTGTACCCCCGTTAGACGGGTATTAATTAAATTTATTTTGGCGTCGGTAACGGCGACAATGCTTAAAAAAGTTTAAGGGCGCCGCCATGTTAGATCCGGAAGGGGGGAGCGTAGGAGTTTCCGCCTCGGGCGAATTGATCCTGTCGATTAGACGGAATGAATGAATGGGCGAATGAATGAATGAGCGTCCTGTTAAGGTCCGCCGAACACAATGTCGCAATAATTTCGACTTTAATGGCCAAAGTGCTGCCGCTATTAATTCTGAAATTGTATCGGCGCCACCTCTCTTTCAGAGGACGGTTATAAAGAGGGGAACGAGTTTAAAATGGTCGGAGAAGCATTTAATCGTCCGTCGAATAAATTACTCCATTCATCTTTCTCAGAAGCTCTTCCGGTGTTTTCGTCTTACTCGTCTGACAACTTTCGCTCATTGGCGGGACTTGTTCATCCCGCGACGCCCATCGATCTTGATGTTTCAAGTGTCTCGGATGAAATGAAATAACATTTTTGTTTTTCGGTTTCTTTGCCGTTCCAATTCTGACCATAAAAAGCCATCTTCCGAGTCCGAACGGCTTCGTTTGATCGAAACCGATAGTGGACATCCCTGCCGCTGTTGCAGTTGATGTTGTTGATACTGTTGCTGCTGGAGACAAGGAGAAAGTTCTCGCTAGCAGCCGAAGAGATGTTGAAAGGAAATTCTAATGACAGTTTCTGCTGATAATGACTGACGTTTTGACTGAGTCTTTTCTCTCTTTAATTATTGACGAGACAACAATCAATCATCTTTTTCTTAACTCCGAATCGACTCCGAACATCAACTATTTTCCAATCTTTTAAACTTATTTTTCCAACTCCAACTCGTGGTTCTCGGAGTTTCTAAAGGAAATACCTTTATTTCTTTTTTTTTCCAAAGCGATGAAAACACTTTGAAACTAAACTTTAGGAAGGTGGAAGTGAGATGTACGTGGAACTTTGCCGTGGCATTGTGACGATGGCAAATTGGTTCCAGGAGAGGAAATTGGACCAGTCTGGGGTCAAAAGGGACAGAGGGGGATGTCATTCGAGTGGAATGGATTGATGGATGGTGAAACAAATGAAAAGTGCTACCCAACAATTCGTCTCATTTTTCAAGAAGACAACGTAATTAAATATTAATTTGTGTCCATTACAATTATGATTACAATTATATTGAATTATTATGGTTCTAGTGATTAGGCGTTATATTAGTCATTTTAAAATATTGTAATTAAAAATTTCTTCAGAGAATTATATTAAAAATAGAATCCTTAATAATAATTATAATAATGATGTTAACTTGAACATTGTCGTCACAATTAATAATTCCGATTGAGATCAGAATAAACTTTCTAATAGCAATAATAACAAACGCAAACATATTTTTTTGCATTTTTATAATGCCACAGCATGCTTAGAGCCTTTATGTGGCGCTGTCTTCAAGCTGGATTGCGAGCACGACACACAACGACCGCTGCCACAAACAGGGAGCCAATCCCCTGAACCAAACCTATACCCTGTAGTCGTAAATATTTCTGTACCTTTTGCAGCTTTTTGATTTAGAAAAGAGTTGTTGACAGCAACAAGTTACGCTATGAAAATGAATTTCAAGTTAATTAACCAGCAATAATGGAAATATTAATAATTATTATAATGGTGATGACAAAACAAAACAAAAATATTTCGCTGCAGACGACAAAAATTTAAAAAGAAAAGAAAAAATATAAATAGTGCAACCACCCTCCATAAATGCCTCGCTCCACCTAGCAAAGAACAATTCAAACAACGACCACAACAATAACCATAACAACAACAACAACAGCAACCATAAACCCAGCGATGCCTCTACTAAGCAAGGCGAGAGCAACAATAGCATCTGAACGAGCGATTACGTCTTCACGTCACACGACCAGCGATCGTCTGCCACTAAAGAGAAATGGCACTACAGGCAACAGGGCACGGTTACCACGGCCTCGGTTGCCATGGAGATCATGATGGAATGGACTGATGGAAGAAGCAGAGGAGGAGGAGGAGGAGGATGAGGAAGAGGAAGAGGAAAGAGAATGAATGAACGAAAGAACGAACGAACGAATGAATGAATGAATAAAGAACGAGGGTGTGGATGTGATGACGGTGTTAAGGTTGATTGCTTCTCTCCTGTCAGCAATCCTTCTTCTAAGAGGGGATGAAACATAATTTCAAAATTTGACCGATATTACCAATGAGGTGTGTCTCTGCGGTGTCCTTCCTTGCTGCGTTGATGTCATGACGACAACGATGACGACGACGACGATGGTGATGATGACGACGAGGATGATGAAGATGGCGATGACGTCAACGATGGCGAAGGGACCGATAATAATAATATCTATGGAAATAGCCTAACGTTCAAATTAACAAAATATTAGCAACAACAACAACAACAACGCAACGATGTAAATTTTGTATAATGGCAACATACAAAACAAACCCCTTGTTGAAAAAGATTTCATCCAATCTTGTTGTGTGATTTTAAATCGTATTTAACACAACACAACACGACACAACACGACACAACACGACACAACACAACACGACACAACACAACACGACACAGCGCGACTCAGCGCGACTCAGCGCAACGCAACGCAACACATCATAATATAATGTAATGCTGTGTAATAATTTATTATAATATCCTTCACCTAAGCGTTTTATAATACCACAATTAATATTAATATAATAAACAATTAAGTTCAATTATAAAATAAATAAATTAATTAATTAAATAGTATAATAAATTAATTAAGTAATAAACATGAATTTAAACTTTTTTCTTTATTACATTCAGTTCCTCATTTATTATGCTCACACGTTCCCCGGGTTGGGAAATAATTTAAAGAATTTTTAAAAACATTTCTTTTAATGTGAGGCCTGGAAAGATGGCGCTTGAAATGATGGCGGAAGTTAATTTAGGGAATTAAGATGATAAAATAAAGAAAAAATATTCAGTTTAAAATTAATTCACTTCTTAATAATTTCAAAAATATTTTAATGCTCTCGTTTATTTCGATTATTTCGTTTTTATTTAATTTATTCTTTATTATTAATTTACCAAATATATTTTTTATTAATTTACAAATTTATTAATATTTAATTTGAAATTATTTTCAATTTAACGTTTTAAAAATCTCTTTTTCTTTTTAAATTTTTAGAATTATCCATTTAATCATAAATCATTTACTGCTAGGTGTAATATAGGTGTAGAATAAACGAATTTAAATGTTATATTATTTATTTATTTATTTATTATATTATATATTATTTATTTATTTAACTTTTGAATTTTAATGGTCGACATCCTGGAAGGAATAACGAACCATTAAATGCTGGAAAATCATCTCCACGTGGCTTGATGTAGCGCTTCATTGGAAGCAACTTCGTCGGAGCTGGTCGAAGGAAATTGAAAGATTGAAGAGAACATTCCTCAGGATGTTGATGATGATGACGACGACGACGGTAATGACGATGACGACGACGATGATGATTATTGTTGTGATGACGGCGCGATAGAGATGACGATGTCGGAGATGGCGGAAACAGCATTGGAGATGGTGATGAAGATGTTGATGATGATGATGACGACGACGGCGACGATGATGATGACGACGATGATGATGTTGATTATTATTGTGATGATGGAGATCATCGGGATGGAGATAGTAATGCCGGGTCTTCCGGAAGCAGTATTGGAGATGGTGATGAACATGTTGATGACTATGATGATGACGACGATGTCGAAGGTAATAATAATAATAATGATGATGATGATAATGGTATTCATGACAGTCTTGGAAAAGATGACATTGTCATCATTCCAGAGGTTTCCTCTAGGATTTCCAGAGAAGTGATGTAAGTTTTCGCTCGGAAAAAGATAAAATAAAATAAAAAATAAGAATAAAACCAGAAAAACAACCGAAAAAAAAGCAAACTAAAAACCGGAGCCGAGTGTAAATCTTCAATAATTCATGGATGTGAAGCATCAATGGAGAGAGGAATTCTCGTCTCGATTGAGCGATCATGCGTGACGAAAGTATTTCATCCTTGTCTGGAAAAAATAAACAAACCCGCCTGACGCTCGTTGTTTTCACTTTGACGCCACTTCAATGGATTTCAGTCGCCGACACAACGATGACTTCTCGTCTTTCCTGTATCACTCTCTGTACTCAAACCTCATCGTCATCATCATCATCATCTTCATCGTCGTCGTCGTCGTCGTCGTCGTCATTATTATAATGAAGCAACGACAATGAAATAGAACATTATTAAAGTGACTTACCACCCCCAAAAAGACCTCAAGGCCACTAATCACCATCGTCGTCATCGTCGTCATCATCAACGCAGTCATCGTCGTCGTCATCGTCATCATCATCCTTACCAGGAGCATGGTGGAGGATGTTTTATGGAAGGGATAGGTGTTAACCAATTTATTCGAGTACGAGGTGGGTTTGGTCAGCCACGCCCAGGCACAGCCCGCCGTAATTTAATAATTTAACTTATTTTTATTATTATTAGCCTCTATAATTTAATAGCAGGTAATAAGCTATAATTACTATTATTATTATTATTGTTATTATTGTTATTATTGTTATTGTTATTATTATTATTATTATTATTATTATTATTATTATTATTAGCCTCTTTAGGTTAAATGGGCAATTTAAATAATTTACCCACAATTTATTATTTACAAATAAATTAACGACTTAATACCAGTTAATAAGTTAACTTATTAACTGGTATTTAATAACTGGTTTGATAAATTAATTAAGAGTTAATGTTTTAGTAAATCATCAATCAGTTGCTTCTGTAAAATACAAACCGGGGGTTTTGTTTGTAAACAAAGTGACTCACAAATCACGATAATTTTGTTTTTATGCCGATCATACGAAATGCTGCATGGACAAAATACATGTACGTGTATGAAATGTACAGGTGTACTTAATTCACTTGTGCAAGTCAGGCATATAATAATAATAATAATAATAATAATAATAATAATAATAATAATAATAATAATAATAATAATAATAATAATAATAATAATAATAATAATAATAATAATAATAATAATAATAATAATAATAATAATAATAATAATAATAATAATAATAATAATAATAATAATAATAATAGCAATAATAATAATAATAGTAATAATAATAATGATAATAATGATAATAATAATGATAATTATAATTATTAATCATCATCATCATCATCATCAACATCATCATCATCGCCATCATCATCGTAATACAGTAGTATTCATGCAAGGCATACATTTACCATGCACATCATGGATGTCTCCGTTCAAAGGAGACTTGAAATTGCAGGCGACGCTGGATTTTCCACGACGTGTGTGGTCTGTGGGGCAGACGACGTTGGTGGTCTTTGAGGAAGGAGGGAAGGAAGGAAGGATTGAAGGAATGAAGGAGTGAAAGTTGAACAATCTTGAAATGACGTCAATTTACCGGAGAAATAAAATATATTGCTGTTTATTATAATTAATAATAATTAACTTTGTTATTTATTAATACTATTATTATTATTATTAGATATTAGTATAATTATTTTTATTATCGCTACTATTTATTTATTTATTTATATTATTTCCGAGCGACATTTAAACTGCTACATGTTGCCATTGACAACGAATCTTCATTCAACACGAAGGAGGAAGATGAATTGAAAACAATGTGAATGACAGTTCTCTTGTCTTTCTTATTAGGTTGGTCTTTGGATTAATCAAAATTAATTATTTTAATTAACATTAATTATTTTGGATTAATTGAAATTAATTATTTTTAATTCATTGAAATCCATTATTATGATATTGTATTCTATTTTTTAAAATCGTCTTTCCATGCGGAAATATTTATTGGAAAGAGTTTAAAATTTAAAACTGAAGCGCCCTCTTACTGGGCGTAATTCATAATTTATTCATAATTTATTCATAATAAATAATATTATGCGATAATTAATTATCTTGTAATATTTATTTGGGTTTCGCGCTGGTACGGAAGATCCAAAGATTTTATTTAAAATATTTTTATTTGCAATTTGGGAATAATTTTATTGGTTAAAACAATTTATAAATATCAATATTTATAAATTAAAATTAATATTAATATCATTCGTCAATTTAATGAACATGTTTTAATAATGAAACGTTTGACTTTATAATACTTTATATAGAGTGGCGTTAATTGTCCTTTTATTGCTGAAGAAGATGATGATGATGATGATGACGGCAATGACCGGCGACAAAGATGATGATGATGATGATGGCGACGACGATGATGATGATAATAACGATGATGACGATGATGATAAATGACCGGCGACAAAGATGATGACGATGATGATAAATAAAATTAATCACACAAGACGATACAATTCCACTTGGCCCAGTCAGCTATCGTTCAATTAATTCTACTTAGTCAGTCATAATTGGCCAATCGTTGGTCAGGAAGTCGAATCACGGAGATTGTGGATCTTATTATTGGAAAAAATAACGATAAATCCGTCTTAACTCATTCCAAATTTAGTACCACCACCACCATTATTTATAAATATAATAATAATAATAATAATAACAAATTCTATAGTAATAATTTTTAACATAATATCGAAACTACAAACGATAATTTTGACGTTAGAAATATTATTGTTAATATTGTTACGATCAATGTCGTCGCCGTCGTCGTCATCATCTTCTTATATTCTCCTGAATGAGCAATCTTTCTCGAAGATGTTATCGCCAGTCGATTGAATCTTTCCATTTTGAGAGGCCAACCTCTCTTCTGAGGAACTATTTTCTCGCGGAAGGAGAAGAGAAAGTGGTCATCAAGTTGAGAATCCAATTAGCGATTTGGCGCAGGAATACATCGTTCCATTCATCAACACGATGTTGTTCTTTTCAGAATTTCCTGGAATTGCCGAGGTTCGTCGATTGGTTGGAGGCATTTATTGTTTTGTTGCGTGAGTCAAATGTGATTGAAGTCGTTCCTGTGATTGAAAGTTTCTTTCAAACTTGCAAACATTGCATTTGTTTGATTTTTATTTTATATCTTTAAATGCCACTCAAGGATCATTTCATGGCAGCGTATCGTCCTGTCCTCACAAATGTCACGTAAAATATTTTAATAAGAAAAATATTTTAATAGCTCAATGTTGACATTGTATTTCAGTACAATATGCTTAAGTTTTTAAAAATTGAATTTTAAGGTGATGACCTAAATTAAATTCAACCATTCACCTCATCCTCCTCCTCCTCCTCCTCCTCCTCCTCATCATCATCGTCATCATCATCATCATCATCATCATCATCACTGCCTTTGTTGACATGTTTCTTGAGAGACATGTTTCCTTTTGAGGAATTGGAAAAATTGTGACCCGCTTATGCCTGGAAAGAAGGAAAACATGGGACTTGTTTTCAGTCGGTTTTGCAGAGATTAAGAACAAGGATGTAATTAATGGCTTCTCGTAAGCCCTTCCAAAGAAGATCTGCCCAAAGTTTTACAATCCCTGGGCAAAGGAAAAAGGCAAAAAGTCCAATTCTGGAGACGTGGATTCATCTCCGGATCGGCATGAAGGAGTTAATTGGAGTCTCATAAACATTCCTAATGATTATCAACTGTTGCTTGCCAACAACTTAGAATAGCCGCGTATATCAGGCCTTTTTCGTCGAACTAATTGAAATCCAACTTCAAATAAACTTCGACCGTTGATTGGAAATGAACGGAAAAAATAAAGTTCAGAAAAAAACTTTGTTTTGCGTTTTTAATTCTCCTTAATCCACTTTTGCCGGATTTGTTTTCTTTTGTTGCTAGGATTTTTGAGTCGATGAAATATCGGCGTAAACCATTTTATGTTTATTTTTTTAACCATTAATTATATTAATCTAAAAAACTGTTATTAGGTGACTATTTTTTGCTCTTTAAAAATCAATTTCGACAAAAAACTTGTTTTGTTGGTGCTGGTGACGAATTTCAAATCACGATATTAGAAGTGTGCGCTACATAATCCGTTGATGTAACAGGAAGTGATTGGTTGCAGTGACAGGTTATGAAAGGAATGGACCATCAAATTTTCGATGTTGTCCAATTATTTTCAAATGGTGCTACCACATCCATCCATTATTGTTATTATTGTTATTATTATTATTATTATTATTATTATTATTATTATTATTATTATTATTATTATTATTATTATTATTATTATCTTCAATGAACTAAAGTCTTATTATTTATTAATAATTACAGAAATCCGCGAATTAAATTTTTAAAAAGTTTCAAAATTTCGATAAGGAAACGATAAATACTCGTGTATTTTTATTTTCGACTGCAAATTGTTGAAGGGAGAAAATTCTTTAAAATCAAGAAAGAATGGGATGGGTTGTTGACTGCCCATAATGAACGGGTGGCTCGTGGCCCACCACGAGTGGGTAGCTTTGATTGGCAGTGGCCCATCATGACTGGATAGCCTGGGGTGGCAGTGTCTCATCATGAGTGGGTAGAACACAAAGAAGGGAAGTGGGGGCAGCGCGAGGAGTAGAAATTTCAAGTGAATAATTGAGGACCACAAGAAAAGAGACAGGGCCGGAAATCAGTTAAGCGTTGGAGAATTGATGGGATTCTGAGTGTAATCGTCGACCAATGAAGCGTGGGTCTTAAAATGGATGCAGTCGACAGAAACGTTTTGAAACCTCTTCTGAAGGCGCAGACGATTTCCTTTTCCCGCTTCTTTCCAAACGGTCACGTGGCGTGGCGATGGTGACTTGCACATGTCTGGACTTGATGGAAATGGCAACGAAAAGTTTATTGCTTTTATTTAATTTTTGTTTTTAAAGACACGTGGAGCATTTCAATCCGAAGAAACACGCAATTTGACTTCAAACGGGCCAACATGTCAACGGGTCAAAGGGTCCAAGGTCAAGAGGTTAACCACAAGCGGAGCCTTCGGATCAACAATTTGCCATCTCAATTCGGGGGCATTCCGATGCTTATGTGACCAGAGTCACGTGGTCTGATGACGTAACGATAGCGAAGTTGTCCCACGTGGTCATAATTTCCATACATTATTTCAAATTTGTTTTGAAGGAAAAAATTGACACAAGTGATAAAAACAACTTTGATGGCTTTGACGAAGCTGACGACGACGACGATGACGCAATATTTTTTTTATAATATTTAGTAATATTTATTAACAACAACTATTTCATAAGAAAACTTATACGCTGCGTCATACATTATTGTATTGCTATTATTGCTATTACATGTATTATGGAAACATTTGCACGTATAATAATAATAACATTAACAATAATAATAATAATAATAATAATAATAATAATAATAATAATAATAATAATAATAATAATAATAATAATAATAATAATAATAATAAATAATAATAACGATGATAATAATAATAATAAATAATAATAACGATGATGATAATAATAATAATAGCTGCTTTGCCTTCGCTAATTCAATTGTGCGCCGCGTGCACTTAATGGAGAATTTATGCAGCCATAAATGTTTTGGAAAATTTCAGAAGCACTCCGTCTCTTTCCCATGCGACTCCATCTTTTCCAAGAAATTATTTCCTTTACGTTTCTGGCTTCCAACAGCGACACACTGTTTCTGTAACCACCGCGCCAGGTAGACGCCAGACGTCAATAACAGTAATTATTGTTATTATTACAATTATAATGATTATTGTGATAATATATTGACTTTATATTATTTATACTATAATATAATATAATATAATATAATATTTGTATTATTTATATGCTTTATTTATTTATATATAATTAAATATATATATACACAAATAACATTATAATTATTAATAATAATAGCAATACAATATTGATATGTACATTCTAATATATAATACATATTATGCGGTATTTTATAAAATCATTTGTTTTAAAACTTCGGGTTTTTTTTCATGGAAATCTGAAACAGTGAGGAATATCAGATGGAGACAAAAAAAAAAGAAAAAATTAAACTGAAATAGTTTTATGACATTTTCCATCATTCCATCGTCGTCATCCTCATTGTGGTTGTTGTAGCTGCTGCTGCTGTCATTGTGGTTGTTGTAGCTGCTGCTGCTGCTGTTGTTATTTTCGAGCGAAGAGGGAGATTTGTTCGTCGGACGTGTCAAAGTCGTTGTCATGGCAAGGGTTTCCACGGCAACCAAGAACCAATCGAACTATGCAAACAGAAGACAATAAAAAGCACATCAACGGAAAGACTCAAATGTAGAGGAAAAAAATGTTCTCGTCGTCATCACCAGCGTCATCATAGTCATCATCATCAATAACAATACCACAACCATCAACACAATCACCATTGTCATCATCATCAACATCACTACCATCACCATCATCACCATCGTCATCATCATCAACAAAACTACCATCATTATCATCATCCCCATCACCGCAAGAGTTCTGAGGACAGCCTAACGATGGAGTTTGACGGTTGGCCTCCAATATCGCCCTCAATATCCCATTGAAAGGAGGTCTTCTTTGGCGCCAAACGAGAACCAGAAAAGATTTTATGAGCAGACGAGTGAATCATTTCAATCCGAAGAAGGAGATCCGAGAATTGACTTTAAACGGGTCAACCACGCCCATCTGACATAGATTCTGGGGGTTTACTGAACTGTTATTATTTCAAACTGTTGAAAAGGTATGAGCCAAATAATTAATAATTATCTAAATGGATTAATAATTATTTAATAATTTCTTTCAATTAATTATATTATTTCGCAATTTTATTTATTAAATTATTATTCAGTGGCTGTTTTAAAATATTATCTGTATTTTATGTATTTCAAAACATCTGTTATATAATATAATATAATATAATATAATATAATATAATATAATATAATATAATATAATATAATATAATATAATATAATATAATATAATATAATATAATATAATATAATATAATATAATATAATATAATATAATATAATATAATATAATATAATATAATATAATATAATATAATATAATACATTATAATAAGGAATAGTAATTATGCAATCATTTTTCTCCAAATCGCCTTTGCCAGGCAAAAATGTCATAAACATGGTGAGATAATCTCATGCAGAAAATGTCCAACCACTCAAATTATGCAAGAAATAATCATAATAATATTATAATAATATTATAATATTATTGCAAGCGCTTAATATATCTTATTATGTCACGTAAAGGTGATTATTAATTAATTATTTAGATTGGTATCCAGTAATTATTATTAATATGTAATATTATTATTAATATAAATATATAAATAATAATAATATAAATAGTATTAAAATATTAGCACCGCATTATTAATTATTACTATTATAAGAATAATATTACCAATAATAGATATTATATTCAGTTAAATCCCCACTAATGTTAATTACAAATATAAAGTTTGACAATTATTACACTGTAATTATGAATAATTATCATCATCAGCATTATTTAAATATTTATCATAATTATATTTTTAAGATTATTACTTCTGCAGAATAATACAGCAAAATCCGTAATTAAATTTAAGACGTTTCCGGTATGACATTGAATTTCACGAATATGATGCTTAAATGGCTGAATAATGTATGCGAACAGATAATCTTCTGAAAGACTCCATAGGATAAAATCTTTTTATGAATTAAGTCGAAAAATAATATTCTTTCTTAATTTAAAATGGCCTTGCAAAGAATTATTAAAATAAAATAAAATATGACACTTCAAGAATCATAATTAAATCTCCAACAAACGTGGAGCTCTAAAACGTGAACTGATTTTATTATCAACTCCTATTTATTATCAAAGCCTGAAATTAAAATGAAAAATTGTAAATTTTAAGAAAAATATTCTTAACGAGAACTCTTCTCCGTCGTAATTCCATCCAAATCATCCTCAGAAATGAGAGGAAAAAGATTTTCAATGCATTGAAATCACGTCATGATGACTTTCCCGAAGCTTTTGAAATTAAAAAAATAAAGGAACATTTAAAAAAAAAATGTTTTTACCGATAAAAACTGAAAATTAAATTCCATATCAACTTCATCATTCTATTACAATGGCCGGGGCGTGCATTAAGGGCGCCCAATGAGGAGAGGCCGTTAGCGTCACGTGTCGTTCGCGCGCGCGCGCATGTGCACACGACCACACACTTCCAGAGTAGGGCATTAGATTGGATGGATAACCTACAAACGAGTCCAGATGCTCCTGCTTAATTAGGCTCACCAACCATTCTCTCCCCCTTTCATTCACCCTCACCCATCCTCGGGGCAGGCAGGGGCTGATAAAATAAACACCTCTTCTTCCTTCATTCCTTCTTTCCGACTATCCGTTTTTAGGCGTTGATCATGCATCTGCACTTGCATTGAACCACGTACTACTAGGATGCAGGTAACTTTTTTTTAAAAATACTTTTTAGGACGAATATCTAAAAAAAATTATGTAATAATAACTCAAAATTGTTTTTAAATCTGAAATCAGGAAGAGTTAAGCAATTTGGAAAGTCGTTTGAAAAATCTGAGAAAAGCATTTCGTATCTAATCACATTTTCTTTATTCAGACAAGTTTAAATCAGACTGTAATCACTATCTGGACGCTAGCAGGTCAAACGCAATAGCCAAACGAAAATGCACCATGCATCAAACACCATGCCCCATGCATCAAGCACCGTGCCCCATGCATCAAGCACCATGCCCCATGCATCAAGCACTCTTGCATTATCAATCAAGTCCTGTGCCAGTCAGCAATCAGCGTCAATTAGAAGCTTGGTTGATGAAGTTTGTCATCAATTGTGAAGTTCAATCTTCAACTGCCAAGTCACGCGAAGAAACATCAAACACGTTGGAAATAAATTGAGGCCTACGAGTGTCAGATGACCTTCTTGATGTTTCTTGTTGCTTAGTGTTGCAAATGTTGCTGTTGTTGTTGCTGTTGACGATGATGATGATGGTGTTGTTGTTGGTGGTGGTTGTGTTGTAATTAGACCTAGAGCAGTGAGTAAATGTAAATTTTAGAATTACATGGTTCGACAAAGAAGTTTGAAAATGGATGTTAAAATTGAATAATACTTGAATAATATGAAAATATAAACATTTTAAATTTAAATGTAAAGCGATTTTATAAATTTAAATATTTTAGTGTTCAAAATGCTATTAAGACAGTTCAAATCCGATGACTCGAGAAGCTACAGACGCAGAAAAGAAATTAAAATCTCGATTTTGTAGGCATTCGAGGAGACCAATTGTCGTTGTCGTCGTCGTAGTCGTCATCGTAGTTGTCGTTGTTGCAGTCGTTGTCGTTCTGCACGAAGGAAGGGTAAAAGAAGGAGAACGAAAGAAGTCGAAGTTGACTTTAAATAAAGAAGGATCCATGCCTTGGATGCTTGGATTAATCTGAGACCGAGTTAATCCGCTACCCATCCACAATTTGTATGTCAGAACCTCGCAACATCCGCTATAAAGAAACGATTTTCCTGGCGCTCAATTCTAATCTGGCATGACTTTATAACTTTATTTTCACTGTACCACCTTCTATTCCGAGCGAGTAATCATAACCAAATGATGGATGAAGATGATGATGTTGTTGTTGTTGTTGTTGATGATGATGACGACGACGATGATTACGACAAATATCTTGCATCGATCATCTGTCGGACATAATGTTAAACATTAAATGTTAATTCTAGACGCATTAATATTAGATTCCTTTTAAATTCATAATAAATCTAGCAATTCAATTCTAATTAATTAAATAAATCCAAACACATTTTGATATTCAGAGTTATGAAGAAATTAGTATTTTAATTCCAAAAATTAAGAAACCAATATCAATAGAATATCACTTCGAAATGCAGTTCTCTAGTGGTAGGAAGGTACATGAGAAAGTTCATTTCAAGTCAGAATGGCTGATGGTTTGGAGGTTGAATGAACATTCTTTTGTTGTTTAACAATAACAACTCACATGGAAGATAATAAATCTCCTATATTTCGACCCTATTGCATTTTCCTTCATCATTTTCAACGTCATCTTTATCACTGACATCATCATCACAGTCACAGTAATCGTCACCATCATCGTCAAAGGTCATAATCACCTCCATAGTTATCGCCGTCTGCATAAGAGACGTGAAAATCTATTAAAAATCAATACTTTATGGATTAAAATTTAAATATTTCTTCCTGAATTTCAATAAAAAAAAAATAAAACGAATTGTAATCATAATAATTTTATGGACAACCAACATGAGAAGTGACAAGAAGCTGAAAAAAAAATGTCATGACTTTGGCCAGTCCATATCTGGGGACGTGTTCGACAATTGTTGACAATATTGGCTTATGAGTTCTCAAACTGAAGTTACATTTCAATACGTTTTCGTGTCACAACAAAAACTATCTGTCAAGTCTTGTTTACGTGTTGTTGTCGTAGCTCAACACATAGTTCAACAAAAAGTCACGCAATGACAAACCTTCCGAAGGACCAGAAATCGAAAAAAGAGAAAATTGATTGAAAAATATTTAAAAAAAAAACTGAAATAATAGTAATAATAATAATAAAGTTACTAATAAAATAATAATAATAGTAATAATATTATCGAATAAAAAGGTAAATATAAAATAAACGCAAAATTAGAAGAAAGTTTTAATTAATTTTAATATTTGATAAACTAATTATTTTTGAATATTAAATAAACACAGAATTAGAAAAAATTAATTTTAATATTTGATCAAGTAATTATTTGTTATTGTTTTGCTTGCAAATGTTTCCGCTTTGCAATCGAAAATTGAAGCATCGAACGAACGTCTGCAGTTGTGGCGTCCAACGTTCAATGACGTCATCGATCAGCAATCACGTGACTTCTCTCCAGGAGTTGCATCTGTCTCGGATGACAGGAGCCTGGATGCTTTGCTCTCTGTCCCTCCATCTGTCTGTCTGCGTGTGTGTGTATGTGTGCATGTGTATGTGTGATAAATTATAGATTAATATAAGTAATAGAAATTATGAATTGAAACTCAGTAGGCATATTGATGCTAGTAATTCGCATCGGGTTAAGAGAGTGATGGAGAGATCAGTAGAAAATAAAATTATTCCTGAATACACATTAGGACGTGTGAATTATTAATGCCAATTAATTATTAATGCAAAGGTGACGTTTAGTTTTGATTTCCAAATCCGAACCAACCGGTTGTGTCAACATTGCAAAGTTCTTGTGACGACTTTGGATCTCAATTTCAATTAGTTGATGAATTAAGATGGAAAATGTTGCTGTTTGCTTCGGTAGGAGATTAATTTGCACGTCACTGTGTTTCAGGAGAATGTTGGATGAGTGACAGGCAAAGGCCAAATCACAGGAAGAGATCTTTAGCAACTTCCCTTAACCATGCCCTAACCTTGCTAACCCCAAGCCCACCTTGCTAACCTTAACCTATCCATACCCTAATGTAACCTTACTTCGACCCTGGAAATCCACGGTAAACCGATAAAATCTGTCACTGTCTGATATTGTTGGCTTTTGCTTGTCACTTATCCAGGTACCGCTTCAGAATACCCGGCCCAGCATCGGTCCTGCATCGGTTTTTCGCAGGTCCACATTTCCCGGTGAGGTTGATTCGGAATTAAGCCGGTGCCATGCCTTAAGGCCGTGATTTCTTTGAAAGCCCTAACATCGGACGAATCAACATTTTGTCGTTTGAAACCCAACGTTACTTTAGCTTGACCCCGATTGGAACTCTTGAACTTTGAACTTTCAATGTCACGTGGAATTATGCAAATTAAGAAACTTTGCGTGATTTTTTAACGAACGAACTTTAGTTTAGAATTTTTTTGAGGTTGGAAATGATTTTTATTCGAAAATGTAAAATGTTTGGTGACCAAAGAAAGTGTAATTAAGTAACCAGTTAACGAAATTATATTATAACCTATGATTAGAATTCCTGCGATTAATTTTCTGAATTAAAAACAGAAATTTTAGTATTTTTTTTTCAGTAGGGTTTTTCGGAATGAGTGTCCCTGACTTGCAAGACTGAAGGTTGGATTTTTTCATCACAGGATGTTGGCGTTTGAACATAAATGGTGTGCATTCATAAAGCTATCCTGTCAACCGTTCAGACATGTTACGTAATACATAATGCTGTATGTATCATACAACGGATGATACATACATACAACAATCACGTAATACATAATGCTGTATGTATCATACAACGGATGATACAAACATAATGCTGTATGTATCATACAACGGATGATATACATACATAAAACAATCCATTGCTCGGGCTTGGAAAAATTATTAGAATAATTGTTTTGTATAAAAAAAAATAATGTTTCATTAAACTTTTTGTTTCGAATCTCGAAAATATTATTCTCTGTGGAGTAATTTATGATGGACACATTTTATGCCCGGGGTCTTCAATGTGGCCGACGACTCACCTGATAACGACCAGTTTATTTATATTTGAATGTATTTTCAACAATAAAATATTATTTTTTCAATTTTATTTTTTATTTTTATTTATTTATTTTTGAATTTCAACGATATTCTTGAATAACCTAAGAGCTTTCTTTACAATTCACGAGAATATTAGAACATCCCGAGGACATGGATTTGCGTCGATTATTCTACACTCGTGGAATCTGAGGATTCGGTTTCAGTGCATCAACATATTCCTGGAGATTATGCTCGAGAAAAGCATGCAATTTTTATAAAGCCATTACTGTGATTATTATTATTATTATTATTATTATTGTTGTTGTTGGATCCCTGGATCTAGATAATTGAAGAATAATTAAAATTATATTGCTGATTAATTAATTTAGTAATTATTTAAATTTAGTGGCAATATAATTTTATAATTAAATAATTAATTGCTATTCAGACTCTTTGGTTATGAACCTCGACAAATAGATTTATCTCGGTAAGCAGAGCGAGAGTTAGAGAAACAGCAGATTTCAAGACTTAATCAATTAAGGATTTTACATCTTCCAAGCCATCTGACAACTTTCAATAAACCTGATCTTCTATAATTAGTTTGAGGACCCCGGGTTATTACATTATTATTATTATTACTATTACTTACCAGTGTTTCTTCGAAGTAATCGTCACCTAATACAAATCGAAAGCTTTTATTATTTATAAGGTCACTTACGATACAATGATCGTTAATCTCATTAGCTATTCTAATAACTATTACCTTTATCTGTTATTTAAAAAAAAAAACTGTCAGAAAACATCAAATTGCAGACTGAACCAGGAATCGCAATCGAGACCTTCAAACGCTGACATGACTTCGAAGAAACCAAAAGAAACCGTCGAGTTAATTCGAAGGCCTGCTGTGTCACTGGTCCTTCTCTGCGTCACCTTTTGCTGCCAAAGCGAAGCACTGGATTCTGATTCCAGGCACGAATTCCTGTCAACACCACGAGCGAGCGTCATGTCAGCCTTGGCAAGTTCTCGAATCGTCACCACTCAGTACGGAAAAGTGAGGGGAGTCCTTTCTAAGGCTCCCCAACCGGGTAGAATAACGAAGCTCAGTCTCTACCCTAAAGTTCCCTCGGCCTCTGTCGAGGTATTTTACGGTCTACAGTACGCCACGGTGTTCGGAGGCAACCTGCGTTTCATGCCACCTACCAGTTCGATCGAAAAGTGGGATGGCATAAAACTGGCAGGACATTTCCAGCCCGTGTGCCCCCAGAAGATACCAGACCTCGGAGAGATTTCGAGGAGCAGTCCGCTCAAGAAGCTGGAGAGGGTGGAAAGAATGATTCCGTTTTTGAGGCAACAAGACGAGGAATGCCTCTTTCTCAACATCTTCGTCCCTTATGATGGTGAGTTTCAATCGTTGATTGATTAAGTTATAGTTGTGGTTGAAATTGTAATTTTAATTGTATTTCAAAGTGGCCTCGAAATGTTGACGTGGGGTTTTGAATGGTTGACGCTCATCCATTCAATTAACGTCACTCGGCCAGGATTCGATGGCGTTTTTAAAACGCCTTTTTAATTAAAAACTGTTTAATGATTTCAATATTTTTGGGGGGAATTAATGATGTTTAATGGTGTTTAACGATGTTTATTTTCTTATTTTTTTAAAACTCCAGTAAACTATCCAATATCACATGATATATTCAAGTTTTTATCCATATTTCAAAATTGGAAACTTTTAATTTTAATAAAAGAAAATAAATAACTATTGATTCGAGAGGTCGCGCATTGCAAGTAGACACTCCGTTAGCAAATTCAATGCATTTAGGAATTCCTCGCAGAATTTCAAACCGATCCCGCCTTTAAATTGTCAACGTCATTCCAAAATGGGGTCAAAGTTCAAGAGGAGATGAGGACGAAGAGAGGAAAAGTTGTGGATATGTTTGCCCCCAGAAGCTCTCCGGTTGAGCGATGGCCGCTCTTAGAGACACATTAACAGTCTCATGGCTTTCAAATGATGCTCTTCACTTAAAAGAACCATGAAGACAGACATTTCTATTCTCGTGATGCTTTGTTTTTTTTTTCTTGTAAATAAATAAAAAAGCAAGATAAATAAAAGCAAGATAAATTAAATAAATAAATAATAGCGATAATTGTCATGGTATAACTGACACTGATAAGCATACAGGCAGTGCGACAGAAAGGTAACGACAGAGAGACGCAGAAGGAGAGGTTGGTTTGAAGTCGGGAGGAAATTCATTTGTGAAAGCAAATAACCCGGTCTCATGCAATCTCATTTCAGCAACATCCAGGTGCCACGAGCTGAACTGGAGTCACAAAAGGTAATGGAAATGTTCGGCCACACCTTTCCACGTCCCTTGGCGATTGTTTGGAGCGACCGTTTCGACCGGAGATGGACAATTCAAAGTTAAGGAATGGCATTGCCTTGGAAAATATCTGCTCACGTCATTTCTTTTCCTATCTTTATACGTTTCTCTAAGTTTGTATGTTGGTATCTGTAAGTGTGTGTTTGTGTGTTTATGGGTGCATCCGTGTGATTGTGTGTCTCTGTCACGAATCTCAATGAGGATCGAAACGTTCGAGGGAACAAAAAACCAAAGAAAAAAAAAATGTAGGAAAATGGAACAATTTTTTTTTATTTCAAATGGGAGTACATTCCATCTGGAAATTCAGGATCCTCTCCGAGTTGTCAGGAAAATCTTTGAAACTGATTTGGCGCAGCTGGAATCTTTTCAGTGGAACTCGGAGATGCCGGTGACGAGATAACTTCCAAGAGTAGGACTGGATTCATCCTCTTTCCTTTGATGTCGTCTGAAATTAAAGGCTGGAAAAAGGAAAAGAAGAACGTTGGAAGATGCTGAGAGGCATCGGTGGAGATTTCTGGCTTTTTTAGATTTTTTATTTCATTTTTATTTTTAGGAGGAATATCCGATTCAGAGTTTCAGAGTTGGGTGGTTTTAATGTGGGTGAACAGTGAATTTAATGGATTTTGCGATTCCTAGTTTTAGTCAAACATGATTTAAAAATTTAAAAAAATATTAATGATAATAATAATAATTTGATATTTACGATTGAGTTTTGTATTTCTTTTGAAATTGATAAAAATAAACGAGCATAGTTTCTGATATAGGACCTGATAAATATAATTTGAATGTATCAGCGAATAATAGCAGTGGGTCGGCTCATGGAACTCTAGTGCCGCATAAGTTTTCATAAAACAACATCAACAACAATATCAACAACACAACATCATCAACAACATCAACAATAACATCAACAACACAACATCATCAACAACATCAACAACAACAATATCAACAACAACATCAACAACAACACAACAACAACATCGACGACGACGACAATGACAATGAGGACGACAACAACACATTGCCGCCATTAAAATGCCTTATCGCCTTTCCTAACGCCCCTTTTAAATTGTTATTTTTTTCGATTAAAAAGCATTTAAAATCCGAAATTAAAGCACCAAGAGGCAGGTTCTTAACTTCTCCTCTGGCTTTAATCATGCCAAGTCGTGCATGGAATATTTCTCGGCCTTTGAACAACTTCATTCTATTCTACTCCTCCCATTCCACCCTTCCGCCCTTCCACATTAACTCCTTTCGTATTTTCGCATCGTCGCCTGCCGAAATGTGACCATAATTATCTCCATAATTATCCTCATAATTATCCTCATAATTATCCTTGTTATTGTCTCACCAAGAATTACTAAATGGATATCTATTGCACAGGAAATTTTCAAACGCAGCAACGCCGCCGCCTTTCTCCTCCTCCTCCTCCTCCTCTTCCTTCTCCTCCTCCTCATCATCATCATCGTCGTCGTCATCGTCATCACCATCATTATCATCGCTGCAGCCTTCCCGGAAATATTGTGTGTTAGCAGTAATGGCTGCAATTACTTTTGTAACGTTTGAGTCACTTCCACCTCCACTTCCGGTTCACAAGGTCACGCGAAATGTGCAAAAAGTAAAAATTGAATTCAGAAATTCCCTCCAAGGTATTGCAACGAGGTTGGCGCGCGTTCGACAGACGAGTTTCGGTCCTGAGGATGGAATGAACTCAATATTCTCCTCCATCAACTTTTCCCCTTTCTTGGCAACTTTCGATTCTTGTGTCAATATTTGAATGATGGCTTTTTCGTAACTTATTTTTTTTTTATATTTTCATTCGGTTGCATGATTCTACAGATGAATTTTGACATATTTATTTTATAAAAATTGCCTTTATAATTAAGGAATATCTAACACAATGTTGAATTACATACACATCATAAATTATTTCGCAACATTTAATATTATTATTATTATAATATTCCCTATTTATGATTAATTAAATTACTGCTAAATTATTAGGTTATTATTAAATTAATAATAACAATTATTAATATTATCATCACATGTCTAATTCCATACACATCATACATTATTCCTCATCATTTGATAATATTATTGTTATAATTATAATATTCCCTATTAATAATAATAATAATAATAATAATTATCATCATCATTCTTAAAATATTCCAAATTAAAGAGCGTTTGTGAACAGTGAATTAAAAGAAATGAAAAACGAAGGAAACCCTGCATTGAAAAGCAATTTATAATTCCACCTCCGTCATTACACGAAACCGAAACTACGAGCCTCAAGGAAAATCCAGGAACGTTTTTCCAGTTGACCTTACGATCACGTGACCTTCGGTTCTCGTAAATGCTTCGTTATGATGATGACGACGACGACGACGATGATGATGATGATAATTGTAGCTATAATTTCTGATTTATGGAGAAGGTCGGAAATGATTTTTTATTATTTTTAATTTAATTACCTAAATTATGATGTTATGCCGAGAAGGAAATTGCAAAAACTATTAGCATCAAACCTTATTATAAATATTAATAATTTATATTATTATTTTGACTTATTAAAAGTGTGAACTAATAAGAGTCTCTTATTGTTACATTACTTCACATTACGATTCTGCTCGTAAATTGTAGAATTTTAAACTCACTGGAAATACCTGAAAACTGAAACACCAAGACATGTATGTAGGTATTATTATTAAATAAATTATTAATAAATATATTATCGAATAAACACGGAAATAAACTCAGAAACGAATCAAACAAAGCCGAATTTCAACAAAGCAACGATGCAACAAAGCCACAAACAAAGCCACATAGCGACAAAAAAAAAACAAAACAAACCGGTCAATGAAGTTGTTTTCGTTGCCGGCAACATTTTTCCGTCGTGCATTTGACTTGGAAGACACATCGATGCGAATGCTTGACTTGCATCCACTTCGGGTCATTCAGTTTGTCATCTGCTTCTTTTGGCGGGGAATCAATGGCCGAATGTCGTTTCCTTTATTTTTCCAGAAAGAAGAAAATGCAATCAGAAAAGGAAATCCTCGCAAAGTTAATCTATTTTTAGTTAATTTATGCGCCGGAAGTTCCCAAGTCACGTGAATAAAAATTTATTTTTATGTGCATTAATACTTGTACTTAATGAATTATTAATCTAATGAATAATTATTATATTCATTTTAATGCAATTTTCATTTTTAATGTCAGATGTTTATTGCAATGCATCCACGCTTCAAAAAGATTCTTTCAGTCTTTTTTTGACTGCATCGTTTGATGAATAATTGATGGAAACCTTTCAAGAAAATTAATATTGCAAATTATATTTTGTGCTGCGGAAGAAAATTTCGAAATTCGTCGCCAGATGAATTGTGAATTTTTTTTTTAATTGTTAAATTTATTATTAGTGTTTAAAAATAAAAAAATATATAAATTAATGATAATATATTAATAATATAATAATAATAATTTATTATTGGTCGTTAAATGAAATGCATTTTTTAAATTGAATGTAAATTAATGATATTCGAATGAATAAATGGAAAGACAATCACGAAGAAACAAACATATAGCAAGACAAACATACGAACAAGAAAACAAACATATAGCAAGACAAACATAAGAAGAAGAAAACAAACATATACCAAGACAAACATACGAAGAAGAAAACAAACATATACCAAGACAAACATACGAAGAAGAAAACAAACATATACCAAGACAAACATACGAAGAAGAAAACAAACATATACCAAGACAAACATACGAAGAAGAAAACAAACATATACCAAGACAAACATACGAAGAAGAAAACAAACATATACCAAGACAAACATACGAAGAAGAAAACAAACATATGCCAAGACAAACATACGAAGAAGAAAACAAACATATACCAAGACAAACATACGAAGAAGAAAACAAACATATACCAAGACAAACATAAGAAGAAGAAAAAAAACAAAAACAAAAAAAAACATAAGAAGAAGAAAACAAACATATACCAAGACAAACATAAGAAGAAGAAAACAAACATATACCAAGACAAACATACGAAGAAGAAAACAAACATATAGCAAGACAAACATACGAAGAAGAAAACAAACATATACCAAGACAAACATAAGAAGAAGAAAACAAACATACACCAAGACAAACATACGAAGAAGAAAACAAACATATACCAAGACAAACATACGAAGAAGAAAACAAACATATACCAAGACAAACGACGAACAAGAAAACAAACATATACCAAGACAAACATACGAAGAAGAAAACAAACATATACCAAGACAAACATACGAAGAAGAAAACAAACATATACCAAGACAAACGACGAACAAGAAAACAAACATATACCAAGACAAACATACGAAGAAAGATACAAACATATACCAAGAGAAACATACGAAGAAAGATACAAACATATAGCAAGACAAACATACGAAGAAAGATACTTTTTCATCGCAACAAACAAGGAAACATCACCATTTCTCTCTGCTGGGATTGATGAAATTATTCGTCCAATAATTTTATTAACCCTCAAATTCCCCACCTCCTCCTCATTTGACCCCCCCAAATCAAGTCCGTGGCCTTTCCTGTCCCAAGCGGGTTATTGAATCAAATTAACCATCGGAGCTCTGGGCGAATTAAACTCAGAATTTCCAACTGGATTTCTTAATTTTAGAGAAATAAATGCGATACGACATCAAAGTAAACGTACCCACACCTGAGTAGAGCGCCTCTAATTAGCTACCCAGTCACTCCTACTTGCACTTTGTCTCACCTACCGTAGACAAAATCGGTGAGAAATTGTAATAAATCTTTATTTAAAAATAATAATAATTCCAGATTAAAATGTTGGCGGGTTTAGAGTCTTAACGCACGGCTCGAAAAAGATTTATTTTCATGAAGTCGGATTCACAAGAGTCGACAATTTGTGAAGTGATAGGTTTTTCTTTTTAGAACGTTTTCCTAGTATTTCCTCGGGAATAAATTATTTTGTTTATGACCAGAAAATCTTTATTTTCAAAAAGAAATAGAGGAGATAATGTTCTGAGAAAAATTGCGTAAGAATTTGATTTGCTTCGACACTTGGAAAACGATTTTGTTCATCAGACGTGATTCAATAAAATACTTTCTCCGCAAAATATTTCGTTTCAAAATCACTGCAAATATTTGAAGAATATCTGATTAATTGTAAATTATTTCGTTATTTATTTTATTTTCCTTATTTTATGGCGTTTCAATTTTATTTGAAGTTAAAATCCAAAAAGTATTTGATATTAAATATAAGTTTAATGTAAAAAAATAATATTTTAATAAATTAAATAGTCAAATTGTTAAGCGATCGAGAATGACAGGACACAATTGATTTATGAGAAGAGAAAATAATGTTTCATTAAGCGCCAAAATTACCAATGGAACCGAGGGAATAAGCGGGCACCCTCGGGTCAAAGACGACGACCCCTCGAAAGACCTCGCTTCATCCTTTTTAAGCGTGCTTTACAAGGATTACGAGATCGTAATTAGATGGTTGCAATAAGCGAAACGCAAGGCCCGGACGAGCACGCGGTCTGTCATCTTCCGCTTCTCATCAGCCACAAAACGGAGTTTTAACCCTCAATTTTGGCCGCCAATCTTTCGGCTGGATATGGCCGGAAAGATGCTCCGGGATGTAAAATCTGGCGCTCCGGCGTCAATAAAAGGCGTCGTCTCGGAGTGGTTCAGTCGTAAACGGAGCGGTGTTTCCAGGCATGCATCCGTGTGTCAGGCCTGCGACATAAATTTGAAACAATTTCCATTTACTTGGAACCGCCGTGTGACGCAGAAATGTGTCTTGGCTCGTAAACATTTCCAGCGGAAAGCCTGCCAGGTCAGTCGATAAGTGATCGAGCCATCCCCGACGTCATGAATTCTCGAGAGATGGAGCTAAGATCTCAATCAGTCGGTGAAATATCGTCGATTTTTCCTGTTGCTTTAACTGTCATTTCGCTTCTCGTTCGACTTGGAATTGAATTGGAATTTCCCACCGAGTCTTGGTTTCTTCCAGATGCGTTCTTTATTCCGGCGTAAGCGGTGATAATCCTGGGGGAGAAGATAACACGACCGCGGGATGCGAATGAGGCCCCTTAATCCTCAGCTGCATCCAAACGACAATTTCATTCACCATGTGACGATGGCTTGACATCTCTTTGGTCAAGGATCAGACTCGCCAATGTACGCCAAACAGCAGAAGCAGCGGTTCTGACCTCCTGGACGCGATTCAATTTCGTCTGCCGTCCTCCCGCCTTTTTCCATTTGTATTGTTTTGTTTTTTAAATAGTAATTAATTAATTGTAAATAATGATTCTTTTGTAAAGTGATTCTGCAATAATTAAACAATATTAAACACACTCGATTATTTGTTTAAATTTCTAATTTATTTATTTATTTTATTTTATTTATTTCATTTAATTCGTCTGCTATATCCACGCCTCTTCCTTGCGTTTGAGTTATTATTATTATTATTTTCACAATTAATAATTAAATTTTTAATATAAATAATTTAAAAAAATCCTTTCGTCCATCACACATGAAGAACATCGAAAAGAATTTTCCTTACCTTATGAATCGTCAGATCCACCTTCGATTTCATTCGCTCAGGGAATCGTTAGCGTTGAATTGATGACTCATGTAGACGGTCACGTGATGATGTGACGTCAGAAATGACGATAATTGCTCTGGACTGATGGACGGCTCGTGGAATTCAAGAAACGAAGAGCCATGAAAATATGAATACAACAACAACAACCACATCTCCACAACAACAACAACGATAATTATCATTGCTTTAATCATTTATACATTCTTTCGTTCACTTACACATCCATCCATCCATGAAATATCGTCTGCTCACTCCACTAGCCATCCGCTTTGTTTTTTTATATAAAAATATTTAATTTTGTTGTTGTTAAATATTGTCTTCTTTAGAATATTAGTTTATTTTTTATACAATTATTTAAACTTTTATTATTAAATCATTTAAATTTTAAATTACGCTTTTAATACGCATTTATGTAGCGCTTAAAGGCAACGGTGATTAATTTCAGGTCAATTTTTTGTGAAAGTCCTCTGTAAAAAGACATTCAAAAGTCGAAATTAATTAAAGTGTTGTTCAAGTTATGAATTATGAATTATTTCCAGATTGTGAAACCAAGCGTGTCATCTGCTCAATCAACCGTATCAGTTAGATAAGATTGAGACTGTTATAAGTCACATTCTCGTCATTAATTTTCAAATAAACATTTTAATCATAATCATAACCATAAATAAAATATTTAATAAAATATTAATAAAATATTTTCGGCGTTAAATTTAATTTCGTTAAAATGTCGCTAAAATAAAAGTTTTTTTGAATTTTAAAATTCCCTGCAAGATTATTTTGGAATTCTTTAAGAATAATGACAATGATGATGATTATAATAATAATAATAATAATAATAATAATAATAATAATAATAATAATAATAATAATAATAATAATAATAATAATAATAATAATAATAATAATAATAATAATAATAATAATAATAATAATAATAATAATAATAATAATAATAATAATAATAATAATAATAATAATAATAATAATAATATTAATAATAATAATAATAATACGTTATAATATTCAGCAAACCCAGTGTGATCACGTGGCATCATGAGATGTTCCCAAAAACCTCCAATAGGAGACCACCCAAGGAGGAAAACTGTGAAATTAAAATTCCTAACATTCCCGGATGTTATGCAATCAAGTCAAACATATTTATCTTTGTTAGAGAAGCAATTTAATAAAACTGTTGTTGTTGTTGTTATTATTAATATTATTATTGTTATTGTTATTATTATTATTATTTTATTTTTATTATTTGCAGACAAATGTAAATATTATAGTTTATTCTCTGTTTTACTCATTGAAATGTTTCTTAATAGCATAAGATTCTAAGATCTTTAATCATACAACCACATCTCCACACCAACACAAACAACAACAACAACGACAACGACAACAACCATGATGTTACAAAATTCGCATTTTTTTCTGATGGCAAAAGTTTATTTACAAGAAATGATGTTATTATTGAAGGCTGTGCTGAAAAGCATGACATCGACGAGAATGATGATGATGACGACGATGATGACGGGGATAGTGATGATAACGACGACGATGATGATGATTTTGACGACCATGATCATGACAGGTATGGTGTCAAAAATGACAATTCAGGCAAACATAGATTTAAGCTATATTTACGAAATTGACAAAAGTTTTTATTTTGAATTAAAATGTTTGAATAAATATTTTTAATAAATTTGTGAAAAAAAATAAAATAAAATTCGAGTCTAGGAATTCCCAGCAGGTATGATAAGTTTCGTTAAAGAGATAAGCAAACACCGCATGCAAAGTAGGACGAATCAAATGTTCAGAATAAAATTTCTTAAGATGAAAATTCGATCATTCAATTTTGCAAGATGAAGATGAAGAAGACGAAGATGACGAAGAACAAACATGGCGGACTGGGTTTTGGATGGAACTCAATAAACTTTTTTTGGTTCATTTGATCACACAACCATGTGTGCGTGTTGTGTGCGTGATGAAAACAATGTGTACGTGACAAAACATGACAAACGTTTTACTTTTGCTTTGTTTTATATTATACTTGCATCTCCCCTCTTGTGACATTTCGCTATTTTGGTCAGTATTTATGACACAATTTTCAGTTATTTTTAATTTCAATCATTATTTATCAATCAACGCCATCAGTTACGTATTAATTATATATATATTATAATTATAATATCAATTTGTTTATTAAAAATGTGAAGTTAATGAAACAAATCTTTTTAAAGTAAATTTATTTATTTTTCAAATTTTCAACAATTGCGCAACAATTTTATTAATAATGTAATTTTATTATTGCTCGTCATAGTTTGGATGTGATGCTTTCAAGCCTGATAACAATAGGGCAAGAATGACAAGCAGAATTATTAATTAGCTTAATAGTGATTATAATAAATATAATTTAATAAATTATATTATATAATTTAATTTAATAAATTAAATAATGTAATTTAATTGTATAATTTATATATATAATATATATAATTTAAATATAATTTGATATAATTTAATATAATTAAATATAATGTAATATAATATAATGTATATAATTTAATATGATATAATTTAATAAATTAATTATTTCAACTAATTATGTTACCAATAAATTTTTCAAAAAGGCTAATTATTCAGGTTTGGAAAACTCAATTTAGAGTTACTGGTGTTGTGACTAACGAGCGAAGCTTCCACAAGAGATTAGAAGTGAACTGAATTCATTTTTCTCCTTTTAAGATATTCTCTCATTCCAATTTCAAAATCTGAATTTAGACATAAACTGGTGAATAATTTACAAGAAGGCATTTTCACTGGAGATCCTTCTAAAGGAATATTTATAAACATAAACATAAACATAATTCTAAACATTCTAAACTACAGTTGTACGAAACAAGGTATTGAAACTAGAAATTGTATTTCCCCCGAACTTTTATTCTTCCTTCCTTCTTTATTCTTCCTTCTTCTTATTATTTCATTCGATTAAGTCACCCCATTCGATCACGATCCACCCAACCGCCATCACCCACCCACCCACTCATACACCCACCCACTCATACACCTACCCACCCACTTCACTCCTTCTGAGTACATCCAACCTCTTCCAATTAAAATCGAAACAAATTCCCATTCATCAATCGAAATTGATTCTCGCTTTTATTTAATTGTCAGGACCATCCTTGGCAGTTATTATTATTGTTGTTATTATTATTATTATTATTATTATTAGTGTTATTATTATTATTATTATTATTATTATTATTATTATTATTATTATTATTAATGTTATTACTGTTATTATTGTTGTATTATTATTATATTATATAATATTATTATTATATGAAGTTATTATATGAAATAATAATATTATTATTATACTTGTAATATAATTATATTTATAATAATAATAATAATACTATAATAATATAATTATATTTATTATTATTATTGTTATTATTATTCCCACCGAGATTCTCTTTTCAAAGTTATGCCTAAAAGCAATTTCTGAATGTCGTTTTTTTAATGTTCGTTTCATTCTGAATTAATTTTCTTGTCGGATCTTCTTTTGCTCGAAAGCAATTGTTGATGATTAAATGTACATTTCATTTAATTAAATTTAATTTGATTTTAATTCGTCGAAAATAAATGGCTTGAATAGAACAGAATTTAACTGAAATTACTGTAACAAAAACTTAATGACAGCCAAAGACCTCGAATTTGGACTCATAAAGTTTCTAGTGGATGCCTTCCAATCCTCCTCTTCTTTCCAATCCGGGTGGATTTGAGACTCAATGCTTACTTGTATACCGTTGTACTTGAACGTAATAGCACTTGTACGTCATTGTACTTCTAAGTCTTTGTGCTGAACGTGTACATCATTCACTGTACTTGAAATAAATGACTGTTTTTAGATTAAATAAGTTTTTCGGTTTAAAAATTCTTAACGCCTCCAACAACTTTTAAACGTGACACTTTCGGAGGTGACTTTCATGAGATTAAGAGTTAAAACGTGTTTGTTTCACCACAGTCGAGATAACTAATTTATAGCATTTAAATTTTATTAATTTTTTCTTATATAATGATTAATTTTTTATTAAAGTTATATTATTTAATTATTATTTAAATAAAATTGAAAAAAGGTTACACGAATTGTGCTATAATTTGTGCGTTTTTCCTTCAAAATATACACAATAATTATTTTATGATATTAATAATTAAATATTATTAAATATATGAATGTAATTCAATAATTTAACTTATCGGGAATTAAGACTAAATATAGAATTATTATTTCTTTTTAAGAAATTTTTCGCCATTTTGTTTGTTTTTTGTCTATTTGCATAAATTATGAATTCAAACGGAACTAGGTGAAGGTTAATACAATTTTAGGCGGTAATGTGTATTTCAACAGCTGTATTGTTTAATTACATTACGTTAAGATTAATATTAAATGAAGATATTATTCTTTAATTATTACTCCTGTAAATGAGGATATTATTCTCTAATTATGACCTCAGAAAGCGCCACCAAAGACCCAAATCTTGACACCCTCATTTAATCTAACCTCCAGAAACATTAACGTACATTAATTGAAGGTTCCATTATAGTCATGACCACGACAATATTCCAGCTTAAAGTTTATTTAATATTATCTGCAATATTGTCAATAATTTCCACTTTATTTAATATTATTATTATGCGATATTTTCATCAAAAACTGACTCAGGCAGTACTACATTCGACTCGATAAACTTCAAAGAAAGGTTTGAGAAATAGACGGAAACATTGTGAGATCAGACGTGTCGGGGAGACTGCATCGTAAGTGATGTCAGTAGTTAGGGAAAAAAAAACAGCTCTTTTTCCAAACTTTCTACTTTTTCCGTCACCAGGTGTCCCCCTACTTGATTGATAGGCTGAAATGCGAGTTACCAATCCATTCCTTATAAAGCCAACATGATCGTCATCTTAACTTAAAAGGTTAACTTAACTTCATTTTAATTTAAAAAGCTAATTACTAATTCTTCATTAAATTGAAGCTGAAGAATCAGCTTGTTGCGGCCTATCAACCTTATTTGTATAGTTTCATTAATAAAATAATGAAATTGCTCTAATAAAATGAATTAATGCAAAGACAGAAACAACAACAATGCAATGCCATATTTCGCATTAATCCTCAAAGCCAAGCAATTTTTTTTCTTCTCTGAAGACGTCTGCTCATTCTTCGTCTTCATTTTCCCTCCATGAAGCCAATCGTGTTCCTCCTGATTTCACCTAGAACCCAACCTGACTTTAAGCAACGTTCCACGAACAAAAGGAAACTTTAGAGAACAAAAAAATGGATCTGCAAAGGCGTGTCAGTGTTTAAAATTTTCAGAAAAAATTCGTTTCACTTTCGAGACACGAAAAAGTTGTTTGTTTGAAGTCGTGCGTCGCGAAGGGCTGTTTGCCTCTAACGCCTCCACCTCCGGGGTCTCATAAAAGCTTTAAAAGCCTGTAATTCCATTAACTTCTCATAGCAGAGTGGAACTCCCTCGCAGCAAATGTTGCCCCCGAGACGCCGCGGACAGCCCTCTGGGGTTGTTGGACTTCACGCTTTCGAGAATTTAATAACGTCTACGGTGATTGATTGAAAACCAATCAAATTCGAGACACGAACAATCGTAAAGTTGAAAGCTGAAATCGCATTTACGTTATTTAAAAAGAGATACATGCAGCTATTAAAAGGCTATTTATTTCTTTGTAAAAATTAATTAAGCTTCACGCGAAAGGAGATAGAATCATGTTTTTTATCTTCTTGACTTCAAGAAATCGAAGACATTTGAACGCAGATGATGTTTGTCCAAAAGTTTATTCAGACAAATTCAATTTCCTTAAATCAGAATTTGATACCTGATTTGAAAATTAATTTCATAAAAAAAAAAATTGATCAAATGATCATATTTATTCCGTAATATTTTATACAATTATTTTGCGAAGGAAATGACAAAGTAATACTTAATACAACAACATCTTGACCTTCTCAAATCTAAGGACCTTCTCAAATCTAAGGACCTTTGAACTTTCACGACATCTTCGCTCAAAAAATTCCACTCTTCAAAGCCATTTCACTTCAAGTTCTTCCAAAGGTTGGAAGCAGTCATTTGGCTTACTTAAGGTCTCTGAACTGTTCAATCTCTTCAAATAGAAACCCAAAGACCCATCCCTTTCCAAGGTAGCCCTGGTGTATTCGGTGCTTCATAAATGAACTTTATTATTATTTTATTGTTAAAAATAAATTTACGTCTTTATGTATTTAAAAATTATATTTGGTGACAGAAATAAAAACGTGGAGACAATGATTTAAAGTGGCAATCAAAGTAATTATCAAATGAATTCCATGGATTAGGCTGTCAGTCTCTTAATCCGATCACAACTCCGACTGGAAAGGAAATCACTGAGAAATTTCTCGATTTGCCAATAGACACTTCTTCTTGAAACGAAACATTACAAATTGTCGCAATTATCTTAAGAAATGCATTTTATAGGCTAATTTATTACTCGTGCATGTAAAAGATGCTGCAAATGAATGGGAGACAATCAAAAGTGCGGAAGAAAAGATGAACTTCATGTCTAGAAAATTTTTATGTAAAGAGCTGAAATCACGATTTATTTACTATTGTAACCAAATATTTCAATTATTGTTATTATTACACTATTATTTTGTCTTATTACTATTATTATTATGTTATATTATTATATTACGTATTTCTTAAGCTAGAAATTGTAACACAATCAAAAGTGCGGAAGAAAGGATGAACTCAGCGTTCAGAATTTTTTTTTTTGAAAAGGGCTGGAATCAAGATTTATTTAGTATTAAACTAAACATTTCGATTATTATTATCATATTATATTATATTATTATTATATTATTCTCATTTCTCAGGCTAAAAAAATTCTAGTAGGAAATTCTGACCATAACTTCCAGGCATGTCTGAGGGCTGCACGCTTAACTGGAGCCCCTAATGGTCAGCCCTAGACGAGTTTTATGTCTTTCCTACAATCAATTTCAGGGCCCAGAATTGAATCAAAAATTGAATTATAGCCTAGCACATCGAGCTCATTGGATTAAACGGGAGCGAATAAAGCGAGCTTCGAAGCTTCTTCATGTTTGCTTTTTAAATGTAAATTCTGAATAAATCACTCCATTTTGAAATCTCATTCAACCCGTAATTGTCAGAAATGTTTCCTAATTTACGATTCACAAAATAAACTCAAAAAATTATAAAATAAAATAAAAAGTACTGTTTGCATTTCCTGAGCGCTTTGTCGGAGCGCGATCATTCAACTTTTCTTATCCATCAGGCTTCCCATCGCCGAAAAAGCCTTTGAATGATGAAAGATATTTTCAACTTTACGTCATACTTTTATTTATAATAATTTTTTTTTCAAACATCATTTCTCCTTGCAATGTAATATTCCAATAAGTCACATCTCTTCTAAACGGGAAGTTTATAAGAACGGCATTGAGAAGACCATGGCATGGATTTCTTTACGATGCAAGCACTCAAAAAACTTATGTTGCTCCCGAGAACCGGACAATAGAGTCGGTCCTAGAACGACCAAGGATCGGTTTTTCCAGTTGGATGGCCTGGAAACTCCCCGGGGTTTCCCTCGGAAAGAGGAGAGGAAGCATAAAATCGATGTCTTGTGTAAGACAATAAAAAAGCCTTTTCACGTGTCCCTACTGCCGATGGGAATTTAAGTCGTTGCTGTCGTCGTCGTTGTCTTTGCTGTTGTTGTTGTTGTTGTAGGGGTTGTTGGGCAGGTGTATTTATCGTAAGACATGATTTATAGCTAACCAATTGATTTGCATTTTTATTTTTAAAATCATTAAAATACTTCCAAATATATTTCATAATTTCATATACAAAGGTTTCCAAAAATCGGTATCTTAATTTAATTTCCTGGAGCAATTTTTGATAATTAATCGCATTAATTAATGTTTATTATATTAATTGCATTTGAAATGTTTCAACAGATGGGGTTTTAATTGCGCAATAACAATTTAAATTCAAATGTAATTTAAAATATATTATATTATCAATTATTATTTAATCAATAAAATAATTTAAACAAGTTTAATACTGAAAGTCTTTCAGTTTATATTCCGTGCGATTAAATGCAGTTTTATTAAGAAAATATATAATATAAATGCAAGACTATTCATTCACAGTGAATTCTCACGATTTCGTGACACTTTTCATAAAACCATTTACTGTCGAAGTCCCCAATGAGGAAATAAACACATGGATTTGACTTAACAATTAATCGCAATAATAGATAATTAAATTTATGAACTAATAATAATAATAATTAATAAATAATTAAATAAATAAAACCAACGAAAATATAAAAAAGAAAATCGAATATTTCTAGATTTGCGAGACATTCCAGGAGCAAAAATTGAACTCCAACTGTTCGAGTATTTAATTTCATTTTATTTAAAATTAATTTTAAAACAATTTTATGACTTCAACAGGATTATAAAATATTTTTAATGCGTTTTAATTTGTTTATGGTTATATTTTATTTTAAATATTTTAATGGGTTTATTTTTAATTCCAACAAAGTTTTCATTTAAATTCAGTTTTAATTTGTAAATTCATGTGAATATTGAAAGAGATGTAATAAAATAAGGTTATTAAATTAAAACTGTTATTATTATTATTATTATTATTTCTAGAAGTTATGAACATTTAACGTAATAATTGTCGTTCAATTCGATTAAACATTAAATTCCTTTAATTTATTCCTAAAAACCTCGATAAAGACAGTAAAACATTTTATTAAATTTAAAATTTTAATAATTTAAAATAAAAAGTCACCAATAAACTCGGACACAATTTCGACCATTTTTTCGTCTTGTTAATAATTTCTCCGTGAAAGCATTTTTCAGCTCCTTTGTGGTCAACTTCTGAATTGCACAATGTCCAGACATGCTAGCGACCATGATTTTTAATTTAGACTTTCTTTTCAAGTTCTTCATTCCTTTTACTCCTAGAATTCTTTCACAGGAAATGCTAGGAAATGTTGCAAATGTCGTGGATATTTTTTATTAAAAATATTTTTTTTCCTTTTTTTTCCATCCTTATGAGTTGCTCCAGCAACTTCTGCGAGCTTCAAGTGCAGAATATAATTTTTAAAAAATCAAGATGCCGTGAAATATTGAGGAATTAATATATTAATAATATTAGCATTAATAACCCTAACCAATTAGTAATAATTGTAAGTGCAGTCAGTTATTGTAATCAATTTATTCATCGACGGTTTTCAAAATTTGCGTCTTATTTTATTTATTTATTTGTTTGTTTGTTTATTTGTTTATTTTATTTTTTATTTATTTATTTATTTACAGCTAAAATTTTATATTTTAACAAAAAAAAACTTAAAGCTCAATTTTGTTGTTGTTGCGTTGTTGCTGTCCAGCAGAAAAAGTTTATAAACGTTCAGGAATTTTTGTTTGTTTGTATTTTTTTGAAGATGTTTAGAAATGTTGAAGAAATGCTTGTCTGCAGACGAGAAGGAAGACTTAAAAATCGAGTGAAATAAAATGACGTCATCATCAACATAAACGGACAGTGATACATCATGTTGAATATCCTGTAGGATCTGGATAGACGCTGCGAAGCATTGATATGGTGACGCATCGGCATCAACACTAAATCCAACATCGACATATCCACTGAGACAACATCCAGAGATCCACTTCTCAATGCAGAAGACTTGAAACACTTATGCGCTATCTGGCGCACGCAAACGCTCGTGGAAGAGAATGCAGGCGCAGCGAATACAAACAAGCATAAAGAAATATAAACATACGCAATCGTGGAAGAATATTCCGTTTCGGAATTGTCCGTTCCATGATGGACATCAGAGGTGGAAACGCGGAAGCAGTTTTATTGTCCATGAGAGCCTCTTTTTCCATCTGCTACTAATATCGTCGACAATCAGCCGGCCGTGGCACGCCGGATTATTACGACTCCCACTTATACGGGGGCCTCTCATCCCGCGGTCATTTCGTATCCTGCTTTTACAGGTCCCTGGTTTTTGCTTGTTGAGTTTTTAGACTTTTACGTCACTCAGATTCCCGCTTTATTTCCTCGCAGGTGCTCGTAAAAACGTCACTCCTGTGAAGTCTTCCGTGAAGTCTGCTTCAATTCCAACAGCAAAAAAAAACTTTTTTCAATTGATTTTTTTTTAGTCTGAGGAATGTTGGAGGTGATGATTATAGTTGCAGTGGTGATGGTTATAGTTACAACGGTGATGGTTATAGTTGCAGAGGTCACCCAAGGTCGTGGTTAAGACTTTTGCTCCTCAAAGTGGCATCGTGGAGGATTTAAATCCACTTGTTGGAAATGTTCACCTTTTTTTGGTCATCAAGTTAAGTAACGGACGTCATTCCATCCTGCAGCTTTTCCGGTGGCTTCGTTGTTGTTGTTGTTGTTGCTTTTGTTGTTGGCGGTGGTGGTGCTATTGTTGTTGTAGTTGCTGATCAACCTCCGTTACAAGGACGTCGTTCCATCAGCGGGATTCGAATCCGTGCTGTCAAACGGAAATCATATCTTTCAAATCATCCAGAGGTATCTAAGTATCTTGGTCGAATGGATATTGTCTGATTTCCTGCAAGTAATCCTCACATCAGCCATGTATGTATCGCGTTCACAACCAGACCTGCACCACCAGGGCTCGCCCCATGGTAGGGATGTCATTCCGACGACAGATTAACCAAGAAACGCCTTCGGTGGCTTCTGAACGAGACGATCCACGGACCAGATATGTAATGAATGAGTAAAGTTAAAATGTTGGTGAACATGGAGACGCCATTTCCTGAAACATTTCTGTCGGTTTCGACCAGGATGGTTGTAATGTGGTTGTTGAAGATGATTACGGTTTCAATTTGCCTGTCAAACGAAGCTTCAAATTCTTGCTTCCGGCCGCCATAAACGTTGATGATGATGGAAATTATGTTGTTTTTACTTCCAAGGAAAGCATGTTATAATGGCAATTTGGCCTCTAATTGCTGGAAGTGTTTGCAAACGTTTTATTGCGAATCAAACCTCCGTAATTACCTCCGAGTTAGTTGACGTTTTGTCAATTATTTATCAATGACTTCCGTCATTAAGAGTGACGCTTTCTTTTGATGAACAGAGAATAATGTTTGAAAAGCTATCCGTCATGATTCTAATAAAAACTTATAGTACTACTGGCATTTATAAAGCTAACACGTTACAATTGCCGACACGTCTTAAGATTAATAAATTTAAGAATAAAGCATTTACACAATCTAAGATCTGAAATTACGTTTCGATAAAGTCTTTGCCAGACTTTCATTCATATTTCATCGTCTCACGTGCACCGATCTCCATTTCATGGAGTGTCGTGATTCCTATTTTGGGGCTTAAAAAAGTCATCACATCCAACAGTGATTTATGATCATTCCCCCCTCAGGGAGGAGATCCCAAGATATTCATTTCATCCAACAATTTCATTTCCACCAACTTTCCACGGAGAAAATCCAGCCGACCGTAAACTGGAACGTGAAAAGAGATGCCGTTCCCCTCCCGGTTGCCTCTACCACTCGAGTCGGTGTGGTCGCGTGCCGCTGGCGACGTCGCCGATGCTCTGTAAATTGTCGAGAGCCACTGAGTGGTCTTAAGTGTCGAATTTCCATGTATAGCATGCTTCGTGCGCGCATCACTCCATGGAATGCAAATCGCGTCCGTGAAGACCCAGGTCTGGATTTGCATGTCTTCGAAGAGACAGAATGTTATCGGAGAATCAGAGGGACTTTTGAGGTACTTTTCGTCTGCTCCATTCCCGCCAAAACCTCCACATTACTGTCGAGCACTCTTGAAAATTTAAATTGAAAAATTAGAAACCATGAATGATTATATTTTTACTATTTTTACAATAACCAGATTTAAATGTTATTTTAGAAATTTATAATTCACCTGTAATACTTAAATTGAAATGTATTATTAATAAATTAATAATTATTGGGTATTATTAGAGCAATATTAGAACAGCATGATTATTCATATTTATTTCTGTAGTGGTCGTTATTTACATTTTGTCTCAGTCAATTAAAATCAGCATTTGTTTATGGCCGAACAAAAAAACCCGAAGATTTTATCAAGCTCTCCTTCCCTTATATCGCCCATCATTATTGCATGCCGTTATGATTCTTTGTTTCCTCTTTCGTTTGTTATGCATTCTTTGCTGCTTATTATCGTCCATTGCCATGCACGAAAGCATCGCTATAAATTCAAATGCATCAAAGCCTAATACGAATGAATAAATCATTTCAACAATAACAAATATGAAAAAATTATCGGCTCGATTTACATCAACACCATCATCATCGTCGTCGTCATCATCACATCAACATAGTCGTCATAATCTTCGTCTCTGTCATCGTCATCATCATCGTTATCGCCAACAGCGTCCTCGGCGTCATCATCTTCGTCTCCGTCACCATCATCATCATCATGGCTTTCTGGGTTTCTGGTGGAAACATTCCAGTCAGTGTTAGCACCCAACCCCACTTTAGACACGAAGGTCTCCGGCTTTTAAGCCTTAACTTTATTTAATTTATTAAATTTCTTAAATCAATCACACTAAATGTCCATTTTTTTTCGTCAATTTTATTTAAAATTTTATCTAAAATTAGTGATAATTTCTAGATTTTTAAAAATAAAATCTAAAAATTTCTTTCAAACTTCAATATTATATTCAATGATTTTTCTTTTCACAAATTATTTTTAAGTTCAGTCGAGTTAAGAAGATAATTTTAAAAAATTGTGTGCAAATTTCTTGTGGAATTACATTTTAAAATGCATTTCGAGACAAAATGGAATCTAAATGGGAGAAAATGCCAATGAATTGCTCGGAATCATCAACAAAACACCAATGTTTATCAACTTCATGCGGTTGAAGACAATAACAACAAAATTATTATTCAAAAAATAAAGTCCTCACATGAAATATTACGTTGTTATATGAATTATATTAATGTATAATATTATTATATATATAAGTATCTTTATTACTATTATCTTTATTATATCTACAATTATATTATATCTAAAATTAATGCACAATGTTATTGTATTTAATTTAATGTTATGTTATTTTAATAATATAATGCATAATGCGTTATTATAATTTTTCAAGACGTGATAAATTGTGAATTATTTTTTTAAAGATGGAAAATTCAGGTTCAATTTTCAAACAAATTCAGTTTAAACAGAAATTAATTTCTGTCTCAACCTTTTTTGAATCAGAATTTCGCCATTAAATAATTAAATAAATAAATAATTAATTAATTAAATTAATTATATAACACCATAATATGTTTTCAAATAAAAGAAAATATTTTGATCGGATTAAATGTCCACTTTCCGAAATCACTCCGAGTGTACTAAGAAACTTTCACAATGCAATATTAATAGACACATTACATTATTACTGTACTCGTAACATAATTACTAAATAATTATATAATAAATAAAACATATAATAATAAATAATTATAATAATATATATATAATAACAAATAAATATAATAATAAATAAAACAATTACTAAATTATTACATCATTACTACAGACATTACGTTATGGTTAGATACATTACATTATTACTGTACATATTACTATTATTACTATTGTCACTAATAATAATAATAATAATAATAATAATTAAATGTCTCACTTAAAATAATCTTTACTGCGGGCATTTAAGATGCCGTCAAAGCATAATTTACATCTCGAATCGCAAGAAAAATGCCGACCGCTCAGGGTTTCTCCATTTCCCAATCATCGCCCAAATATAAGATGGCCGATGATTCCTACCTGTGAGACATGCGATGACGCTCAAAATGTGTTCCTTCCAATGATTCCTCTCTGGGGAAGAATTCCACGTAAGCAAGATGGAGACTCTCTGAGGCAACATTTTTATTTTAATATCATGTTTATTACTTGCATGTTGTTATGTATGGGCATGCATGGGTTGTATTTATACTGTATTTATTGTATTGTATTTATTTTGAGTTTGTATTATTTGTTATATTTGACAAATATATCGTGAAAAGTCAGTTTTAATTCCACGATTGTTGTACATCGAATGTTATAATAATAACGTATAATAACGAATAATAATAATAATAATAAGAATGTTAATAACAATTTTGTTTGGTTTTACACTTTGTTCAACAATTCTAACAGTGCGAGAAGTGCCGTGGAGAATGAATTTATAGGGCGCCCAATTACGTAATCTATGCACATTTCCGGATCGTACATTTCCCTTGTAATGTGCTAAAAACTAATTACCTCCTGCTATGAGTGGCCAATAAAAACTCCACAAGCGATTAAAAGAAACAAGACTTTTGTTCGGTGAGGCGCAAAGCAAAGAATATCCACGAATTTTCACGAATTAGCGTTAAAAAAAATACGAAAAAAAAAAAATTATCCAGAATAACAGGAGAGATATTCGCGGACACTCTATTCGAATCATTCCATTCTGTTCCGTTGACTTGAGGAGTTGTGGAAAATTATGAATGACGAATCGAAAGCGTTCCTATTGGTTCGCACCACCTTCTCCCGATATTGGCCGATCAAGCAAATGGCATTGGAAAGGAAAAATTCCGGAATGACGAATGCCAAGTCTGACGTTGATAAAGCATTTTCCAGGCTCCGTAAATATTTGATGCCAAGTCCTTCTGGAAAGTTGCTTTCCCTGTGCACGTGGAATAATTCAACGATGCTGACACAGAATTAGAAATTGGCGATAGTTCATTATGTCAGCATTTCTATTTTGATCCTTCTATGAGTTGTTGCAGATCAGAAAATTTAGGTTACGTTCATTTTTAGTAACTTCGTAACGCAGTGCATTGAATTTGCCAGTGCGCAATGCGATTTTAAGATTTTCCATGCGATAATCCCTTAGCAGTTTCATAAAACGATGAATTAAATAAGCCAATCTTGACAGAAAATGTCTGGACAAGAACTGATTGTTAGAGCATTTCAATTCGCCCCTTTTACAGAGAAAGTTCCTCTGACCAACTCCAGTCTCTTGCCGGTGCTGATGTTCATCCACGGCGAATCCTACGACTTCGGGTCTGGAAATTCAGTCGACGGAAGAGTTTTGGCAGCGTTTGGACTCATGATAGTCGTCACCATCAACTACAGACTCGGAGTTCTTGGTAGGATTTGAACCTAGTCGAGATAGACTCGAATTATTACTGTTAGACAACAACTATAATATATAAGCTGAATTAAAATTATTATTTTTGGTAATTGACTGTATAAACAGTATTTCAGTCTGAGTAATCTAGTACATTAGCAGCTAATTAATTGATAACTGGGGAGATATATAAATAAATAAACAAACATGAAATGCAAGACATTTAATTCGATCTTTATTGTTATCTTTAATAAAGTATTATCATCATCATCGTCATCGTCATTTGCCATTAATAATTTATGCTAATGCTTTGCTAATCCCCTTTCTTTTATTTTACCTTTTTCTTTAAATTAAATAATAAATTAGACCGATGCTCGATTCGTGGCTTAATGTAGAATTTATTTTCTGAGTTCTAAATTTATGAACAAATTCCTCGCAGAGGAAATAAATATTTTCCCCGCGTTGTACAATTTCTCCTCTGGACACGCATTCTTACATGACAAGGTCAGATTGCCATAATATATGGCAGAGCCGTTAGAAAAATGATTGATCCCGAATCTCCACCTGTAGATGCAATATTAAACGAAAACTTGGAAAATATTTCCTCCATCAATCCTGTCCAAGAGGTATTTGGCCATTTCCGCCCCTCCGGATGGACTGAATGAAGCCGGGGTTGAACGAACCTGATCGATATTTTATTGGTTGGTACATCTGGATCTCTGCTGGAAGGACGTCTTAGAAGGATAATTGAGATATGTGAGACATTTTTGTGTCATCGTCGGAGGAAATATGATTGCAAGATCGAAGAAAAATGGGTCTGAGAAAAACGTCAGTTTAATTACTTGATAGCTTCGGTGATAAATTGTTTGAACAATTGCTGAAGGAACAATTGCACTTGTCATTATTAAAATTATTTATAGAAAAAAAACTTGTGGAAATTGGAAATAAAACTCTATAAAAACCACGTGGTTTTAATTAAAAATGATTTCCATGCATTCTTCGTAAAACAATTGAATTCTCAATTTTTTTTTATTTCACGAATATTACAGAAAAACTCGAATAAAAATAAAATTCTAGAAGAATAATTTGAAAGAAAGTCGGTTATGAATTATAAGACTTCAAACGAAGCAGTCGTCCAATTTGAGTTTTAGTCATTGCAGCCCGAAGCCTCGCAAGATTTATAGGAGCATTCCTTAAAAAAATTCAAAATTTAGAAACTAATGCCTCTGGAAATATTTTATGTCCTTTTCATCTCTTCGCCATCTTTTCCTTCACTCCGCGCCTGGAAATTGCAATTTTAAAATTTAGCACTCATATGACACCATGAGCGATGACACTTTTTTTTATTTTTTTTGGTGATGTAACAGATTTTTTTTTTATTTGCCAAAATGGATCCCATATCTTTGGAAATAATTTCACTTTATAATTTTTATTTTTGTTTATAAAAACAAATTTATTGTTTACAATAAACTCATAAATAAATTCTGAGAACACATTCATCCGAGAATCGTAATTTCGTTTACAAGCTGCATACATTTTTGTAAAGGTCTCTCCATTGCCTTCACGTATAGGGGCCGAGAAATTTCTAGAAAAGAAAAGAAAAAATTTTCACGCGTCAATATTCCTTCATGAATATTTTCTTGAAATAATTTATAATGCACGAAATAACGGCCCGAAATGATGGCACCAGGCTCTTAATATGCAGATCACAGAATGCGCGCCAATGAAAGCGGCCATGATCGACCGTGGTCTTCGGCGACGTACAAAAATTCCTCGAGACCACTAAAAGTTAATGGAGGTTCAAATTTCTCGCTTTATGACGGACGGAGGGACGGAGCGCCATCTATGAAAGCTGATGAGACGTTGCCAAAAGCGTTTCCTTCAGAGGAGATCACCGAACTCCCTCTCGGGGATCCTTGGACGGCCATTAAAACTGCATCCAGCAGGGGTTGTATTTCCGGTCTCGTTCCAATTGAGTCTCTCCATCGATGCGCGCAGATTGCTCTGGAAATCCGGAAACAAATTCTGCACCGGGCGACGCCGGCCAATTCCCAGGCGCTCCGGGGTTAACGCTAAAGTCTCGTAGCATTCGTGGTAGGTCAGGACCAACAATTGGTCAATCAGGATGTCACGTGTCCTTGTTTACATTCCGCGCATGCGCAGACGTCCTAGCCGGCGACGCATTCGTACATGTTCAATGAATTGAAAGCAAAGAAGAATAGTGTTGTTTATTTTTATTATTTTTTTTTCATTTCATCTGATTTTGATAACTTCATGGCGAGATGGGGTAAATTGCCCGACGATTTCGCCATACTTTAAGACACCTAAAAAGTGTCAGATTACTGCTTTGTACCGAGAATATTTTTTTTTAGAATTTTGAAGAGCCGAAAACGAGGAAAGCAAAATAAAACCGGCACTCATTTTTACAGACATCATCCTGAATATTGGAAAGTGCTAAGTTCAATTAGAGAAATTGCTTGTAACGACCGATAAGGTATGGTTGCCTATGCCGCCCGAGAGAGCAGAATTTGTCCATAAAATGAAAAGTAGAAGCATTTCCACGCTGTCAGTCACTCCGGATGGTTGTTCCGTGAATTTAATCAATGGAAAAGTACACGTCGCTCATTCCACTTTGACTTTTTCCTTGTTCCAATCAGCGTTTCTTAAGTGGCTCATTGGGGGAGAAGAGAAAAAAAATGGTCACCGACAATTTAGATTTGAATAGTTTATTTTTATTTTTATTTTATTTTTAATTTAGGAACTGTTTTGCGCTTTCGTCATGCCGAAATTATTCTTTCTATGATCTGACATTAGGAAGATCTTATTTTCTGTCATAATTGCATCAAAGAAAATGAAATTTTCAAAGTGAATTCCTCAAAAGGGTTGGCCTCGTCCTCTGATGGCAGAGGAAAAAAAGAAGAAAAGATGAATTCGAAAAGAATGAAATAATGTCGAGCACTGCGGAAAGGCATCACGTGTCATTAGAGACAGTTGAAAACCTCGCTTGATGGCACGATGTCACTTGTGTAACGTCGTCGTCGTCGTCATCATCATCATCATCATCATGATATTGTACGGTGGATGCAAAAGACATGGCGACCGTTTGTGGATTTTGAGATGGAAACACCTTTGCTAGCCCACTCCCCCCTAACGAGACCCGAGGGTCCGATTCTGTTCTTAGCATGGCCCTTACAAGTCCTGCATATTTTATGAAACCAATCTTCCTTATTAACGTCTTACGTGGCAATTGGCATACCATTGTATGTACTAAGTTTATGAAGAGGCTGGACTTAATAATTGGAATAATTAAAAATTTAATTTGTTTTTAATATTTAATATTTAATTTAGTATTTAATAAATTCAATTCAAAAGTGAAAATAAATAGTAATTATCATTTACAACAAAAGCTGAGAAACCAAGAACTAAGAAGGTCAATAATGGTTGGTCGCTTTACATTAGGATTATCTCTTATTAGGTGCAGTGTTTAGTTCTGAAGGATGACAAAGTAGCAACAATTTGCAACCATGAAAATCCTTATCCAGGATCCCACGGATCATTTCCAGTGGAAATCGTGGACGATGTTCGTGCAAATTAAAAGAGAAGACTTCTTCCGTAATCGTCGACCGAGCGACTTTGGACTGCAGATTTGTTCCATTTCTTAGTAGCTTCTGTAGGCGATTCGCTCCCTCTCCACTTTTTGATCGTCTTGTCTCTCCAAGGAAGGATCCGAAATGGGAAAGAAAATTAAAGAAAAATATAAAAAATAAATAAATAAAAATTTGAATAAAATACGCTAGCGAAGATGAACAACTCAAAATGGAAATCCGAATTCCCACAATAATCTGGCTACGGTGCGACGAGGGACGTTTTATCGGACGATTTGCTTTTCAAGATCCACCCCTCTCTGGACCCCCCTCTGGACCCCCCTTCTGGAGCCAAGGGCTGCTGTAAAATTTACACTGACAAACAATAACAAGGCAGGATGTGTTCAGTGCACGTCCGTTGAAATTTATTCAGCGACCACCCACCGACCACCTTGTTCAAACTCATTTAGCGAGGAAAGTTCTATTGGCTTCCGTTTTTACTGTTACTAATGCCATATATATATATATATATATATATATATATACATTCTAGTATATACAAAGTATATACATATATACATTTTAGTATATATACATTGTATCACTTTGTGTATACTAGAATGTATTTATATATATGTATATGTAAACCGGAACATGGATAGTTTTTTTGTTTTCTTTTAAATGCCAAAAGATTTTAAATTCTTTACTTCTTATCCACCTCTTTCTAAGCTTTCAGACGACATTAAAGAAACATAATCATCGTCATCGTCGTCATCATCGTCACCATCATCAATATCATCATCACTATGATCTCAATTTAGTGCCAGAAAATTCTTGTTGCCGTCTACTGCCGACAATTTTGTTATATTATTAATTAATTATTGTTATTATTATTATTATTATTATTATTATTATTATTATTATTATTATTATTATTATAATTATTGATGTTATTATTAATGGCCTCGTGCGAGACGTGCGTTAAAATTCGAAGCGCTACGGTGGCGCCGATTGGTTCGTCGTAGTTTATGAGTTTGCATTTACAGTCCTCGTTGGAAAAAGATGGGCACGAACGAGTGGACAGCGCATCTGAAAGAGACGAACTCCGGGGGACTCCGGAGGACTCCGGGGAACTCCCGGAGTGATTGATAAACGATTGGAAGTGGACGGAGCGCTTGTAATGAATAAATTCTGTCGCTGCCCTGCGTTTTATCGGAGCCCTCCGAAGAATGAATCATCTCCTCGTGCCTTCCTTGAAGAATTGTTTCACCGCGATGGACGAGCAGGCTTTGAGGGTTTTTCCGCCGGACGTGGAAGCACCTAACCGGGTTCACGCAACTGGTCCGTATGCACCGAACGACCTGAGGAGGTGGAAAAGAAACCGAAAGGAGAGAGTGACTATTTTAGGAGCTAATTTCGATTACGACCAGAATGGGCGGGATTAAATCATTTGAATATTTAAAGAGCAAGGTTTGCGCATCCGAGTATCTTTCTTGCTGATAGACTTAATGAAAAGTCGTCAATCACCTAATTTCACAGACTGCTCTCTCTCTCTCTCTCTCTCTCTCATTCTGGTTTCGTTCTGGAAATCAATTTATGTGGCGCTACTTTTTCCCTTTCCAGGCTTCCTCAGCACCACGGATAGCGATGCCACTGGAAATTACGCCATTCTCGACCAGGTGGCAGCACTTCATTGGATCAGGGCAAACATCCAGGTAATCTTTAATTCAGTTACTAGTTACCTGTTTATGTTTATTGTTTCAAGATTACGTTGCGTAAGCATTCCTACCCCAAAAGGACCCAAGAAACTCTGTAAATTCATGCATTTTTAGTGTCTTCCGACATAAACGTAAACATTAAAATCGAAATAAAACTTAATTATTCAAACGTTGTTATTCAAAGGTTGTTATTTTAATTAGCACTTTGTTGGTAATTTATTGCTAACGTCCTGCCATTACTTTTTAAGAAAGTGCAGAAAGGACTTTGTTAATAATTCAGATGTTATTTAAAAGAAATTAAATATTCCTAAAGCCACGCTAGGAAAATGGCAGCACCAATAAGAAATGACCTCTTTATAACCATGTCTTGTGATTGGCTAAAATTAGGGCTTCGGAGGAAATCCCGACAACGTCACTATCATGGGTCAAGGTCACGGTGCTACCATGGCCAGTATCCTTATGATGTCACCTGTTACAAAAGGTTTGGGGGAGTTTTTATTCAATTTTTATCTCTTCATTATTACTATTATTATTATTATTATTATTATTATTTTATAAATTTGAAAGATATGGTTATTAACCACGTTTATTCACTTTATTTAAACGTAGCGTTAAATGCAGAAACAATATCCATGCTCATTAATTGTCTGCAGAATTCATTGTTTGTGGCCTTACAAACACTTCAAATAGCAGCTCGAAACATTCCAAAGAATTCTAAACATTCCAAACGCTTTTTCCTCCTTCTTTTCCGTATTCCAGGTTCAAACCTCTTCCAGAAGGTGATCCTCCAGAGCGGATCAGCCCTCAGTCCCTCGGCCATCGACCGAACCCCCCTGACGTGGACTTGGCAGATTTCAGAAGCCGTCAATTGCTCCCAGTTCTGGTCCAACAGCAGGTCCCTCGTCGACTGTCTCAAGAAGCACTCCTGGCAGACCCTCGTCGACGTTCCGGTTCATAATTTCCGGTTCGTTTCCATAGAAACGGTTGCCGTGGAGATGTGATGCGATGGCCGGCATTGTTGGAGAAATGGTGTTTCCATCCATCCATCCATCCATTGTTGATGTACTACCTAGACGTCTACGTGTACGCATGTGTCTGTGTGCGTGCATTTTTACGTACGTGTACCTACACTAACTTCCGTTTCGTGACGAGGTTTTTAGGACGGAAATTGTTGGCCTCTATCGCGTGAAAGGCACTGGAATTCACCTCTGATGGTCAAATTGTTCCACCTCAGGTACAGAGCATCTTTCGGACCGACGATAGATGGCAGGAGTGTACTTCCGCAAGAACCCGATGCACTCCTCAAAGAACAATGCTGTGACCCTTCCTTTACTTTTCCAGATCTCATGATTGGAGTGGCCAGAGATGAAGGTGCAAACATTATTTTATTTTAAATTAATTATTCGATTAATTAAGTTATTTTAATTACATTTTAATTTATTTTAATTACATCCGTTATGCTTAGAATGGATTAAAAGGAATAACATGTTATTTAACGGTTAATATAGCAATTCCGAAAGCTGTCATGGCATTCTTGACAGAAGTGGATGGGGTTCCAATCGAAAATCTAACCAACCAAGTGGTTTCCTGCCACCTGTTGACAGCTTTTTATGCCTCATTTCGTTGCATGGGGGAACACGACACAACACCACGCAGCACAACAAAATTCAACACCACGCAACGCAACACAACTGGCTCAATGACTGACAACAACATTGAAAAATCTTTTCATTATCACAACAATTCAACAATTTCTACAAATCGATTGCAACACTTTGAATTGAAGATTTCAATTTTGGTGACTTCAAATTACAATTTATTATAAATTATAATAATTTATTATTATTATTATTTTTCAGTTTGATTTATTAGGCCCCTCTTTGTGTTAAAAATTTGCATTCGGTGCTGATTGTATTCTTTGTGTGTTTTCCTGAGTCAGACGGTTATTGTTATTATTATTATTATTATTATTATTATTTCTGTTGTTATTATTATTACTTCACATACAGGTCTTCAGTACTTGAACGAGACCCACATAGACTCGGGCATAGAAAGGGACCAACTCCAGCTTCATTTAAGAACGTTTGTCCAGAATTCTTTCCAGTACAACAGGCAGTACATATACGAAGTCGTGTACCATCAGTACCAGGACTGGCAGACGGAAAGGGATTCCCGCTCAGTACGAGATTTCGTCGCCGATTTTCTCGGTGACGCTTTGCACGTAGCGCCGACGATCAACCTCGTCAGGCGCCGCGTCAACAACATCCAGCAACACGTCCACTTCCTGCAGTCGTCTGGAAACTTCAGCTCCGCCTCAGATCAGACCCTTCTCAAGACGAGAACCTTCATGTACTGCTTCAACTTTCAGACCGCACCTCGATCCGTCAAATCCTACGCCAAGAAACCTTTGCACTCGTCAGCCCTGCCGGGTGATGAACTTATTTACATCTTCGGTGAGCCGCTCCTGGAACAGCTGGAAAACATGAACGCCAGGACAGCCCTTTACTCGGAAAGGGACCGAGAGTTCAGCGAAATGATCGTCATTCACTGGAAAAACTTCGTCCACAGCGGGTAAGTGCTGGTCCGATAATTCGCAGATTCCATTAGAGTCCATTCAAGGTCTTCCGACTGGAGGAAGCCATCATAATCTCCAGCCAGCATTTAATAACGGCAAATAATGTCGTGGAATTAACGGCTCAATAAAAAAACCACAACAAAGAACAAGAAAGCCTACGAAACGATTTCATTTGAAAATAAATGAAACTAATAAACAACAAGTCCCCGGGGTTTTTCCATGGCGGGTCTTTCCAGTCAGGCATTGTTCCGTCAATGGAACGTTATGACCGCTTCTATTCCGGGCCAAACAATGACAATAATGCACGGGAAGGGATATATAAATTTATTATTTGAAGTAATAATAATAATAACGGTTTATTATTTCTACGGTGTTAATGATACCCATAATAGCCATGTTCCTACATAATCTCGTAATTCTGGGTTGTTCGTAAAAGTAATTTTATGTCATTAAAATTTAATTTATGCCGGTTCTTGAATAATTAATGAATGACCACACAACGTAAATCGTAATTCTGAAAAAATATGCTCTGCCGGTCTTTTCAAAAATATTTTTAACAGCTTTATGACTTGACAGAGTACTAGGTCTATGTTTACATCACACAGACTATTGTGATTGGTACTTTTAAATCATCAAATCTAATTTTAAACCTTTAGAAATCCCAACCCGAAAGTGAACGGTCAGCTGATGTTGTCACGTGACTGGACGACTTCCTGGATTGAATACGACGCCTGGAGTCAGTCCTACCTCGAAATCGGTAACCATGGAAACGGAGAAGCTCCTGCATTAATTAAAATTAAATTAACTTATTTCAAAACAACTTCATTTAGTTCAAAGTACGGTTAAAGTGAATTGTAATAACAATATTGTCCAAGATGAGAATTTCGTAAAATAAATCAATTAATTTTTTTACGAATTTAATTTGGTTAAAATGTAATACTTATATAATAATATATCGTCAATATCGATTAAACACAATAATATTCAATGGAAAGAAAATTTTTTCTTAAATATAAATACAAAAGATAAAAGTTATTTAACTTTAAGACGAAAAGCCAACTCTCAGACACTTCTACAAAGTCGACAAAATAGCCTTGTGGCTCGATCTCATACCGAAACTGCACAGATCGGACGCATCGAAGGATCCGAGACATCACCAGTTGGACGACCATTCCAATCACTCCACCTTCCTTCCAAGCGGCACGAAATTCGACCCCATCCAGACCAACAGCTCCCTTCTGAGCACTTCCGGCGAAGTTCAGAAATTTAGCACCGATCGCTTCAGAAACGATGACATGCCGACCGGTAAACCTGCCATGAGCGACAAATCTCATCACGAAGCTTTCGGTCAATCGAATCACAGAAACTCAGACGGTCAAAACCACCAGCATCACCAACAACAGCAACAACAACAACAACAACAACAGCAACAAAAAACATCGAGTCTCAAGAAATCCTCTAAACGACTCTCAACGACCTCGGAAAATCCGTCAAACTTTCAGGATTTCGGCGCGAATTTCCTGAGAAATAAAAGTCTCCACGACTTGCAGTTTGTGCGAGATGCCGTGTCTTTCCAAGAGGCAGACAAGGCAGCAGAAAGCGTTCAAAGGACTGGTACAGAGAACCTTCCTCTGACCATAACCCTGGCTGTCGGCTGCGGTCTGCTCTTCGTCAACCTCCTGATATTCGGATTGGTTTGCTTCAGAAAGGTCTTCGTGCTGAGAAAGCGCAGCATGAACTCGCGCAAAATGCGCCAGTACAAACTCGACGATGCCACGACGAGCAACAGCTCCTACCAGCGAAACTGCGGCATTGCGGTCGATTCGTGCCTCGATCAATCACCGGCGATGTCCGAAGTCAGCACCTTAAACGATCAACTCTCGAACCATTACCACCACCACCACCACCATCAGCAGCACCACTCACGGCACAATCACCTCATCAACAACAATAACAGCAGTACAGTTCTGACCAGCTCATTGTCATCTAGTCCGAGCAGGCAGGTCTACGACAAATTCAAAGTCTCTCCAGGAGACCAGCAAGGATCACCTGCCTATAGGAAACTTGAAGGTGCATTCCAGTTCTGCTTGAAGCAACCGTCTCGAGAGAGTCGCGTGGACGAGGAACAAAACTCAGACCTGGTTCAATTGACCTCCAACAACCTTCCCGAAGATGGTAGATGTAGTCGCAGTGCTGGTAGAAAGGACAAACCGGAAGAGACAAACAGAGAGACACCGGGCGCTACTTTTAGGACGACACGCAAACAGAGGCAGCAGGTGCCACAACAGCAACAGTACCAGCAACAACAACAACATCAACATCAACAGCAACAACAAAATCTGCACAAGGGCATGGAAAACTTCATAGACCATCCATCCACCCCTTCTTCTGTCAATCTCTCCACCACCGCTTCCAGCGGTTTAAATTACAAACTTTCGAGGCCATCGAAAGAAACCGATGTCACGTGACGATTACCATCATCATCATCATCACTATCACTATCTCCGCCGCCATCATCATCATCATCGTCAAGTTTTATACTTGAGATGACTAGTCGTTGGAAAATGGTAATTATTTTTAATAATTTGATGATAAATTTAGGATTATATTATAAATGATGAATATGAATAATTATATTAATATTATTAATTATAAATTAATGTCATTTAGACCACCACAATTTTAGAAATTAAAATTTTATAAGAAATAATAAAACTTGCGAATTGCTTTTTTTTCAGTCAAATATTTTCGATATTTTTTCTTCTTTTGTGGTGAATTAATTAAAATTTTAAAACTTTCGTTCTCTTTGAAAATAAAAATAAAAACGTTTGCGTCTAATTATATATTTTAAATATATTATATTTTAGCAGCGGAAGTCAAGGAAATAAATATTAGATGGCTTCTATTCCTAGAAGAATTTTATTAATTTTGACAGTAAGAATAAAATTTGATATTAGTTACTACTTAATTAATTAATTAATGCACTTGTAAGTTTAATACGTGAAATTCATGTAACAACAACGACGATGACGACAGCAACAACAACATAATCCAAATTGAAACAAAGCGTGGCGTTTCGGATGCGCTAAAGTTGAAAATAAAAATTACTGATTAACACGAAAATAATAACCCAATCACTTTATATCTTTATGGATCCTCTTGTATAACCAAAAACGAGCCAAATAATATCACGTATTTATATTGGCCTCTTGCGATACGGCGCTATACAAAATGCGCCTCTGATGTTTAAGTTTTACTTGCAAAACAGTTTTTAAAATATAATCGAATTAATTTTCCGAAATTATATGAATAATAAGCAAACTTAATTTCACCTGTTTTTGCAGAGGGACTATTAAATCTAAATAATTTATTCCCAAAATAAAAAATAAAAAAACAAAAACAATGAAATGAAGTCATGTAAATTGCGGATTTCAAAACGTGTGCTTATTAATCACACACACACAAACACAAAAAAATACTTGGAAGAAATTTAACTTTCCACGTGGGTGATAAATTGCTTTTGCTGGAAAACAGATTAATATTTTATTTTTAAAAAGAATTAAATGTGCTTCTTTGTTCATGGAATGAAATGAATTTAATTAAATGTCATTAAATAAAAAATGGGTTAATTAATAAATAAATTATTTAAAATGCTTAAATTCTATATTTCAAATTATTTTCGTTAAAAGCTCGCATGGGGTGTCGCAAGACAAAAGCAACTCCAATTTAACAGAAAGCGAGGCTTAGGATTAAACTTTTCGTGAGATACAAAACGATTTTAATAATAATAAAGCGGTTAACTATTAAGTTATAATTATTTTTATTACAACAACCCAGAGTTAAACTACCACTGCAAATCTTGTCAGAACATCGTAGAATCTCTTTAAAATGTTCTTTCTGTGTTTTTGTTAATATTTCTGGCTCACTTAGACTTATTTCAAGGGTCTGCGCAGAGGGATTTCTGCCTAAACTTTTTCAATTCTCACATTTCTGATGCCCCTTCAAGTCCTCATCTCGGGAGGTTCATAAAAATTGATGCCTTGGAACCGAAAAAAAGATGAAAGAACTTGAAAAGATTGGACGAATAAATTGTTTCACGAAAATCCTTCACATGAAAGCCACAACGCAATGTTTCCAAAAAAAAATAATTCGAAAAGCCCGAGTGAAATGAACGCATTTTCAAAATATTATTTCAACAATGACAATAAATTATGATGAATCTGACAGGAAATTACTCGGAACAAATTTATTTTTATGGTTATTACACTTCACAACTTTTTGTTCAAACCTGCAACGTTTTCGCTGGAGAAATAATCTTTACATATTTCCGAACTTATTTTCCAAAGATTTTCGTTTAATTTAAGAAAATAAAAATTAGAAAATGTTGAAACATGAGTCCTAAATTTCTAGCAAATTAGAGACGGTTTTAATTAAATCTTGTTAAATTATAATTTTTGTTCTCAGATTACTTAGTTATTAAAGTTTTTTGAAAACAAATTACTTCCATTAAATTGAAAAACTAACAAATATTAATTATATAGGATCTTTAAAAACATTTCACAACATCAAGCCATCCGAATTAATAAACCTTTTCAGCAGAACTTTATTTTATTTTATTTTTAAATCTCAAAATGATCAAAGTTAGTAATCCACACAGGATCGTGGATAGATTTTACTTTTTCAAAAAAGTGTCCACTGAAGTTGATGTGAGATTCAAATCTGTAACAAAACCTTTTAACAACTGCAAATTACAAAAAACTGTAATCGTGGCTTTAACTTCACGGCTATAATGTTGAATTATTTATGTTATTTTAATTTAATGTTATCTTATTTAACAGATTATGATGCATTTTAATGGAATAATGTTGAATCAAATATTAACGTGTTTCTTAAGAAACTGTTGTTTAAAGTATTTCAGTAAAACAATTAACAAACACTAATTTATAAATTAAACACGAACGATTTAGGCATGATCTACGTATTAATTTAAAGTATATATTTTTTAAAGTTTATATTTAAGTTAAAATGAACTCAATATCAGGAGGAAGACAAAAAAAAAGAAAGACACATTGAAAGCAACACGTTTCCACATGGAATATTGAATTCATTGAATATAACAATAAGTTTAACCAAGTAATTTATCGTTCACTGGAATCTAACGAAACTGCTTTCGTCCACAGCTTTCTGACGAGAGCAGCGTTACTGGTGTGGACGAACATTAAAGCATCGTATGACTTTCTCTCGATGAAGGTGTAGAATTTATTGAGGTATTCAAAGATCACATCGTCCAGTACTTCGGGTAAAAGTCCAGTGAGGTAGGCGTCGTCGACCCAGACGAAGGGCACATATTTGGAAACGTTGTAAAACTCAGAGGCGAGATCAGACGATAGAATGAAGGCACTTCCAGAACAATAGCGCGGGTAATACTCTCGCGGCATCTCTTCTGGAGCCACTTTCCACCTTCCGGATCTATTTTAGTGTAATAGGTAAGTATTATAGGTTAATAAATTATGATAATTTTGTGTTTATTATGATAGCCAAGTTTTTATTAACCAGAATTTTCATAATCGATTAAGCTTATATGTAAGTTTTAAAAATAATTTTCAATGAAAGAATGATTGGATCCACTATTTTAAAATTATTGAAACTCTTTTTTCTAAGCCACCTGAGCACGGGTGAAAGGTTCCATACGTGACACAGTATCATCCTTCTCAGAGGTCCGCCATATCTGGAGTCGAGAATTTTAAATAGTTTAAGAGTATCCACGAACATGTCGTCATCGGCTTTGACGATGAAACGAGCTTTGTTACAAAATTCTGAAATCCATTTCATGGCTCCGATGGCTTTGTAGGTGAGGTTGTGATAATGATCGACAAAGTTCACTTGTATCACGTCACGGAAGAGCCTGGCCTCTGTCCATAAGGCCTCCTCCACATCGTCGTGTTTCCCCGGCAAACCGAGGAAAAAGACGAGTCTGCAGCTGTACCTGGATGAGCTACAATTACCCCAAGTTGTTCTGATCAGAAGACGTTTATCGAAGTTCTTGGGAGCCGAGTGGACGTAGATGATTGCGAAGAGATGTTCGATTGATTCCTGTTGATCTGTGGTGTTGTTTTGTCGTCGTTGTTGTTGTTGTTGATGCTCGAGAGTTTTGTTGCTGTCTGAGTTTGAGTTGTTGTTGTTGCTGTTGATGATGTTGTTGTTTCCTTGGTGTTTCCGACAGATGTTTTCCTGATTGATGAGGTATTGAAACACGTACGGATTCACTATAGAAATTCCTCTGTTGAGTTCCGACACATTTGATCTGCTGCAATTTTTGAAATTAAAAAATTCTTTTTCAACGTGTACAATGTTGTACATTAATATTATAATACTGTACATTGTACGATAATATGGCTGTAATTTTAATATTTTGTACAATTTTCTCGTAAAAACATAATTTGTTGGATAATTAAATACTCGCCCTAGGCATGCGAGATTAATGAACATTTTGATCGATTTCGTTAAGAAATAACATTTTTCGAACTATTCTTCAGAGGATATTCCGATATTAGAAGATATTACGATGATGATGATGATAAAAATTCAATTAGTTCTGATATTATGCTGATAATAAAAATCAGATTTATCTGAAATAAAACGTCGAAATAAAATTAAATATTTGTTGCCCTTAATACCATAATTTACGTTTAAGTTTGAAAATAATTATAAAATAATTATATGAAATGTCTTGTTCTCAATTATTTAAAAATAAATTGCAAAATCTGTAATATTGTTTTAAGTATTTATTTTTATTATTTATGTGATATATTTACATTATTTATGCAATTATTATGATGTTATCATAATTTTTATAATGTAATTGCGATAGATCAGAGACTGTTTTGCTAAACTCTTTCTTCCTGTAAATGTCAGGTAAAGATTTTATGTTGTTGGAAAGATGCTAACCGTGATAAGGGTTAAACCTGAGATTTTAATAAATCAGAAGTAGAAATAAGCTTAATTCAAATTAATTAATAATCAAATGATAATAATTAAACAACGCTATTTTATTGATTAAAATCTAAAATATATAAAACAACAAACGCAAAACATTCGGCTTCGAAAAGAATTACTGCTTCCTGTGCTTGAAGAAAGAACTAATGCAAAAGTAATTGGACTCACAAACCCATTTTTGTAAAAGCTCCTTTCCTGTTCGTTTATTGGATCAACGTCGATGACATAATTCCTATACCTTACGTAGACATACATCGAGATACAAAAGATTGTTGCAAACACAAGTGCTATTTTCAGAGGCAACGGTTTTTTACCGGTTGCTCCTACCATAGTTGGAGATTTAAAAGTAATTTTGATCGAATAAATCGATGAAATAAGAGATGAATATTTATATCTATTACCTTTCTGTCTTACCTCGAAAACACGGTATTGATTAAGAAGCCATGTGTCCTGGTAACATATTGTAAAGTTTGGTTAACTTTAACATAGTGTAGAATCTACACTGTAGACATATTAAGTTGAGATCGGTTGTTGCAAAAATACACTCATACTTATCATTATCCTTTCCTATCATTTCCTTATTCGTCGAGGTACAATTGTTTTTGTTTATTCTAGCTACCAACGGGTAATTCTCGCCTCCTGATTGTAAGTGCAGCTGTTACACAATCAAACACTGAAAGCATTTGTGATGTTATGCAAGTCTACAGCAATTTACGTGTCAAGAAGCCATTTCAACTATCGTCATCAGATTAAGTTCGAGGTCTGAGCAGATTGTATGCTCTTGATACTAAATTTAAATTATTGTTTTTATGCAGAAAAGCGAAATTCATCAAAATTCATCACGTCAGTAAAAATAAATAAATTATGAATTCCTCTAACTGCATCAAAAACAGTGACTTCCATAACTTGAAAGTTGAAGGTGACCTCTGGCGAGTCATAGAAGAATCGTGAAGGATTTTTAGAAATTAAGTTTTTACTTTTAGATAGCGATTCATTAAAAAAAAAACAAAAATAAATAAAACGTAATTATTTGCAATTAAATTTATTTTAAGAAGTTTCTAATTTCGACAAAATATTTCTATGAAATGGTTCACCTTGGAATAAATAAAATCTCTAGCAAATTGCTACGCCCTAAAGTGCATAAAACTTATTTATAAGAGCTCAAAATTTTTCGCCGATTTACAAATCCTGACGAGAGAAATACGGAAGTACATGTGCGCGTTGCCAAGCAACCATCAATGTAAACATCTCTCCTTTCGCCTCCGTGTAGACTGTCTTCGTGAATTTCGACTTTTATCTCCGGTTATTCTAAAACCATGATCAGTACCCAAAGATCCGCTTGCAAGTTTCTTCAACCCGAATGGGTAGCTTCCAATAAACTGAAATCTGCAAATGCTGAAACTGAACGCTCGAGAGCCGAGAAGCTATGCAGCGACATAGACGTCATCATCGATGAAACTTCCAAATTGACGACTAAAGTCCAGAGGGACGTTGACCGAAAGCTCGGTAACTTGCTTCTATTTGTTTGTTTTTTTTTTGTTTATTTGTAATAAATAATAAATAATTGATTCAACGATAGTAGCGTTTATTACTTCTAAATTTAACAATAGTAATAATTGGTTTAGTTTGAGTTAAGTTGTTTTAAACTCGCAGAACAGCGCGTTAAGGACGTGGAACATTGGAAAAACGAAGTAAGTGACAGGATCACCAACGTAAATCTCGAAGTTGATGCCCTGGAAGCTTACAACGTCCGTGTGACAAAAGCACTCGATAACCTCAAAGATCCACTGCACATTGTCCATCAATGTTTAAACATAAGGTTTGTATAAAAAAAAACTCAAAAAAAGTTTCTAATGACTTTGAACTTTGAACTTTGCACTTGATTCTTTGATTCTTGATTAACAAGATCATTTTTTTTGCAATTTTACTTTAATGCAGAGTGAAAAACAAATTATTTATGAACATGCAATGTATTGATTGCATAAACATGATATTTTTCATTAGGTTAATGTATCAATTTCTGTCTGCAGGTTTAATTTCTTAATCATTTGCTACCTCATTAGTAGATGTCAGATTCAGATGTCTGAATCTCTGTACCATAATTATGATAATAAATAATATTAGTTAACAAATATATTAAATAAATAATAAATTAATTTCCATGATTAGTAATTAAAAATTTAGTTTGTATATTTTTTGATTGCCAGGGAGAGGAGGAAGGGCATTGAACTCACCCACGACGATGCAGAAAAGGAAATGTTAAAGGAAATCCAAGTGTACACTGGAATTCAATCACTGTTGATGAGAACTCAAGAACAGCTGACAGAACAAGCCAGGTAGGAATGAAATTGTTTCTGAAATTTCATCCATTTATAATTAATTTGCTTGTGTTTTGAATACCATTTAATGTTAGCTTATTTTTGTTTACTACCATCAGGATTTAATTAATTAATTTATTTATACAAATCTATACAAATACCGTACGCCATACAAATCTAATTGCAACAACGATGATAAACTTAAGACTGGCCAGGAAGATAAGATACAAACTGGAGAAAGATTTGACAGACAAAGATCTGTCGCTACTCATTGACAAGCAGAACATTGAACTCAAAAACCATGCTGCCCTTCTTACATCAAAACCAAATGGATTTGCAGAAGGCAAGAGGTAAATGAACAACATAATTAATTACATTTTTATTAAATAAACATTTTAAATTTATATTATTTCATGTCAAGTTATCACAATTTGGTTCTTGCCTTCGAATAATTTCTCATAGTTTCAATGCTATTACTTTTAATGGTATGTATTTTAAATTTTATTGCATTTATTTAGATTATTATTATTACTTCCCAAATTTTAAATGATTACAAATAAACCACTACCAACTAATATAACATTGTTATTATTAATTAATTATTTCATCGCAAGGGTTTCCTCCATAAATGATTGGCAAAATTTTTCGATGGGAAACGTTCTTGAGGCTGACAAAGTCCTCGCGAACTGCGAAAACCTGAGAACCGTCGTCGACAACATCCTAATCCAGATGTCTGAAGACATGGAAGAACAAAAGATGGCAGCGGATGACGCACTTCAAAGGAGAGTTGCAGAGACAAAGGACGCCAAACGCAAGTTGGAAGAACAGCTGGCATTGGTAAGAGTAGTTTAAAAAGTTGACTGAAATATTTTTTTTTACTAAGTCACTTATTTAATTATTTCTCGCCAGGTGAAGAACCAGATTATCATGACGGAAGACAATCTCGAGAAAATTTCCGAGGCCATCCGTGGCAAGGAGACGCCGAAAAAGCTGGCAGAAGCGAGGATCGTAAACCGTTCCGCGAGACCCAACGTGGAACTGTGCATGGATTCGGTCCAATTGAGGCTCTTTGAAGAGTTTCAGCTCATCGATCAATCGATCGATAAACTGGAAAAAGCCGCCAAAAAGGCCGAAGTCTGCCTCAAAGGACTTCGGCAGCAGCAACTGGAACTGGAAGAGGACGTGAACCTCAAGAACGAAACGCTTCTCATCGACGAAGCTGAATGTCAGTCCGTCAGGAAGTCATTTATCGTCGGGCAGTTTTGAATATTTATGTTTTTTTTTTTTAAATGAATATTTATGCCAGGCTTTCAACGTGGAACAATCACTTTCGATAATAAGATTCTTTTATCCTGTAAAAAAATGTCGTAATGCATTTAAACTCTTGAATGTTACTCATGGCTCGTGCTTCATTGTCAGAAGATTCAAAAATAGTCACGCCGATGGTCACGTCGAGTCTTCAATTAGCGACGTTTCAAGCCTCGTTAGCGCTGGAAGCGTTGATAACGGGAAGCGCCTCGAGCGACGAAGGGTCGTTGACGCATATTTTGGGTTGGGGGGTCTTGGTTCCTGGGTTGTCTGGGCACATTTCGGAGGCTTTGATTAGCTTCGTGGTCCTGTGTCTCTTCTGATTCGAGGTGAAGGAGGAAATGAGGTTGCTGTGGACGCGGCTCGAGGAACGTATCTTGAGCGAAATGGCGTTAACTTCGCATCTGAGATTCTCGTTCAACCAGCAATACAAGAGAGGGTTGATGCAGACGGACAACATGGCCAGCCACTTGAGCATCAGGTCGAAAACCTTGAAGTGCACTCCCTTCGTGATGTAGGGATTGATCTCCGTCAGTAAGCCGAAGACGTTCCAAGGTGTCCAGCAGATGAAAAAGTTGATGACGGTGGCTATGAGAATTCTGTTGGTCTTGTTGAAGCGTCTTTTCATGTTCCTGTTGGGAATATTACAGCTGCTGTTGCTCGGCTGGGGAGACGGACAACCTTCTCTGAAGCCGGAGATTTTGAAGTGCGGAGTCAAGTTGTTCTGCAGGCTACCCATGGCTGTGACCGATCTACGAGGAGATGTGAGATCCTTGATCTTACGGCATCGGTTCGGATCGATCCTCGAGCCGAGCTCTCGTGTCTCCTCGATGCCCTTTCTGGAGTTCTTGTCGTTGACTCTGCTGTATTTCTTTGGATTGTAGGATTTCTTGGAGAGGCAGAGATAGATCTGGAAGTAGAGAGCTGCCGTCATGATGAGAGGAATGCAGAAGAGAACAAAGAAAACGAAAACACTGTAAGCCAGTCGTAACTCACTGGCCGGCCACCGTTCGTTGCAAACGACCTTTACAGATCCCTTGAGAGGGTGATAAACCTCCTTATAAACCGTGTAGTACATGACCGGACTAGCGAAGAAAACGGACATGAAAAGATCCCCAATTATGAGCAATGATGTCAATCTAACGGTCAGTCTCTTCTTGAAAGGATGGACCACGAGTCGATGCCTATCGAACGCGATTATGAATATACTACTCGTCGATACGAACATGGGAACCGCAAAAGCGGGCAGACTGATCCGGCACACCAACTCTCCAAAGACCCAACTTCCTGTCAGCTGATAGTGTAGCTGGATTGGCAGTGAGAAGACGCAGAGCGTGAGATCGGATATGGAGAGACTGATGACGAACAAACTGGTCACCGTGACGGCCGATTTGGACACTGCGATGACGAAGATGACGGTGGCATTGCTGAGGAGACCGACTATGATGATGATGACGTAGGCGACCATGATGATCGTTTTGACGGCCGGGATTTCGACAGCGTCGTAGGTTTTATTGGAGATTCTCGTCTTGAGGATGGAAATGATCTGCTGGACTTGATCGTCACTCATGTGGAAAGAGGACGGCCAGAAAGTGGAATTGACGGAGGAGGAGTAATTGGAAGAAGAAACCGGAAGCAGCTGAAGGTTCTCGATGATTCTCAACAGCGTTCTGTTAAGTTCCATCTCTGGCCATTCGTCCATGACGTCTGAATTCAAGGTCGGGTTTAATCGACTGTACTCAAGATAAATTGAAAATAAAATATGAAAAATATGAAAAAAGAATTTAAAAAAATAAATAATGTAACCATCCGAATGCACTGCTAAATTCTCGTCTGACAGGAAGCCTTGCATCGTTATTCAAGAAGCATGGTTTTCGGAATTTTTTAAGTCAATTTAACGATCGACATTAATATTTTTAAGTAGATTTAAATATCTTTAATTAATTCTAAAATCCGTGCAAGCGCAGAAATATGAAAACTTACACACAACATTCACATGTCATTGACTTGTTGCAGTGTTAAAATTACATAATAACTTACACTTTAATTTCTAGGCGTGGTCCATTTTTCTGGTTAAAATCGTTTAAAAAAACTTATTTCTAATTATTAATATTATTATTATTTAAAATAAATAAAGAAAGAAAATGAACCATTAGTTTCAGATTAAATGCTTTTAAGCCGTTCCTGATGTTGGCGACAGTTTTATCCCAAAAGACTTGTTATCAAATTCAAAATAATAATAATAATAATAATAAAATTAATATTAATAATAAAGAAATAATAACAAAGAAATAATTTTTTTGGTGAAAGGTATATTTAATTATTAAATTAATATAAATATTTCAAAATATCGTCTACTTTGCCATTTTAAATTAACTATTTTTCATACAAGTAATTCCTCAAAGTTCACTCATTCCACCTGAGTTCCACAAGATTTTTCATTTCCTCTCCATGCGCAGTTCCAACCAAATCAGGCAGTTCCTATCTTATGGCTTCCCTCATGGATGTCAAAATTCTGGCCTTAATTATTTTTTTTTCAGCCAAATTGTCAAACGTTACTATGTTGGATTCTTCAGATTTTGTATTCTGTTTGCGCGAATTAAAATAATTTAAGTCCAATGGACTCTGTTCACAAAAGACTACAACAGTCAGAAACTGGCACGAAAACTACAACATGAACCTGAAACTTTAAAGTACTATCCCAAAGTCAGTTTGAAGACAAAGCGAACGATGTAATGTTTGATGAAATTATTTCATGGAAACGCTAAGAAAAATGCAATTTATGCAGCGAACCGTGGACGTTCGGTCGAACAAATTATAAGTTTCTTTCATAATTCATAATCTGTTTGCATCCATGGAACATTTTTGACCACCGTTTTACGCATTCTTGTGGGAACATCGCCATTAAGTCTTGGAAATAACAAAATAATAAATTAATGAATTTATTATTGATATATTAATAATTTATTATATTATAATAATATATTAATAATATATAATTCATAATTAATCATAATTAATGCTTCGTAAAATAATTATTCGAAAGCCGTCGACTACTGCGTCAGCATTAAAATCAATTTAATTTTTTTTTGTGAAATATAAATATTATTTATTATTCTTAGGACTTATAAATTGTTAGGAGGATGAATGAATTATACTAATCATTAGTTCATCCATAAATCGTGTCATGAACTCTCTGATGTAAATCATGCATGTCTTATGGCGGACGTTTATCATCAAGTCCATTGTCATCTTGACTAACGTCATCATCGTTAACGTCATCATAGGCATCGTCATCATCGATATCATTATCATCATCATCAACAACAACAACACTACCATCATGACCACCACGATCATCATCAAGAGCACCGTGCGTGTCATGATAATCTTCCTTAACCTCTCATTTTCATTTCAACAATAATTGTTTCCAGTTTTTTTGCCGAAAGTTTCGACTGAAACTTATTCACTTTTCTATTTATAGAAGGAACTCATTGGACGTGGGTGGAACCACCCCTCCATCATTTCCAACTCATTCCAAGAAAATAAAAAAATAAAAAAATAAATAAAAAAAGTTATTCGTAAAACACCTTCCAGTCATCTTTATGGAAAATAGGGAATATCACCATCTCTACCGCCGTCTTCATCATCGTCGTCAAGGTAATCATCATCATCATCACCATCGTAGTCATCATCATCATCATCATCATCACCATCGTAGTCATCATCATCATCATCATCGTCGTCATCAGACGAGGAAAGACACGTTCATTTGTTGTTTCGCAGTAAAACCTGCTTCAATTTAATTGATTTTAATTCTTTGATATTAATTTATAAAAGATTAAAATCATTAAATCACATAAATTATTACAAATTTCGTTACACTCGTAATTTATTGTTATTATTATTACTATTGAATATATTTACTTAATAATTTTTTTTAATTTTTAAAAATCTAAATTTATCTATTCTTTTACAAGTTTAATATTTTAACAAGTTTAATTTTTACAAATTTAAAGATATTTTCGTCGTAATAAAAGATGAAAATCTTTAAAAAACACGATCGAAAAAATGAAACCCAAAGGTCCTAGCGCATCCATTACTCCCAGGATGCTGTCAAATAATGGAATAAATGAAAGGAGGAGGAATACATAAGAGACTGGGAGGTTCTTCGGTCCTTAGGAACTACTTTATTACTCGCATGCGATCTGCAACCATGACGACGATATTATTGTAAGGAATAATATCTACGTAGTTTTATAAACCTTTCACGATTATATTATAAATGCATATATATATCATTTATGTATATAATATAAATAAATATAATATATATGTAAAATAATTATTTAGAGTTGTTTTCTGATTAAATATAAATTATTCTGATTAAATATGAATTATTCATAAATATTTATCTATTTTTAAATATTTCTAAATATTATCTTTTTTATTTATCTTCTTAAAAATGATTTCATCGTAAAAAAAAATTGGCTCCACCTTTTGACAAAAGAAGAGTTTTGAAAAATCTTAGAAAGGAGAAAAATCTTAAAATGCGAAAGTTAAACAGAAAATTATGAAATTATTATGGAAGGTTTTCCTAAGAATCTTTAATCCTAAGTAAGCTCATATCACATTATTCGTATTTTAATATTATGTTATTTATTATTATTATTATTAATATTTTTATTATTTGACGAAGTAAAATTAAGAAATGATCACAAATATTTATTTTTATTATGATAAAAATATGCGTTGTGGTAACAAGTTATGTTATCATGAACATATCTTGTAACTGACAACATATAATATAATTGGTATAATGTAATTGGTAATGTATAATAATACGTATTTTGAATATAATACACGTACGTTTAGAGCTATTGATTATAGTTACCGGATATAGTTTTTATTATTGTTATTTATTGCTGGCGATATTAATTTAGACAATGCAGCAAAGAATGTGCCCAAAACATGGCGAAAGATCTGCATAAAATAATCATTAGACGATCGAATAAGACGTAATAATTATTCAATGGAATCCATTTACGGTCTCTCGCAGCATGTTTCCGTCACCAGAAGATAGTTTTCCAAAGTGAAATAAAAACATGCCGAGGAGATAATTATGTATATAGTTTGGAAATACCTGGCTAATTATAATAATTTATTCTGGAGAGCCAATACAAAAGATGCAATGTTAATCGAAGAGAGTAAAGACGATTTAAAAAACAAAGCAAACAAATTGAAAGTGAATCTATTTTGAAATATTTAGGAGGAGTTGGAATTAAGAATTTAAGAGGAATTATTTGTGAAAATATTTTTTAAAGAAATAAAATATTTATTGCCAAATAGTCGTTGAAATTGAAACTAAAGTGTCACATGGACGAAACACAAAAGAAAAAATTATGATATCCCGCATGTGGGAGTCCATCGATGTGAGAAGTTATTCTTTTGAGATTTGATTAGCATACTTATTAACATATGTATTAACATATAAATTAACATATAAATTAGCATGTAAATTAACATACAGATTAATATGAAAATAGCATAGAAATAGAAAAATTAAAACATAAAGAAACAATTCTTAAAAGGTTTTCTAAGCGTCTTCAAAACCGTCTGCCACCTGTCAACGAAACCGGAAAATTTTGCGCTACATAATTCTTTTCATCGAAGAAATTAAATTTGGAAATTCTAATGAAATATAGTTATTTGTTGTTAATAAATGATAATATAATGTTTATATATATTATCTTATTGATATTATAATTTTAACTTGAAAATCAAAATATTTATTATGGATAATAATAGAAGAACCACTATTTATTATTATTATTATTATTATTATTATTATTTGTCAAGTTGTGATAATTAAACATATTATTTAATATAAACCTGAATTAATTCATTCGGAAATATTTTGTAAACTTAATTTTAAAATTGAGGTTCATTTACAAAACTGATAAGTAATTATACTTCGGAAGACTGAATTATAGTCTTTTGAATAATTAAAACTGAATGATTGAATGATTGAATGAATGAATGATTGAATGAATGAATAAATGATTGAATGAATGAAATAAATATTTTAATTTGAAATATTCGACTCGGTTAATCCTTGCACGGATGTTTTATTGCTTTTCATTGGAACATTTTCACTGACAAAGGACTTCGTCGTCCTTCATTTTTGCAACGATGACTCTGGTGATGATGATGATGATGATGACGACGACGGCGATGACCGCGGACGTGATGATGACGATGACGACCATGTTGATGATGATGATCGTGACGAAGACGACGACGACGATGGGGTTAAATCAAGACAATAGCACTGATGATGTCGGAAGGAATGAGGAAGCGATGATTGGGTTTTCAATGGTGCTTTAAAAAGTATTAAGTTAAGAACACGGCAGGAGATTTTTAGTGACAGGAAGGAGATGGACGCAGCCATTCCGGGGATTTGGCACGAAAAGCATTTTTTCATATAATGCGTTTTTTAAGAGGGAAAAGTTGAAAAAAAGGTAATTTTTTATTCTTAAATATTCAATTTAAAATAATTTCGAAGACTTTTTCGGTTATTTATTCTGGGTTAAATAATTATGCAAGATAAAGTGCCGGAAATTTGATATCAGAAATTTATTCGGAATTGTTTCAAATAAAAAAGGAAAATAATAACAACAAAACAAAATTGTATGACTTACCCAAGGCGTCCCTCCACTTAAAGTCGGCCATTTTTGTCGACGTCGTGGATAGTGGGGCACCGTGACTGTCCATTAAACAGATTGCTCGGGACTTCTGCGTACGAATTTCTGGAATTTCGTAATTAATTTCGTTTCAGATCGAGTCAGGATGATATTGGAACACAAAAGCACTCGGCCGAACGGCATTGAGGAGGGGAGAGACGAGGTATTGAAATGTTTATCAGATCAATTCAGTGAGAATTGATGAATTGAGAGTAAAACAAAATTGGCGGATATTTCGATTTATGATTTATGTTCAATAAGGACGTCATTTATTGACCTTTACGTTCAATAAACTGGACATTTTTCATGTCTGCGTTTCTCGTTCCAACGACCAACTTCATCCTGTCTTTCGTTGCTTGGATTCTCATCCTCCATGTTTGGTGATTATTATAAATATTTGATAACATTTTTCAAAACTATTCGAGATGATTCAATTAGTTTAATATTTTTGTTTTTATAAATTTTATAAATTCTGAAATCTCGGTAACCTTTCTTTGGGACATTAAGTCGATGAATCTAAATCATAAATTGAATTTGCACTTCAGTCATCTTTAAAATGATTTTAAAACTAGTATTTTTTATGTTTAAAATTTAAAATTTAAAATTCGGTCTAATTTCATATTTATGAATGTTTTCCAACAAAAGCTGTCATCGATCACGAATCATCACCGACAGAAGCATCTATTTTTAATTTCCAATGTTTTCAGAAATCAAAGTTTTTTATGGCTCGAAATAAAATCATGTTTTGTTTCTGAAATTTCATAAAATTTCAATAAACCATCGGTGCTGAGATTTCTGCGGAAGTCATTAAAAAAATATATATATAATAATATGTCATTTATATAGCGCCGTGCGCGTATATAATAATTATAATAATATATGATAATTAGTATTATAAATTATTATTATAATTATTATAAATTATATTATAATAAAATTTCCAAAAATAGTTTTAAATCTCATTGAATTTCATTACATGTTGTTGTAACGTCAGTACGTCTTTTGTGTTCATAAATACATTCAGTGGAACTCATATTAAGTGATATTATAGAACTAATTACGAACATGTTTTTCGATCCGGACTTGTTATTAAAGTATAATTATTGATTTATATCTGTAATTATGTTTCAAAGTCAGCAAGCCCAGAATGAAAATATAAAACACTATGACAAATCATTAATATATAACAATATATTTATTCTTGCAATATATTTATTCTAGCCATCCATTCATCCATCCATCCATCCATCCATCCATCCATCCATCCATCCATCCATCCATCCATCCATCCATCCGCTCTTCAGTCCATCATTTTGTCTTCCAGGACTCGAGTGAACCAAGTTGGCAATTAAGCTTCAAGAGCGGATCTCCACGTGGGTCTCCATCACAATGAATCATTTTTCCAACTGGAAAAACAAAACGTGAAAACAATTCCAATTCCATCTTAATAGTGTGTTCAATCATACATCATAAAGTTTGACTATTTTGTTTCTTTTATAATATTCAAATTTATAAAACAAATCACAAATCAATTCTGATAAAATGTTACTCTTCTTTTAAAAATAATTTCAAATGTCGATTAAATCATCTTTATTAGAATTTGTTTTCAAATAAATATCAAAATATTTTATTAAATAAACGCACGAATTTATTTATTTTAAGCAAGAATTGCATTAAAAATAAATCTTTAAATTAAAAGAAACGGATTCGTTCGACAAAACACCGAGAAACCAGAATTGGTGACGAACATAAAAATCTTTCACTTGACTTTTTCCATTCCATCTTTTACGGAATTGACCTTCAATTCAGGTGGAAAAGCCAGGTTGTTCGTTATCATCACCGGTTGGATTTGAGAGAAATGAAAGCGAAACTTGGAGCGGGTATTCTATGGAATGAAGAAGAATTTTCAGGACAAATTTTCCAACTCTTCAGTCCAATTACTTTCCATCTTTTCACACTAACTTTCTGGAAAACACAGTTTTCAATGCAGTCATTAGTTCAGTTGGATGGATGGACGGACGGATGGATGGATGGATGGACGGACGGACGGACGGATGGATGGATGGATGGATGGATGGATGGATGGATGGATGGATGGATGGATGGATGGATGGATGGATGGATGGATGGATGGATGGTCGTATTGGATGCATGGACGGTCGATTAAATGATGGCAAAATAAAGGAGCTGGAAGACGTTTACATCGCCTGAGACTTCCTGCTGAAAATCCGGGAAGTATCTGATTGGTTTAATTTTCCGGACAGATTTCAAAACATGATGCTACTCCAAGGGGGATTATTGCACAATTTTTTTTTAAATTCTGAATATTCCGACGTTAAATTTTATTTTTATTTTCCTTCAACAGCCGTAAAAGTGCTTCGAATGAGCAGCGGAGATTCTTCTCGTATTCGTGAAGTGGAAAAAGAAGAGGAGGAAGACGACGTTGAGGCTGGCGATGATGATGATGATGATGATGATGTTAATGATGAAGTCGCCACAATGATGACGATGGTGATGATGAAGATGGTGGTGGTGATAACGATCGCGGCGGCGACGATGATGATGATGATGATGTTAATGATGAAGTCGCCACAATGATGACGATGGTGATGATGAAGATGGTGGTGGTGATAACGATCGCGGCGGCGACGATGATGATGATGATGATAACGTAATTCGGACTCGCAATTGGTAATTTGTGCTAAATTGTAACGAGACATTTGTCTGTTGGTCGGTAATGAGTGAACAAAAAAGGTGAAGAAGGATCGGATGGATGGATGGGAGCCTGGAGGAATATGAATCAACGTCATCAGGACGGACGTGAGGAATTATTTTTATTAAGCACGTAAAACATTCAGCACTAATCTGCACTCGTTTTGCACTCCGCTCCATCAATTCCAGCCTTCCGTCAGCTCTCTATCAACGTTGTTCAAGATTTTAAACAAAAACAATAAAAACAAACTCTCACTCCTTCTCCTTGACCTAATTAATAAAACAATTAGTTAAAGGATTTAATATTTTATTCAATAATATTTAATTAAGAACGATATTATGTTTAACTAACTCACTTAGTAAGTGGCGCCATGAAAACATTATCTTAGTTATTAACAGATTGCTGACAATTTAAAATTTTTGTAAAATAATAATAACTAACATTTCAGAAATAAATATATCTTAATTCTTTGTCTGTAAAATAATATAAACTAACATTTCAAAAATAAAAATACTTTTTAGTCGAGAATTATTTGATTTCCGTTTCAATGAATTCGTGGAATATAAAATATTTTGCCCTGAACAAACAATCACGGATTCCTTCAAAACTTTCCATCAACTACCGACATCGTCGTCATCATCGTCATCGTTGTCACCATCATCGTCGTCATCATCATCGTCATCATCATCACCATCATCGTCGTCATCATCATCATCGTCATCATCATTATCGTCACCATCATTCCTGGCCGTCATCTTTTCCTCCTTCAGTGGCATAGAGGCAGATGTGCCTGACTCAGTGGAGACTCATCCCGCATTCATCCAAGTTAAACAACTAATTAACAATGGATTCTAATTCGAAAATCTCCTGTCAGTTGTTCCTCGCTTCATCAACATCATCATCATCATCACCATCATTACCATCATCAACATCATTAAGGCGATGCTTGTGATGACGAAGAAGAAGACGACGGCGATGAAGACGACAAGAGATTAAGACTTAAACCTGCGTGTAGCTCATGAATTAATCATCGACAAAAACATTGAGTCCATCCGCAATCCTTTGAGAAATGCTTCACTGGAACTCCGTGCAATTTCAATAACAGGAAACTGGTCGTTTCGTCGACTTGAAAGTGAATTTTAGATTTCAAATCTGGAATTTCATGTCTGAGAAACTGAACTTCTGAAATCAAATCAATCGAAGTAAGGAGACAGATGGGGACGAGCTTATGATTGTAAGTTGATTGGTTGGTCGGTTGTAGTGATTGTTAGTTGGTTGGTTCTTGTGATTGTAAGTTTATTGGTTGTTGTTTTGATTGAAGGGTTGTTTTGGGGAGCATGTTGATTGAAGACGTTGATTTCGTTTTGCTTCCTCTAAGGCGGCGCTGTGGAAATAATTCAACGCCAATCAAATGTCTCCGTCTTTGTCCAGAATAAATCCTCACTTTGCATGGCGTGCATTGGAATGTGGTTGTTGTCTGGTATTTCAATTCTATTTCAAGTCTCAAATCCTTTTAACATACAACAACAATAACAACAACAAAAATAATTACAATAACAATAGATATTTTTTCCTTTTTTCCAAAATTGCTAAAAAATTATATCTCACTGAATATTAAAAATTAAAATAATTTTCAAGTATTATTTTTTTTTGTCGAAAAGCAATTGAATTTAAAACAAAGGATGTTTTTTAGCAACATTTGTGTGACATTTGTGGACATTAAACATTTTCTTTTAAACTATAATTTGAATTTTAAATCAATAATAATAATCGAATAAATACAAAAATACATAGGTTATGATGACCATCTCCATCTCTGATCCACAACCTCCCCCCCCGGAGTATCACGGGAATTTCCCCCCAAAACATTTGCGTCCAAGTGAAAATGAAAGTAACAAAGCGCAAAAAATCGTCTGCTCGGTTTGCCGGGGTTGCCATGGAAACCACGGAGTTGTTATGGAAACGGAATTTGATTGAGACGTCTGCTTGTTGACAGAATCGTGTCAGAGTCCTCGGCCAGAAATTGAAACTAGTTTGGCGCTCTTTTTTTTTCTTCCTTTTTGTAAATTCCAGGCAGGTGCACGTGTAATTGATATTCCTTCTATGGCGGGCAATGCTAGTGTTAATAATAAACCTATGGCTCTAAATAAAATTATTTGCATTATTATTATCACTATTATTATTATTATTATTATTATTATTTATAACCACATCTAAATTATAATTTATTATCAAATAACAAATTTTGTGCAACGAAATGACAATTTTGAAACATTGATTAATAATCAGCCACTTACAATAATTGAATATTATTTGAATAATAATTTATAATATAATAATAATAATAATTTCTTTAAATAATTTAATTCCACGGAAATTTCAAAGGAATTGTGGTGCTGATAATGATACCGGATGAAACAATATTTGAATAGAAGTTCATAATTGAAACCGATGACTCATCAGTCATGACTCATCGTCCAAAAATCCGGAACCTAACATCGCCTGCCACCCGCATTAACGGTTCATCAGCAAATTTTTCCAAATATTTTTTTAAATAATAATAATTTAAAAAAAAATGAAATGAAAATACTTTCCATTTTAAAATCTTTTAAAGCCTCGAGATATTTCTATTTGATTTAAATTGAATTTAAGAAATTAAATTGAGAAATTAATTTCTAATTTTTTAAATGTTTCGTTGTTTCACGTCACAAATTGTTTCTATTTATAGTTGCCTGTAGTTTCGTTTAACTTTGAAATTTGAAATTATGACTAATTATTAATTATAATTTTATATAATTATTCAGTGTCACGTGTGATGTTCCGTCAGAAGAAGAAAATAAATCGAAATCAAGAAAATAAAAATATTATTATTATTATTGTTATTATTATTATTAAATTCTTAAAGTATTGAATGAAATTATTTTAATATTTTAATAAAAAAAATACGATTTTATCCTCAAAATGTTTTTTTACTGGATTTAAAAATAAAAACATTATCTTGAAGAGCTACGAAAGACTGAAGACATTACCCTGGGGATGACATCTTAATGCTTTGAAACGTCTAATCGTGTTTACTGCAAAGTAAAAGGGTCAACAAAAATGCCATGTTTATGATCTCACGATTGTTTCAAACAAAAATAATACAATGTGGTATAATTATATACTTATTAAATACAAAGAGTAATGTTTATCATACACATTTGTTTCAAACAAAATAATACCAAGTGACCTAGTATATACTATTACATATAAAAAAGCAATGGGTGATGATTGTTTGAAGCAACGATACACAATTGTTGCAAAGATATACTATACAAAATGGCTTGTTGTTGCATGATACTAAATAAGTAATTGCAAACAATCTGTGACGACCACAAAGTGGCTGAAATGTCCACAAGGGTTTTTAATAAGAAATATTCTTTTGATAATTAATATTATTGTTGAATTATTGTTTATTATTAATTGAAGATGACGTTATCATTGTTATTATTATTATTACTACTACTATTATTATTATTATTTTTGTTGTTATTATTATTATTTGCAATGTAATTTACTCTCAGCAGGTAATTTAAATTAAAACTTATAATATTTAATATATTATGATACATATGCAAATGTTATGTATATTTAAGATATTTTAATTAATGTTTTCAGACATTTTTAATATTTTTAATTTTAACTTTTAATACCTCTTTCCAAGATTTCCTTAACTCCAAACCCAACTCCAGCCATTGCCCCCAGCTTTAAAAAGGCTTGGATTTTAAATTTTGCCATCAAAATCCAATGAAAGATCTCTAATGAAAAACCTCGAATTAGTATTTGATGGCGCTATATAAATGAACGCTGAGTGGTGCAAGAGGTAGTCACGACTTTAGATTTGAATACCAAGGAAGCAACATCTCAGATGGTGCGAAGATGGCGCTATAAAAATTGAAAGTCACGATTTTGGACTTGATCGCGTCTTGGAGTCACAGAGTTGAACCAAAGAACCTAGAGACTTCTAAAAACCAGTCACAAATGTCAGAAATACTTGAGTTCGTATGGCTTACTCCGGCCGTCATCGTCGTCGTCGTCATCGTCATCATCCCCATCACTCCTCCTGGCAAACAATTTATCAAGCGCTCGGACTTAGGAAGGGAACGCCAAACGGCTTCACTAGTACGAGTCGAGATGGATGTCAATATAATAATAATAATAATATTACTATTATTATGTTATAATACTATTATGTTATAATAATAATAATATTATTATTATTATGTTATAATACAATTATGTTATAATATTATTATTATTATTATTATTATATTATTATAGCTAAATTGTTATTATTATTATTACTATTATTATTATTATAATATGTCAAACGTATTAAAATGCTCTAATGCCTATTGGTATTATAACATGAACTCCTACCCAAGTAATATAGAAGCTATTAAGACATTTATTAAAAACCTATGAGCCACAAATAAATTGATAAATAAATTATCGAATTTAAAAACTTACATTTAAAATTTTTTTTAAATTATGTAATTGTTTATAAACAATATATCCTCCTCTGATAATAATTTAACTTTCAATTTAATTCTTACCCCACCAGGCCCAATTTAATTTAATAATATAACTTATTTTAATGTAGAATATAAAAGAAATTTACGAAATAAAAGGTTGATCTTTATTTTCTTTTTTTTAAATTAGTAAAACACATATATTTAAATTTATTTAAATAAAATAATATTACTTATTTATTAAGTAATGATAAATAATTGATAAATATATGTCGAGTAATTAATTATTTATTTACATAAAATGATAAAACATAATTTTTAATAAAATTTAATAAAATTAATAAAACATTTATTTCAATAAATTGATAAAACATTACATTAAATAAATTCATAAATAATAAATAAATATTATTTATTATGATTAAATGATAAATTATTTACTTGGAAATGGACAACAAACGCTCTGAGATTATAGTTTCCAGTGAAATTAAAAAAACCCAATTTTATGAAATATTTAAATTCTTGCATTTATCTTCTAAAATCAGTAAAAATATTTTAAATTTTTCAAAAGAAAAATCAGAAAAGAACTCTGAAAGGATCGAAAGAAAATTGCCTGAAACGGACATCGGATTAAGATGCGATGTTAAAGTTTATTTCAGTGATTTAATTTTTATTGTATAAAATCATATCAAAATTAAAATATTATTTCAAAATATTGTAAATATTTTTTAATTTCGTTCATTTTGATGAATTATTTTATAATCATTTATTTGCATATTCCGAGATTATCAGGATTTGCATAAATTTACGGCGGTCACTGTAAAACTTCGTCCAAGACTAATTACTATTTTCTTTAAAGTATTCATCAAAAATTAATTATTTATTCATTAAAAATATTTAATTATTTTAATACATTTTAAATTACGGATAAAACGAGTAAATTATTTTATTAAATTGTGGAAAAATTCAAGAAATCTGATAAATGATGTATTTAAAATTATATCTTATGTTTATTTGAAAGTGTTCAATTGAAACGACATTATACAAAATATAAAATGTTAGAATAATATTAATAGTTAATAATTAATATTAATAATATTAATATTTGTCAATTATATTATATTAATATTAATTATTTAAATTAATATGTACAGAGAAAATCTTCATAACTTCTGTCCAAATTCTAAAAATTCATCGAAAGATATTTGAAAAACAAATTCAGATTAAGAAATAAATTAAGAAGGCACAATAACAATTCTAATGTGGGATCTCTAACCTGGTGACAAAAGAGGAAATCACCGACTGAAATAATTATCTTCAACCGAGAAAATAATCAACCAGGTTCTCAATCAAGAATTGAACCTTCATTCCTCCACCTCCTCTTCCTGCTTTTATACCTCGTGTTCAGCAACCCATTCGACTCGGTAGGTCAGTCTTTCCAGCAATTTTCAGGCGATTTTTTTATCGCTCACTGAGAATCTGAACACACTGTTCGTTGGAGATAAATGAATTAATTCTTTATTAATTAAAACTTTATAAATAATAATTATTAGTTCGTCATTATATAATTTTATAATAATTCCTTTATAAATATAATCTCCAAACACTGGAAACTAACATCGGACTGAGAAGGATTTGCCGACAAGAAACTGTTATTAATAATAATATTGAAAATTAAATGAAATTATGTTTTAATAGTTAGTAATTAAATGAATTAACGGACATAATTAATATTATTAACATAATCGAACTTAAATAACTTGTTTTTAAAATTTTTAATATTATAAATTAAATGAATATGAAAATAAAAACAATTGGACACTTATTTCGAAATTGAAATTTAAAAGTTAACTGTATATTTTTGTTAATTTATAGAGATTTATAAATAATTTATCAATAAGATATTATAATTATATAAATAGAATCTAATATAATATGGATATATTGTCATCAATTAACTTAAATAACATAAATAATACAAAAAATCTATAAATAATAAAATTTTTTAAAACTAAAATTATATTTTTGTACCATCATCGGCTTAAATAGATTTTTAATTCACACAAATTCTGATAGCATAATATAGATTTCAGTAAAATAAAAATAATTAAAAAAATATAATTTTCACTCCATCTTAATGAATGTGCTTTGGCACAGTTTCGATAAACGTTTTCGGTGACAAATCTGCCAAAAACAAAAAAAACAAATCATCAGCTATTAATCATTAAAAATCATTTTATTTGAATATATTTTAAATGCCATCCATTGCATTGCTATTTATCTATTTGTTTATTTATTTATTTTTCTGTTTATACATTCATCCATTCATTCAATCACTCATCCTTTCGTTCGTTCATTCATTCCTCTCCTCTTTCCAATACTTAGGAGGAAAGGTGGGATCTTTATGTTTATTGTAAATTTATTTATAATTTAATAAAATAAGCTTGGAAAAGGTAACCGGATGTAAAGGCTTTGTGGATCTTTTAAGACGGTTTATTAATTAACTGTTATTATTATTATTATTATTATTATTATTATTATTCGTAATGTTAATATATAAACAATTGCTGATATGCAATATTTTGATATAAAAAGAAATGAAAATAACCACGCAAATCCGGAGTCTATCATCAATGATTTCAGACCAGTGTCGGATGCAGATGGGTGGTCTGAAATGATGACGTGCTGAAAATGATTGGACATCAACGTCAACATCATTGATATGGCAATCATTATCATCGTCGTCGTCATCATCATCATCATCGTTATTTATATCACTGCTATCATAGCCACATCATCAATAGTATCACTACTGCAATCTCCATCAAAATCGTTATCATCATCATCAATACTTTTTATTATCGCTATCAACACCACCATCACTATCAATATCATTTGCAACCTAATCGCGAACATTTTGTACTGATATGAACACTAGGTATATATAACATGTATACATATATATATACTAACATTTTATATACTATATATATAAACAATATATGTAATATAAAAATTATATCATACAAAGATGTTTGAATACAAACATTATCGACCGTAATTATTTTCCCAAAGAAAGCGGACGTGGTTTTAAATCTTCCGAAGTGGACTTCAATTTATCTTTTCCAGGATGAAATTCGTGAACGACATTTTTCTATCATTTCATGACTTATTCATTCACCATATAATCGCCGTTTCTTGCAGATTTAACTTGTCATAAATCATCATTATCATTGCCATCGTCACCGTCTTTATTATTATTATTATTATTATTATTACCATTATTATTAATATTATTTTATGGTTTTTTTTGCAGAATAATTTTAAAACATGAAACCATTGGCATGTTAAAGCAATAATTTTTTCGATCAAAAGATTCGTCAGACCAGACACAATAACCAAACTATTCGTGGATAAATTTGCTGTTCGCAATAATTTACGCCGTTATTTTATTCAAATTTTGCTTGTAAATACATTACAAACACCCACGTACATGTATTTTTAACTATTTTTTAGGCCCACGAGAAACAAATCAGACTCGAATTTGGAGGAAAACTTTAAATTAAGTTAATTAATAATTTCACATTTATTGAAAAAAATGTTAATATTTGAAATTCATTTTGAAAAGTATTATCGATGGGTATTTTAATAAGTTAAAGTTAATAAACACAAACACTTAACGATACTCCATTGATTAAATCTTCTGGCAAGTTCTTATTAACTTCTTCCAAAGAATCACAAACATGTATCTCTGTGAAACTGAAAATATGAATTTTTTGATTTGTGTCGTTTTTGTAAAGTTAAATTAAATAAACTGTTAAAACATTCTATGGATTTTCAAACCTTGGGCTGTGTGAATTTCTCAGGCACTCTTTGGCACTCATACGCTTTGCTTAATCTCTTTTGAGCTCTTAACACCCCGGTCAAGATAAATTCCTCCATTTTTTACAACATGTTTTACGAAAGAAAAATGTTTAGATGGGAATTATTTTTAATTTCATCATTAAAACATCAAAGAAATATTTTATTTCATCATTTTTGGCTTTAAATTTAATTCTAAAAGAATTCAGAAAAGGACGGGTTCTTAAAAGATATTAAATTGTTTTAAATTCGCTTTATTTATTTATATAAATAAATAAATTATATATTTATTATATATATTATTATAAATATATATTATTATAAATATATAGAATATAACAAATATATATCATATAAATAAATAAATACATAAAATGTTGCAAACCTTCCTTCATAGGAAAACATTTATTTTGCAATTGTAAAAAATTATTTTCCAAATGTTTCTAAAAAGATAAAATACCTTGAAATATTCCGTGAACGAAAATGAACATTAAACTCCATTCTGTTCTCAAAATTCCTGATATTTCTGGTTGGTAGGATTTCAAAGAAGAGCGTTTTTAAGATTTTCAGATTTATTTCTTTTAATTCAAAGCATCTTGCCAGATTTTTAGAAAGAATTTCTGAAATTAATATCCAAAATATGATTTAATATCAGAAATAACAACATTTTTTAGGTTATTAAAAATTTAAATGTTTATTTAAATTAATTAATTAAAAATTATGGCTTAAATAAAAGTGCCTTTTAATATTAAAGACCAAATATTTAAAATGAGATTTTATTATTATCATTAATTAATTGTTAAGTAATTAAAATTAATAATTAAATCTTATTAGTAATAGAGAAAATTATATCATCCATTTGGATGTGCCTAAACAACTGATTCGAGCGTCAACAACGTTTATTAAGATTAGAAATCTGATTATTATTTCAAATAATTATTGAAAACTCACGTAATAAAAGATTATTAAATTTTAAAAACTACTTTTAAACCGGATAAAAACATTGAAGGATTTTAAGTTTGACGGGTTAAATTATTTCATGAAGGGTTAATGCCGGTCACTTTCTTGTTTCTTGCGACTTATAGTAAATATAAAATTAAATTTACGTCTATATAATGCACAATAAATAATAATATTATATTAATATATATAAATATAATGTATAAATATAAATAATAAATATTTTGTGAATAATTAAATTTAGTATTGTACCTATAATTATGTCAATTAGTTATTACATAATGAATAATGATTTACGATTCTATTTGATTAAACAAATCAGAATTCGTGCCCTTTTGTAATTCGATTTAGAGGAAGACTGATCACTGAATTGTTTCAATTTCATTTTAAAATAATAATAATAGTAATAATAACAATAATAATAATAATAGAAGTAAGTAATAATAATAATAATTAATTTTTAATAGTATTACATACGGTATTATAATTAAATTATGATAAATTGAAAATAATTTCAACATTATATTATAACAAAATTCAATAAAAACACAGTTCAGTTCAAATTTACGATGACGGTCACGTGGGGTCAACATTCCATTCTCGCGGTCGAATCCCGGTTTGCTTGGCTGTTGACCTTTGACCTTTCGAGCGCCTGTTGACCTTCGGAGAATATTTATGTAATGACATCCATGCCTTAGACTTCACTTTTTTTGATAATTATTTATATTTAATAATTGAATTTAGTTGTTAAATTTAATGAATAATATTTAAATTTAATGACTATTATTTAAATTTACTTATTATTATTTAAATTTAATTATTATTATTTAAATTTAATTATTTTGCTAACTTGAAAAATCTTCAGCGAATTATTTTGACAAGAGACCAGAGTTTAATGGAAATTATCTCCGCATTTGTTGTTGAAGCGTCTCTAATCATTAGTTAAATATTATAAATATACGATTTAAATATTTAATTTACAGATATAATTTTATTTTATTTGGAAAAAAACTTTAAATGTAAATCTCGACATTTCAAACAAATGTAAAATGTAATTTCTATCCTTTTCGATGATCCATTTTTATTTTTATTCCTACAAAACCAAATATTATAAATTTGATGGATATTTTCAAAACTATTATGATACTGAATTCGACTTAATTAAATTTAATTACATTTAAAAATAATTAGTCAAGAAAACGACGAAAACGTTATTATATTTTACTAAAAGCTCGAAATATCATTTGCAGGTGAAGTCTGAAAATACATTTTCACCCAAAAACACGTGAAAGTCAATGAATAATTGAAGCGAAAAACAAGATCCTTGGAAATACGTTTTCCATTTGAGACCAATTTATCTGGATGTTGGTAGGGAAACAAATTGGTGGGAAAAAAGTTCAGACCTAGAAAACATTTCGTGGTTTTGAAAAGCGAACGCAGGAAAGAAATTGAAAGCTCAAAAAGAGGAGACCAAAAAATGTGGCTTTTAATATTATGATTATTATTATAATATTATGATTATTATTATTATTATGATATGAGATTTTGTTACTAATATTAATTACTATTTGATTTTTAAAAGATTTTTTTTAACCTCAACGTCGGAGAAAATCAGAAAATCTTAACTTAAATCAACTTTTACGTGAAGTAAGTAGGAAAAGTGGTCCTACACTTTCACGTTCCGCGCATACGATGAACAAAAATGAAACAGAGTTCATAGTTCAAAGCTCAAAGTTCAAAGTTCAAAGTTTAAGATCGTCCTCATTCGAAAGAAGTTTCAATCATCTGCACTCATTTGACACCTCAATGTCTCAACAAGCAACAACTTTGCCGGAAGTTGCGAACGAAGTTGATTTGTGGTTGCAATTTCATGAATTAATAATAATAATAATAATAATAATAATAATAATAATTATTATTATTATTATTATTATTATGATAGTTATAATAATTAATAATAGTAATAATAATAATATTAACAATAATAATAATAACAGTATTAATAATATTAACGTTTCTAAATATAATTGTTTTAGAAGGACAAACATGAACAACGAATGACAGATTGTCTGCTGGACTAATTATGAACTGCAATCAATCAACACTCGCCATTGGTTGGTGGTTGGAATTAAATTTAAGATTGAAAATTGTGAATAATTAATAAAAAATATTTTAATAAAAAATATTAATTTTATTATTTTAATTTTATTATTATTATTATTTTAATAAAAAATATTTTAATAAAAATAATTAATTTCATGTTCAACAAGGCAAATATCCATCGAAATATAAACATGAAAAATGAAATTGTTACGAAATTAATCGAATTGCCTTTGAAGCTGAATTCTTGTAATTCTTGTTGTTGAAGTCGTCCAACAAGTTAGTGCTTTTAAGATATTATTAAAGCTATAATATTGATATAATTAATATAATAACACGATTTAATTAATTACTATAATTAAATATATAATTATAATTACTTTATAATATAATTATTTTATATTTTTGATGTTATAATTATAATTATACATTTTAAATAAGGAATTTAATTTTTTATTTATTATATAATAATATTATCATTAATATATAGTAATAATTAATATCATATAATAATATTTATACAATTCATTATTATTATTATTATCATTTTATTATTATCAATTTCATAATTAGCAAAATTTAAATATGGAATTTAATTTTTAGTTTGAAAATTAAATGAGTTCCTAGCTTTGCTCAAATGAAGCCAATAAGGAGGACATAAGCAAGAAATAAAAAATAATTTCAAACATTCTTCAATAATCTTCAATTATCCATCCTTATATTCAGCACTGATATTCAGCTGCCATCAGCAGCACAAATCAAATAAATATAATTTTAATATTAAATAGTTATTAATTTATTAATTTGTATTAATTAAGCGATTAAAATTCCTAGCGTAGATTCTCAACAATTAAACAAACGTAAACAAATTTGTTTACCTCGTAATTAAGTTTTTAAATTTTTGTTTTGAACGAATTCATTAATTAAAAACAGTCCGAGTACAAAAAAAAGCTTATTTCTGCTGCACTCGTTGACCCGGAATCGTCTTCTATTTCAAAGGTCAACATCATCATCACCACTACCACCATAATCATCATCATCATCATCGTCATGTCAACACCGAAAGCTCGATGAACTCGGATGGAAAAATATTTCTTGAGAGGGATCAGGAAGACCATATGTCTGGAGGACCAGATAACTGACACAAAATAGTTTGGATGATGATGACGATCATGATGACGATCATGATGATGATGATGACGACGACGACGATATTGATAATGGCAATGACAATAAAGATGATTATTAAAAATGCGTATTTGTGGATTATCATTTGCTTCCTTTTAGTTCGATTCCAATTCAAAACATTGAAAAGTAACTGTTGAAAATCTTGGATCACTTCTAATCCTGTCTTCGATTCTCTTAATAAACGTCAACTTTGCACTCGGAGTTCTTTTCGAGAGAAGCAAAAGTAAAGTCGGAGAACGTTTGTGTTTCTACGGAGCAGGAAAATCCTTTCTTGAGACTGGAAACGAAATTAAACTCAGAAAGTATATACATGTTTATATATGATTTTCAGGGCCGGTCTGTTTAGCGGAAGCATGCGCTTCCTTAAGACTGATCCTATGAGTTTATTTTGTATTTTAAGTTCATTTGTACATAATGTACATAATTGTTTGTTTAATAATTTCATAAACTCAAAAAAGTTTCATTCTGTACCGTGGAATGTTTCCTTTCGAGACAATGTTTCCTCGTTTGATATTCAATTCTTTTCTCTCTAAACTGGAAAATTTAACGCATCTGACATCTATCTTGTGGATTGTTTTTGCCAGTTCTGCCATCTATCGCCTCTAATTATCTGATGTTATATCTGTCGCTTCAACCAAAATTTCTGTTTTAATTTCGAACGCGCTGGACAAAGAGTCTCTTATTTGTCTCCATCTGTCTCTTTCATGGAAGCATTATTCAATTTCGTCACGTTTTTGCGAAGTTTTCCTCTGGTTGATTTCAATCAACTTATCAGTTTTTTTTTGTTTTTTATTTCTTGTCTATTTAATATAATATTCAGTTCAACATCTTTGACATGTTAGGCGTAAATTTTGCCTTTTGAATTTATTTATTCCTTTGCGTTGCATTTTCGTCCTCAGATTTCTTCTGCTTTTCGAACAATTTTCGAAAAAATGAAACCGTAAAAGTTCAACGATAATTTCTTTTTTTAATTTCACAATTGGCCTCTTTCCTACTTTAAACTTTTCGGTTTCGGTTTTGGTTTGTAACTTTCAAGTTATTTTCAAACTTTCAAGTAATAACTTCAAAAGAAACGAAAATAACTGAATTCGACGCTGAAATTGCTGTTGACAGAATTTCAAATATAATTTTCCAACGAGACATTGAAAAGCAAATGTTGTTCTTAATGGTAATTTTGTTACTTTAGTTTGGACAAGAAATAAATTATGAGTCCTTTATAATTATCAATAATATATAATACATTTTTATGATTTTAGTTTTAAAAATAATGACGTAACTCTGATGACGTAATGACTCTTCTATTCTTATTGCATGACCGTCCACAAATAAGTTTATTTTTAATGAAATAAAAATAAAGGAGAAATAAATTACATAATAAGAATTCAAATAAATTTATTTTAATATATTATGTTATAAATAACGAACATTATATCATTATTAATATATTATTATCGTTAAATTAAAAGCAATATAGTTGTCGTTATTTCGGTGAATACGTCAAAGAACAGTAAAATAATTTATAAAATATAATTTCGTGAATATAATTTAATAAATTAAACAATTCTAGTAAACCGCTTACATCACAGATAGCTATCCCCGGTATTGGTTGTTAGATTTTATGTAATTGTTTATTTATTTATTTATTTATTTATTTATTATATTAATTTAACAATTATTAATAGCTATTTGATAATAATTTTGGTATATTACAATAAATTTTTTATAAAAGTGGGTGCATAAATATAGCCCCTCACAAATTCCCAAGAAGAAAGGTTCTCGAAATTCTATTACATTTCAAATGAGACGGGATTTTGGATCACTTTGACTATAAAAGACATTTTCAAGCTTTTAATAAATGTATATATATTACATTAATATAATATAATATAATATATAATATAATATAATTATAATATAATATAATATAATATAATATAATATAATATATAATATAATATAATATAATATAATATAATATAATATAATATAATATAATATAATATAATATAATATAATATAATATAATATAATATAATATAATATAATATAATATAATATAATATAATATAATATAATATAATATAATATAATATAATATAATATAATATAATATATGTGTAATTGTAAATAGCTTAACAGTTAAATAAACCATAGTTATGGTTATGAATTAATTTTTAACGCACATTTACAGATCAAGTAAGAAAAAAACGAAGAACTTTTGAATGAGGAAATACAAACGATAAATCATTTTTGAATTATAAATATTATTTACAAATATTTTCTAAATTCTAAATATTCTTTTATCATTTTTTAATTTTAATTTTATATATTTTAAATATCAATTTTACTATTTTATAATCAATTAATTCAAAGGCCAATGAAAATCTTTCCGTTGAAATTCCAAAAGATAGTAAAACCGGGAAAAATGTAAAGGAATCTCCAAATTCTGGCTTCGTATCGACCTCGCGGTCAAAGGTTAAAGTTCACAGGTTAAGGTTGATTCCCTTCAGTTGATTAATTAACTTTTACTTTCAAAGAAAGAGTTCATTTCTGAAGCGTCATTGAATTTAGGGATGAATTTTCATCTCATTTTATCAACTTTGAGTAAATAAACCGATATTAATGAGTATAAAATTAATATGGAATATTTAACAATTAAAAACAGTAATATTAAAAAAATTTACATAAAATATTAAACAATTATTTTACATAAAATATTAAACAATTATTTTACATAAAATATTAAACAATTATTTTACATAAAATATTAAACAATTATTCAATAATTCGATTCATTCAATGACGAATGTCAAATGAAATCAATGCATAACTTGTTTTTGTATTTTCCTCAAAGTGGGTGTAGATACTTCCCCGGTCTTTCTGAATGAATGAGTTTCTAAGAAAAGCAGTTGAATGCTATCGATCGATTTATACCTAAGACGTAATGGTTTTATTATGACATTTATTATGACATTTATTATGATGCCTCATCGTGGCACAATATTATTTAGAAGCAATGGTTGTTACATTGTCTTTTGTCATGGCTTTCTATGGTGACTGCCACATGAATTGGGCCTCAAAGTGTCAACCAGTAGTAGGAGGACAATACAAAGATGGTCGCAAGCAATTCTTGTTCTGCAAGTCACGTAATAAAATAAACTTAGCTGTCAAGAACAACTTAGTTCTTCGCTTGAATCTCTGATGCCGTTCTGATCTAAAACAGCCAAATAAATTAAAGTCTGCTGAGTAATAGTTTTTTTTTAAATTAGTTTTGTTTAATATATTGAAATAATATATTGAAAATAACCTTGAATTATTAAAATATAAAGTGTTTTTTTTTTATTTTATCGTAAAACAGCGTCTAAGGTCATTAAAATAAAACATGGATGGCACGAATTCAGAAGATTTCGTGAAGAAAGGTGAATTTAAATTTAAATTGTTTTGAAATTTGAAATTAAAAATCTTTTTTCATGGTTTATTATATATTAATTATTTGTTTATTTGTTATTATTTCGCACTCATTATTGGATTTTTTACGAAAGTCAATTGCGCAATATTCATAAGATGAAAGCTGGTAATTCCAAGAAATAAAAATAAATATTTTTCTGAAATTATAAAATCAATGAATCGATATTCAAAGGCAGAATTCAAGGACCTATTCCGGTTTATGAGGGATCGTACATCCCTGACCCAGATTTCCAGGGAATCGACCCCTTACCGGAAGTACATCCGTCAACGATTGTTTATCCTAGGCTTCCACCAACGGGTAGTTGAAACTCATCGTCGTCATCCTCATCATCATCGTCATCGTCGTCGTCGTCATCGTCACCTTTCGTCGTCAACAACCACAGAACATCATCATCATAATCGCCTCATTAATATGAAATCTCTGACCCGTGATCGATCGTCCCGAAGCAGCTTTCTGGTCATTATTCAAAATTAAACATTTTTCTGAGAATAACATGAAAACCCGTTAATACCCGCGTGGTGGTTTTTTTTAAATTCAAAATAAAAAAAAATCCTTTTAAAATTATTTTGCGAAAAAGTTAACATCAGCGATATTATTATAAACATGTAATAATAATAATAATAATAATAATAATGAAATTAAATATTTGTTTCCTTTTAAAAAATTGTACCGCTGTGGATTTTACTGACGTAAATCATTTCACAAGCACATCTGTTATTTCCATGGATAATAAATAATTACAAATAAATACAAATAATAACTGATTAATTATTAAATTAATTTCCTGCAATTCACTACTTTCAAAAAGTTATATACATTCCTTCTTTCATTCATTCATTCTTTCATTTATTCTCTCATTCATTCATTCATTCGTTCATTCATTGAATGATTTGAATGCACTGAGTGCATTGACACTCTCCTGCGGACCATTTCGTGACATTCTTCTTGGGTGGAAATGATATTAATCATTTTCATAAAAAAAATTAGTTGCACTAGAAGGCTTAGAATTATATATTTCGGAATGACAACAACAACAACAACAACAATAACAACAATAATAATAATAATAATAATAATAATAATAATAATAATAATAATAATAATAATAATAATAATAATAATAATAATAATAAACTTTATGGTTATGATTTGTGTGCAAAATTGTATCGAAGAATTCTACGACAATCAGAAGGTTGTTGTTTTTTTTTTGTTTTCAATAATTTCTCCGAAATATTAATTTTGCTGCTTTGAATCAATAAAGACATTTGCCATCATTGAAAATAATAAATTTAAAGAATTTTGGAATTTGTTTACATTTGTTCATTGGTTCCTATTTGCAAAGTCTGTCCTTGAAACCCACATAAAGACTTTTCGACATCTGTTTGACTTCATTTTACAATTACAAATTCAAGTCGTAACCGGTCAACCGTCACCCTCTCAACCGTTGGACCGTGAAGCGATCTCGGCGAGAACAAGTGCCCCTCCGAAGCCAACCGTGGATCCACCATGGCCACCACCACCACCACTGGCCATCAAAGGCAACGTCCAAGACCACGTCAAACCTTTTCGTTGGACTCCGGACCAAGGAGCCGCTGATAGGCTGCAGGTCGGTGACGTCACTTCAAGGACACTTGGTGACGTCATGATACCGAGAATGAATCCATCCAATCCTTCTCCTCTTGGCATTAGTTAACTTCAGTTACTTTTGTTTAATTTTCAAGAATTTAATCGATTATTTGAATTAATTTTATATTAAATTGCTTTTTAGTCAGGGTTGAATGATTGAGAACTCTAACTAAACACTATACTGTACACAGTATACTTTAACCTCTGGCGATGTTATTTCAACCAGGTAATCCAGGTTTGGCTTTGTTGATGGAGACTCCAACACTGCCCAACGTACCTGCCGGATTGACACGCTTGACTCGAGTCAATAAAATTTACATCGACCGCTTCGATGATAAATGCAAAGGCAAAAATAATAATATTTCAACAATATTTATTAAAGGCAGCTTATTATTAGCTTTCGAGGATTAATTAAAATTATTTAATCTTATTTTTGACAAAGGTCAGTCTTAAGGAAGCACATAACAATTTATTTATATCTAATTATTCTGTAATTGATGTCTAATTAATTGTTAATAAATTTACAAATATTTAATAAATATTACAAAATAATTATGTTTTACAGCAAGGGGGTTTTCATTACACAAGTACATGGTCCTGAATGATTCAGGTTATCGGATGTTTACGGCTCTGGAAGGTTTTAAACATTTTAAATATTTTTAACGAATAAAGCCAAAATTGTGGAATAATCTTTAAGAAAAATAAACAAACAAACAAACAATTTAACAAACATAAATTGCTTTCTAAACGATGAAAATAATTTAATTTTCCACAAAGAACATTTTGCCTGGAAAAAATTCGGGAGCGGATGCCAGCAGAGATTGATTCTTCGTTTCGTTGATGAGGAAGGAAAAGTGAGTTGGATGCGGTTTTTAATTTCAATTATTTACAATTATAATCATAATTATCGTAGTTAATTGCCGATAATTATTTATTAAATTGTCAATAATTAGTCGCAAGTGTTAGCAGTTGCTGACTATACTTTTTAATATTATAATATTGTTACATATGTTACTTATTATAATTATAATTATCATTGCTCCTAAACAAATTATAGTTGTTTATTGTCTCTCAATGATAAACATTCCTTTGAAATCATTTCATAAAAAAACGCTCGTGATTTTGAATTATGCTGGTATTATTCAAAAATCTTCTAAGTTTATTGTTAACCACGCGCGGCCTTCCTATTCAGAATTATTGTTATGTAATTTATCATATTATTATTATTGTTATATATTGTTTATACTCCGTTGTGTATGGGAATTGACATCTATTAACAGATATTTATGATTTTAAATTTTAAAAATCACTTCTCAAAACGAAAATTGTCCAATCCAGGAGCTGATAAGGGCGACAAAGGAATTGACGTTTTCAGATTGTGAAATACTCGTCGAAGCTGCTGTCGGCGAAGTCTGCGGCTACGTGAGGAAAACGTGAGCATTTCAAGTTTCTTTGGCGTCCACTTTCATGTCTTTGTTATCATCCGAGCAGACGGATTCGGGAAAGGAAGGGGTTGGGGCCTAGGATGGACCTATGCCCTGCCTTGCTACTCTGAAAAGGTTTTAGGAACGGTTACCGAATTCGGGGGACGGATTTTATCTTTAACTTTAATATATTTTTTGTCTTATTTTTACATTTTCCTCCGTCGTCCTGCCTTACTTTTTATTGTGCTCCCCGCCAAAATATTGCGGATCGGCCACTACTACTCTCAAGCTTTGATCGAACACATGATGAAGAGGCTGCTGTTTTCATCTCCATGTATTTACGCACATATGCGCCCATTTGATAACGTGTTGATTAAATATGTTTGCTTAATTTTCGTGATTTATCATCGACCGATGATCTGAAATACGGTGTAATAAATTCGTGATAAACAGGCATGTGCTTCAACTATTAGCGCATCGGCCAAATTTATCATCGAATCCGAATAGAGACTAAAAGATTTATGACTTTAAATGTTTAAAAAATGTTTATTCAAGTAGCGTTATCATTAATTTAATTATTCGTTACATTAATTATTCATGACATTAGCCACTTGAGCCATCTCTGAGATTTAGTCACGAATAAAAGCAACAAGGAATCCTTAAAGTAGAAAAATCACATTTTTAATCACTTGAAACACTTGAAAACAAAATGAGATAATCCGATTTAATAAATTTTGCAGAAATCATGGATGTGCTGTTCTGAACTCAAACAAAGACACCATGTTGACGATAAGAGACGCTATGGTGCCATTTTGTATTTGTGGTAGCTTCGTTTCGGAGGTTCGGTTGTTCATTCTTTCTGTCCTTACTTCTTATAATCCCTCGTTCAATCATTCATTGCTTGCAAAAAATAAAAGCTGGTCGCTGCTTTCACATCGGCATGGGATTTGTTTGAGTGTGCTTGTTTCGAGAAAAATTCTGCTATTAATAGTATAATATTCTGGTAAATATTTTCTGTTGTTATGTTATTAATCAGTTCAGCTGCTTAACCCTTCAGAATTCCAAAGCACTTAAATTCTTGTGATTTAATTCGATTTGTGCGCAGTTACAAAATGAATTAAATGCGATAACGATAGAGATTGTTTCCATCTCCAGGTGATCGGCATGGACGGGTCGATAGTTGGCAGGACGGAAATCGAACATTCTAGCAACCAATCCTCCGTAACCTGTTTGTTTTAATGTCATTGAAACCATAATCAACTAACTTGATTAATATTCAACATTTACCAAAAAATTCACTCGATTCAGTTCCAAAAGACCTGGACTTCCGAATGAAGGCTGTATTACTCAGCTTCACAATTTTAAGTCAAAGCTAAATCCATGGTAATTTTTTTTATGTTTATGGTGGTGACATTTAAAGTTATTTAGCAAATTAGTACTTCACTATCGATATTGATTGCCAGGCATCTCTTATGCTAACAGATTGACCATAAAATATTCTTTCATTGCAGAACTTTGTCTAACCACACACCAGAAAAATTTGGAATTTTAGCAACCACGATCGTCCTCTAGAGTTTTATTTCTTAGATTCTTCATTATAAGACTCAGACACTGACAGCTATTTGGTCTTAAGCTCACTATTAGTAATTGGTAAAAACCAGACTCAGACACTGACAGCTATTTGGTCTTAAGCTCACTATTAGTAATTGGTAAAAACCATGCTGTTAACTATTTAGATTTGAACTGGTACTACCTTGGACTAATCTTAATCTTAATCTTAGGTACTCATTCGACTTTATTTTGATGACATAGTAAAACAAAAACAGTGTCATTGGTCGTCGTTATTCATTTAAATACAGGTGAATTCCCCCATCAAAACTCGCAAACAGCCAAACAAAACAAAATGAGCCGGCACGAAAGTTAATAAATAATATTTCAACAAGGAATTTCTAATTTGAGGACCGACCAATCGGGGAGATGTACTTGCATGGGAGAGGTCTCATTTGCAGGGCTGTTGAATGCAAATCAGAGCGAGCCGTCGCTTTGGAATTGGACCGGCTAGCCGATCGGATTCGAAGCCGTGAACGCCCCTCGCAAAAACTCTGAAAACGACGGTGACAATCCCGAGGGGATTAATCGAGGTGACTGAGAGAAAAATAAATAAAAAGCAATTCTTTTTAAAGATGAAAAGCAACAAAAAGTTAATAATAAATTAATAGTTTAAAAGTAAAGTGAAGAACGCTTTGTGTTAATGCATGCGTCGTGAAGACTAGTCGACATATTTGCACGTCAGGGGGGCACAACCTCGCCCGGACCGGGCCGACTCGTCCGTGCGATTCCGATAAGGTCATAAAAATATCGACTTTGAAAAAAAATAGGTAATCCAATCCGACAAATTCCCCTGGAATCTCTTAGTTTTTCGATTTCATAACTATCGAGAACTTCAATAGTGACGGCAATGACTGACGGGTGGTTAAAAATAAGCGAATGTGCAAGTCGTGTCCGTTCGTTAATGTTGATAATAGACCGATTAGTTACAAGAACCAAATTCGCGATCTCCCTATCGTCAAATCCTGCATCTTTGGCACTAAATTCATTGCAGGAGATTGATTTTTCATGGCAGACAAATGTCCAACAAGCAAAAGAATCTTCTGAAAACATAAAATAATCAACATCTCGACCCGGACGAATCCGGCAACAACGACCGTATAATAAATTTATCGTCTTTTGATCTGACATTATATATGGAATGCAAACAAACTTAGCAACGTCTGTAAATAGCAGGATGTCGGCAATAGAGACACTACGCCTAATTCTATGCGTGACGTGGCATGTCGAACGTGTTGAAGCTTCGAGAAGTCTTTTGAGGAGTAAAATTCATGACTTTTGTTACTGAAATAGAGGCATGTTAAACTTCAAAATCCTAAAATCCATCAAATGCTCGATCGCATGTCTCATTCCAAAAGCAAAACAAGCAGCTCGTTAAGAAATATCATAACTTATTAAAATGGTAATGTCGACAAATAGGTATAAGTTCACGAGCTTCCGTACCTCCGGCACTACGAGTCTACGCGTACGTCGAGGTGTTCTGCAACCGTCGAAGCACGAAGTTCACTCAACCGAGACGATGCAAAATAAGTGCCGCATCAGTGACAAGCCATTTCGGGGTGAAAGCAAATCACACATTTCGTTTCCGTCTGCCGGCGAACGAAATGCAATTAAAATCGTAAACGTGGCTTCGTCAATTGGCGACCTAGTGAATGCAAGTTCGACTGAGCGAAGAGTAGGTCGTCCTTCATCGAACTACAACTGCCTCCCCCTTTTTAAGAGGCTCTGGAAACAAGCTTGAGGGAAGACATCGAAGGGTAATGCTCTCGTTAAAGAGTAAATCACCAAAGTTTTCGCCGAACGTCGTCACGAGTCCAATTCATTCTAGTAGTTCTTTAGTAGCATGTTCTTCTAAAAAAACAAGTCCTTGGTTGGATCTTCATCCTCCTCCTCCTCCTCCTCCTCCTAAAGTCTCAAAGAAGTCCTTCGTTCACATAGCATCCTGAGGGAAGTCGATGGCGATCCTGCGTGCATCCCTGTAGCCGTAGCTCTCGGGGATGTGAGTCTTTCCGCCGTCGACGCTAGCCATCTTAAGTCGCACGATTTCGTTATTAAGACTTAATTAACACATATTAACACATTATTAACGTAATTAAAATTTCAATGTCCCTTAAAATTAACAGATAATTATTTGAGTTTAATGACCTCTTTGAATATGTTTGTTGAAATTAAAATAATTCATTAAATAAAAGTCTGGTTGATCTTTATAATCCTTTAAAATTACTCACTCCATATTGAAAAGCTGCAAAGCCACGCAAGCTATTTATTTTTTATGGAATTAATGCAACAATTAACATAATTCATATTAATGCATATTAAATTATGTTAATAAGGCTTAGCGTGGTCGCAACCTGTTGGCTTCTCTTCTGCAACTTCTCGGCTTCATTGCAAGTGCTGCTGTGGGCGGGTCTCTTGTTGAAGGAAAGGTCGTGATTGGCCGAACGCTGAGTCGGAACCATCTGCACTTTCTTAGAGTCCCTCGACTCGAGGTCGCCGAGCGATCCTTTGAAGCAACAAAAGCAGACGACATTAGAGACCCAAAGAGATCGATTTCATCTGCCGGCTAAAAGTTTCATTGCAAGAGCCTCAAATTCTCCAAAAAACGTTTTCTGGCACATGAAAAGCTATGCTCTTATAAATTTAAAAATTAACATTTAAAAGAAGAAATAGAAGATGAAAAGAGTGGAGAGGCCACTAACTTTCACATTCTGTTTCATGTTTTAGCATATTTTTTTTCTTTACAAAGATTATTTAATCATATTCCAATAACTCGTTATTACCTTTTTTTAAAAAAACTATCAATCAATGCATGGGTGAGAGCCAGGGAAGAACTGGCTTTCCATACCAATGTTTCCAGTTCTGAGTAGCGGAATGGGCTGATCCTCGTGGGCTTGGCTGGAGAGGTGGCGGTCGATGTGGCGATGCTTCCACTTCTGCTGCTTTCCGGAACCTTCCGGAACGTGGCCGGCCAGGGACAGCGAGGCTCCGACCTTGGAGTCGGTAAAGTTCGTCAGTTCTTGGTATGCGAAAGGTCGCTGCGAGCTGGAAACGTCACTCACGGTAGACGGAGGAACCACGGATTCCGTCTTGAGGGACGCCACGTGTCCGAAGGGATCGATTTTCAGCGGCACGGATTGGTCCAGGAAAGCCGAGCCGGTGGTGGAAGGAACGCCAAAGGATGCGGAGGATGCGAGGGTGTCGGCGTACTTGTGGTTCTCGTAATGCTCCAGTTTTGCTTCTAAGTCGGGATCGATTTACTTCCACATTAAAGCTTACATTTAAACAAATTAAAAGTAGCTATTATTAAATAAAAAACGAAAGTTTATATCGATTGCATCATAAAGACAGCTTTAACTTGTTATCAATTCAAATCGTGAAAGAATCAAGAAAAACTTGGTTAAAAAGTACAAATCATACAGACCTTCAGAGATACTGAGGTTCTTGTAATAGGTAGGAGATGCAGTGATGATGATGCTACTGCTGCAACGACCACTCTTGTTCCTCCTAAAAATCAAAACACGAGGATGGAGAAACATTCCTCCTCTTTCGACACTTTAAACTTTAAAACACGTCCTTCTCGAATCTACTTTCAATACATTCTCCCTGGGGGTCTGCCTCCAGACCAGAAAGATTGCTATAGTTTGCATATAATACTCTATTGGACATTCCCCCACCTAGCACAGACTTTCTTATCCAATTTAGATGCAATAGAAAATTTAAACACTGCCATCCTAAACAGCTTTCAGATCTCTCAAAGTTGTTTTGTAAAATTTCAACATGAGCATTTGTAATTAATAGATATAATTATGATGTTATTTAAATATAAACAAAAATGCCTGTGCTTTGAATCTGACTATTTCTCTGTAATTTTCCAAAGGACTTATTCAATAGGTTAGGTGATGAAACAATTGAAATTCACTCAATCAATAATCCCAGGATGTCCCAATTAGTTATCAAGTTAATTAAGAATCATTTTATTAACTGCATCAAAATAATATCGAGTAATCTGAATAAATCTGGAGCAATTGTAAATAATTAAATATCTGATTAATTATAATTAAATATGTGATTAAAGATTTCTTGGTCCATTCAGTGATGAATAATATCAGTCTTAACGCTTAAAACCCCCGTCAAATAATAAATAGCCCAACTCCTGCCTCGTATCTTGTATTACAACTGTCTCAATTATAAAATGTCTCTCAATTCTGATTCCAATTCACTTGATTGGAAGAGTTTATTTTTTAAACTTTTTTAGTACCAATTAGTAAATATAACCGCAATGAATAATGTAAAAAAGGAATGACTGAGTAGATGAATAACTAATAAAATAAATTGATTGAATGAGAACATAAATTAATATGCAAGAATATTAAATATTTAAATATTATTTTTATTATTATTATTAATATGCAACATTAGGAAAAAAGGAAATCGTCGGACTTGGGTTTGCAGTTGGAGGTCTGAACCGTGGCTTCTTCTTCGTTGTCGTCGTCGTCGTCGAGAATGACGATGACGCTGTGTCCAGTGGAACTCCTTTCCATCTCGAAGCACCTGGAAGACTTCACTTCGCATGTTCCGACGCTGCTCTGAGCGGAAAAATTATTAGACATCTTCGCAGAGAAGCCGTTGTTGTTGTTGTTGTTGCTCTTGTATTTCGAGGCGGCAGAAGGGGAGTTGCCGGAAGGGCGCATCCTTTTCTTGGGCGGAGTGACCACTTTGCTGGAAGTCAATGAGAGGTCGTGTTGTGATTTGGATGTGTTTAAGTGGTTTTTAAAAATAATTGAGACACGAGGAAATAAAAATAGTCATTAAATTTAAGAGATAACTATTGTGATGGCAGAAAAAAAATTTCATAATGAAAATTATTATTATTATTATTATTATTATTATTGCAGTTCATGATGCTCATAATATATAGTAAATGTAAAATAGACTCAGGCATGTTTCCTTCAAGTACACTAATCAACTGATAAGCAGTTGAATATATATATAATATCCCAGCTATTTATAGGAGAAAGATTAAGGTTACATAACAAAACAAATCATTACTAACAATCTCTCAACCCAATTTACCATTTTCATAAAAATATTAGCCACTAACTAATTAACTAATTGTAGTATAAAAACAATCTTAACCCTTAAACCACCAGAACTGACAACAACTGGTTGGTTTTAGCAGAGCATCAGAACAACTAAAGATGGCACCTTCTTCATTGAAAGAAGTGTTGAGCAACAAAGTATTTGGCATCTAAGGTGGATTAATCTCCCTATGTGTATGGTGGGTTTAAGGGTTAAGGATATCTTGAATAGGAGACATCTTAAACTTAATTAGTGACCAATAATATTAAATCCTTACTAATTTGCTATTACTATGTTGTCCAAAATAAATAACATAAAATAATAAATAAGTTCTAGTTCTAATATAACATAACATAACATAATATAATATAATATAATATAATATAATATAATAGTGCCTTAAAATATAACTGAATTCATTTAAAATGACCTACCTTTTGTTGTATCCATCCTTGAACGTAGTGGTATAGGAAGGCGAGGATCTCAGCTGGTTGAGGGGATTCCCGATGCCGTGGTGGGGCGGAAGGGTCCACATGGATGGCATCTTCTGGAAGGAATTGGTGGTCGATGAAGCGTGCTTGGACTTGCTGCCCAGGTGGTTGTTGCCAAGTCGGTTGCTAGGGCCTCCCTTCATTATGGATGAAAAAAAAAATTAAAAACCTTTTATCGTTGAAAATGATTATTCGTCTAAACTAGATAGATTAACAAGGTGACTTATTAATTGCTAACGAGTTAATGTTTTAATTTGTGATGACTAACGAATGAAAATGCAGAAGAGTCAAAATTGTCGACGTTGAAGGTAGACGCCCAGGGTTCATACTGCGAAGCCATGTCGAGGTGATGGGGTAGTCCCCTTTGGTTGCTGGACAGCTGCTGCCAGGCTGGTACCAGGAATTGTTGCTGACCCGACCAATTCTAAAGAAAATCATTTTAATAAAACAATAAGTTTAAGAATTTAATTAATTAGTTAATTTAGCAATGATTTAAGCATCATAAAAATTTGGCTCAAGGCAAAGAGGGTGCTCTCCTCAATCGATCCATATAGGAATGTCTTACCGATGCAATGAGTTGCAGAGTCTGGGGTCTTGCCACAACGGGGACCACGTTGTCCAGTCTCAAGGAATACGTAGGATTAGGAGGGGATGGCAAGTCTGAGAGAGAATGAAATTACAATTTATGAGGGGTCTAACAAGCCGCAAAAACTTTTATAATTTTTGTCAATGATTACTTATTTCATTGAAACTCTAGGAACAAAACAATAAATGGTGATTAAATGCCAAACTAACATAGTCCTGGTTGGAAGTGATCATTGTTGGAAGACTGGTTGGGAATATGCGAGGGAAGGTTGGCCACGTGGGACTGGTACTGATGCGCCTGGTAGGGCACGAACGGGGGTTGCGGTTGGTGGAGCTGGTGGGGCGCGGCCTGGTGGAGGTATTGCATAGGATCGGTCTGGTGGTTAGAGGCGCCGCCGGTCATCATTTGACCAGAATTGAGTGCGTTAAGTTGATTCTTGAAGGTCAGGGTGATGTTCCTGTTGCAAACGTTGGGAAGGATGTTGGTCATGACCCTGATGCCCGGGAAGTTGTTGATATCGTACGGATCCTTCTTCGACTTGCGACACACTTCGATGGCCTGTAGGCTCTGCTTGACTCTGCAGTGATGTAATTGTTAATGTTTTAATTACTAAATACTTAACTAAATAATTCACTGATGATGATGATGATGATGATGACAATGATAAGAACAGTGACATCAAGGTTAAGCTTAATTAAGCTAAGATTGTTTCTAGTTTCAATGTTTCTAACTTTACATGAGTGCTAATTGCTGTTAGCAGTCACATCAGTGACTTGTTTGAATCACTATTGGCATTGCTAGTCTCCTCTCAGTCACTGCACTCTTATTATTTTGTTCCTTTACACTCACAATCATCATAACCAATGACGCATCATCAATTAATTACGTAATTAATTATTTAACTTAATTATCGACAGTGGAGGGCTGAATAAAAATTTAAATGACAGTTACATGTTGCAGTGAGCATAGTCCACCAGGTGGGTCATGGTCTGGAAGGGATGCTCCAGCGCCTCGACCGGGGTTATCCTCCGCTCCTGGTCCAACGCCAGCATGGCCTTCAGGAGGTCGACCAGTTCCAGTCTGTCGGTTTTCTCTGCCACGAGTTCGTTGCCGTCGATGTCGCCGGGGACGTTGATCTGACTCATGTCGTCCAAACAGTTGAAGATGTACTTTCGGGCCTCTTTGGACTTTATTCCGGTTTCCATCTCGTGTTCTTCTGGCGACTGAGCATTATCGTCATGTTATTTTTTTTTAAATACACATGTAAATACAAATGAATGAATATAAATATCATCATTTTCATCATTTTGTTGGACACTTAAACAAAATTAGATGATTCTTGCTATAAAAACGAATTAACACAGTGACAGCAATTATTCAAAAGATCAGAAAGTGCTACCTTAAGCCTCCAAAACGGATAGTGAGTCTCGCAAATCTCCCTGTTGAAGAACCGTTTGGTTTTGGTTGCATTGTTGAGGATATGCTCTGGCGGTAAGCCCTGTGTCTGCGAGATGTACCTGATTTGGTCGTACTCGGACGATCCCGGGTAGAGCGGCCATCCAAGGAACAGCTCCGCTATGACGCAGCCGAGTGACCACATGTCGATGGCCTCGCAGTAAGGAAGACCGAGAAGAATCTCCGGGGCCCTTCCGTGGAAAAAAGGAATTTAATTTTCGTTACTTTTGACAATTTCAATAAATTTAATGTTGAAATGATTTAGATATGATCATTGTTCTCTCCAAAATTAACATTTTCTTTGGTTTATTTCAATTTAGACTTATTAAAATTTTTCTAAGTTCATATTTTTACTTGATTTAAATTTTATTTAATTATGGTTACCTGTAATATCTGGATTGGAGGTAGGTCGAACAGACTGCCTTTGAAACATGGCTTGCTGAACCAAAGTCTATAACTTTCACCCTGTATGGTTGTCTTAGTGGATCAACGAGCATAATGTTCTCAGGTTTTAGATCTGCATGGATCAAGCCCAATGATTTCAGCTTAAGTAAGGCTGTCAGGACTTGTCTTGCAATTGGTCTGATATGTCTCAGTGGAAGAGGTTGAAACTTATTCTGCTTCAGAAAGTCATAAAGATTCTGTTCTAGCATTTCAAAAACCAAACAGGTGTGATTCTTGTGCTTGAAGAACTCATAAGCCCTCACAAAGTTGCAATCATCTGCATCTTCTCTGCCAAGACATCTCAAAATGTTTACCTCAATCTCTCCCTGTCTGGCATAGGAAGGATGGTTCTTTAATATTTTTATGGCAACAATCTCATTAGTTCCTCTTTTCCAGCATTTGACAACTTGGCCAAATGTACCTCTGCCCAAAAACTCCAGCACCTCATAGGCAGCTCCCCCATTCGAGTAAAGAACCTCGTGTTGCAACAGCTGATAGTCCCCGTCGGAATTGGATGAACTCGTCAATTTCTGAGATGTAGTTACAACCTCGTCGTCACTTGAAAGAGTGTAATGCTCTGCATGAATATCATCATGCCTTCTTTTCTTCTGGTGAGACATTTTCAATCTACAAATACAAAGACATATAGTTAAACATAACTAGCTGATATCTAGTTGAATGGCTACGTGATATAAATATCTTTTAAACCCATTTAGGAGCAACGGTATCAGAGAAATATTGTAAAGCGCACTAACTCCTCTGAGGAGACGATCGTGGGCTGGCTTGTTTATTTCCAGTTACGATCATACAAGAGATCTACCAAATATCTCTAACTTAGCAACTAGTGTACTCTTTAGAGAGTATAACAAAAAAACTAAGAAACAATTAATCCTCTAGGCTAGACATTTCCGCCATTTTACATTAACGCAGCCAAATAGCCCATGTAATTATGTTATGTTTAGATAAAGAAGCGTAGCTTCGCATTGGTCAGTACCAAAATGTCATTTATCATAACAATTAAATTAAATGTAAATTAAAAGTTTCCGCTAATGGTGAAAGTTTTAGTAATTATTTTTTATTGCTGAGTTACTATTTTGCTTTAAAAGATTACAATCGCAAAATTTAGACCATAATCAGACCGAATTTAATATTTGATAATTTGAAATTATTATTTAGCAAAATTTAATTAAAAATTATGTTTAATAATTATGCATTACCTCAAGAGAGTGTCCAAATAATTGCGATGGAATCCACCGAAATTTCTAGCTTGATAATAATTTTCTGGCTCCATTTTCCTGCAAAGGACATTATTTTTCTACGATCGATAAAAACCTGATATTGTATTGTAAACCCAATAAAGGAATATCAAATCTATATAATATTTAAATGATGTTTTGGGTGTTGATACTTGCATTAAGGACAGGACTCGAGGAAACATCTAATCCGTTCTAACTTGATGGCGAAATGAATGTTAATACTAAGGGAATGCATACAGCTATTGGAATGAAGGAGCGATTTTATTTTCTAAGCGCTTACGCATATTATGTAAGTTGACTCTTTGTCTCGAAGGCCTATCAATGAGTCACAAATGAAATTGCTTGACTTATGCTTATATTTGCTTGTGTAATGGCTTAGTTATATTTGCTTATGCAATGCGATCATGAGCTAACGGAGATGAAAGTATGAGCAGCAGATATTATGCTACTTAGGAGATAAACCAAAACCATCTCAAAAAGACTGACTTGAAAGGATTAAAGAATTTACTCTATTGGCACTGGATTTGAAACACTCCTATTTAATTCATGTTGGTTAAGTAGATCTATTGAGAGATTTCATTTCTTCCGATGCCTTTAATACCTTCATTCTCAAAGTTTCATAATGCACTCGAAAATATTAATTTTTACAAATTTAATTTTAATAATGTCTAAATATGTATTTAACTGTGGCGTAACATTTTTAACCTTTGAATTTTGCTCATGCCCATTAAAAATTATTGAAGCCAACAGGTTAAATAAGTTATTTAACAAGTTAATATTTAAATCAGTCACATTTAAGCTAACTCCATGGCAACTATATACACTTAAATGCCAGTTATTCAACCTCGATTACCATATTTTTTTTTATAGTAAAAACCATTGCAAAAAAGGAAGCAAAGGACACTTTAGTCAACCTTTGATCTAGTGAAATAATTAAAAGAAATTAAATTAATTTATATAATACTATTGGGAAGTAAATTTTATTTGTTGACCGGAGCAAAAAGTGATTTCTGATTTTATTCAAAATCAAAAGTAATTATACCCATTCCAGCCAAAAGGAATGTTGCATAAATAAAAGTAAAAGACAACTCTTTTCAATCTACTTTTTGACTCTGGAAATCCATGGCAAACTGATAAAACTTTGCTTTTGCCAAACAATTATCTAGAAAATCACCAAAAGAACATTGAAGACTCAGGTTGAGCCCGGATATCCCATACCTACCCCCACAATATAGGGATCCATTGGCGCATGAAAAGGATGCCAAATCAAAATTATTGACTTTTAAGATTTGTGGCTAGTTTACGAGGACAACGACCCGACCGCTTGGGTATTTTTCCGAAATAAGATTGTATCTGCTCACTAAAACTTCCTAGTATTAAAAAAAAAGTTGTCATCAATCGCGTTTTTAACAATAATTAGATGAATTCAATTTTATTAAATCTTCAACAGAAACCTAGTAGTTACCAAGCAACAGGCTCCACCTAACGCAGACATTTTGTTGTGTTTACCTTTTTATTTTTAACGTCTTCGAGATTTATTCTAGACAGTGTTGCAGTCATTTCTGAATTGCTCGGAAATGTCAGCGGTGCGTTGCTTTTATTGATGAGTTTTTGGCCGATTTCTTGTTTGCGTGCCATTTCATTGCTTCAACAAAAATTTCTTTAGAATTTCATGTTTGCTACTAACTTTTATTAATTGGCTTGAATAAATTTACAGTTTTTATAAAAGGTGAAAGAAAATTAAATTTTTATCCTTAGGATATTAACAGTGCCAAGGATTCAGACAATGTCAGAGTTGTGGTAAGATGTCGACCACTGAATGAAACTGAAAAATCATCAGGCTGCTTAATGGTAGTCAAGGTTGGTTGGGGTTTTTGGTCGTCATTATTTCAATGTTATGTAAGCTGTTGTAAGCTTTCAGCTCAAAAAAGAAAGCTTTGCACATAATTAAAGTAATCTATTTTTAATAAAATTGTTTTTACTTCCAATAAGAAATAAATCAAAATAAATCACAGGTTGATGAAAGTTCAGGAGCAATTACTGTTGATGTTCCAAATGCAGACAAAGCTTCTGATCCTCCAAGAACATTTACTTTTGATACAGTGTTTGGTCAAAACTGCAAACAAGTGGACATCTACAATGAAGTTGCCAGACCTATTGTTGAATGTGTACTAGAAGGGTACAATGGTCTGTTGGGTTTTGGATATAAATATAGATTTAAATAAATAAATAAATACATTTTGGATATAAATATAGATAGCATATTCTTGAAAGTAAATTTATTGTAAGATTCATGAAAGATTATTAAGTCCAATACATTTGTAATATTGATAGAATACTGAATGAATACTTTAGATTGCTGATATTTGTTTATCATTTGTGTCAAAGATTGTCCATTAGAGAGAGGGAACAAGGTATCTTATATCACTATATCATGTGGTATCAGCACCATAAGATTTAATCCAAATTTAGAAAATATTAAGAAATTGATAGTCCACTTTCTACTGGCTTCAGGAACCATCTTTGCATACGGACAGACCGGAACTGGGAAAACTTTCACAATGGAAGGCGTGAGGGACGTGCCAGAGTTGAGGGGCATCATTCCAAACTCTTTCGCCCACGTCTTTGGTGCCATCGCCAAATCTGTTGATGATGTGAGGTAAGAGATAAACAGGATTTCCTTTAATAACTTTGGCTTGAGAGTTGAAGCATTTTTCCCATTTTAGTGTTTTTCTTAATCTTAATTTTAAAAATTGTATTACCAAATCAATACAAAATGGAAAGTTTTATTTCTTTATTTTATTTTATTAATTAACTAGCATTATCATAAATAATTGGCATTTCAATCTCTGGTAATTTATCAATTGTCGATTTTTTTATTCAAGATTCTTGGTGAGAGTTTCCTATTTGGAAATCTATAATGAGGAAGTAAGGAACCTCTTGGGAAAAGATCAGACTCAACACTTGGAGGTTCCACTTGACTTTCCTAGTTTCATTATTATTTGTTATTGTCGATAAAATCTTTAAAATCCTTTATTCTTAAAATCTTTTTCTATTCTATTAGAAAATAATATTTTAATACTAGCTATAATTCAAACAGCCAAAGAAAAAAACTTTGTAAATTGAAATAAAAGTGTAAATCACAAAAATTAATTCCAAGGTAAAAGAAAGACCAGATGTTGGTGTTTATGTGAAAGATCTGCTGCCAATAGTGGTAAACAATGCAGACGACATGGACAGGATGATGACCATTGGAAACAAGAACAGTAGGAATTCATTTTCTTGATTTATTAATAAAATGAATTTTACCAATCTATTATTTATTCATTTTACCTGGATTCAGAATTTACCTGAAATTTTAAATGGACCCAACAGGTGAAAACTCAATTCAAAAGCTATTGAAGACTAAAATTACATACTAATTATAAAATTACAATGAATTACCAAATTAATAATTGAATTACAAAAAGTCCTGTGCCATTTGCTTGCTCAGGAGCTGTTGGAGCCACAAACATGAATGCACACAGTTCAAGGTCGCATGCCATTTTCACGGTCACGGTTGAATGCAGCGACACAGGACCAGATGGAAAAACCAGGCTGAGAGTTGGAAAACTTCACCTGGTCGATCTTGCGGTCGGTTGCCATTTTTATTTAATAATAACAAATATATAAATAAACAAATAAACAATGGAGCTGTTATGGTTTTGCTTTGATTTTGGAAATGGAATTGTTGAGTGTGATTATAGATGTTATAAATACTTTTAAAAATTGTAAATTATTGATCCTTAATTATTATAAATAATAATAATTGATTAATATTTATAATAATTTAACTTAAAATATATCTTGATATGCCGGGTTTAAATTATGTCCAAGATAATCACAGATGAATTATCACAACTAGTATGTAGCATATAAAAACATATACACAATCTTTGTTTTGATTTCACCAGGGATCAGAGAGGCAGTCAAAGACGGGTGCCACAGGACAGCGCTTGAAAGAGGCCACCAAGATCAACTTGTCCCTCTCGACGCTAGGCAACGTCATATCGGCTCTTGTAGATGGAAAGAGCACCCACATACCTTACAGGAATTCAAAACTCACTCGTCTGCTTCAGGACAGTCTTGGCGGGAATTCAAAGACCGTCATGGTGATTTAGAGAGATATGTTGCTTTTGTGACTAGAAAAATTATATTTAAATTTCCTTTTTCTCATCTTTTCTGATTCTTTGTTTGTGGTTTGAATGATTTATTGATTTTGACGCTTAAACTTAAACAGAGGAAAGTTTGTTAATGAACCAGCTCGCTTGTTTATTAATATCAATTAATGAAAGTTAATAAAATTGTACCCCTTAACTGCCTAATTGCTTAAGTGAAGACCAAAGTGGAGTTGTTGCCTTGTTGTGATAATAATCTCTTCTACCCTTTCTTGTCCACAACTTCTCGTACTAGCAATATTAATCAATAAATCAATAACATTCCACTTGAGCCTCTGCCTCATTTCAGGTGGCCAACATCGGACCAGCAGACTACAACTTCGACGAAACCATAAGCACTCTGAGATACGCCAATAGGGCCAAGAACATCAAGAACAACGCCAGAGTCAACGAAGATCCAAAGGATGCCCTCCTGAGGCAGTACCAGAAGGAAATTGAAGAACTCAGGAGGCAATTGGAACAAGGAGGAGTCGGACCGGATGGAAGCGACGGAGAAAAGGAAGGTGGACATTTTTTTTTTGACTTATGTTTGACATTTGTTATTTTTTATCTTCCTAATTGGTGTGTTGTCTGCTGTTTATTTTCAAAGTTGTTGGTAACTAAAGATGTAATGGAGACTTATAATAATTTTGAGAATTTTGATTTGTTTGTTTGTGCAACTAAAAATAAACAAATATATTTGTTAACAAAAAATTCTCCATATTTTTATTTTAACAGATGAAGGAACAGGCCAAAAGAAAGGTAACAGAAACAAAATTGATTCCATGATTTAAAATGATAAGTCCAAGACTTATTTAAATAACTAATATCTGGTCATAATCATGCAATAAATTGTAATTAATCACAATTAAATAAGAATTAATAAAATTAATTTCACCAAACATTTAAAGGCAAGAAACAGAAAGGTCTGTCAAAGGAGAAAATGCAGCAAATTCAGGAAGAAATTGAGAAGGACAGAAAGATGTTGGAGAGTCAAATCGACATGGCAGAGAAAGAGAAGAAAAGAATCGCCGATGATCTGGCAAAGAAGGAGGCCAAGCTCCATGCAGCCCAGTAAGATGTTTATGATAACTATTATTATTAATGTTATTATTATTATTATTGTCATCTTCATCATTAACATTGCATCATTATTATTATAGTTGTAATTATTACGTAAACATTAAGGTTTTTTTTGGCACATTTGTTCAAGATGAAAATTGTTGATTGAAGTTCTTAAAAATGATTTACTTAATAAATATTCATACCTTACACTAACACAATAAAGATATTTAATTAATAACATGTATTCATTAAGCAATAGCATTTTATAAATGGATTAATAAAATAAAATGTGAAATCAATGAAAATAAAGACTGGAACAAGACGAGTTGAAGCAGAGGCTGCAAGTGATCGAAAAAAGGATCATCGTTGGTGGCGAGAACCTCCTTGAAAAGGCAGAGGAGCAGGAGAGGCTGCTCGAGGAAAGTGCCAAAGAGTTGGAGGATCGCAAGAGGAAAGCAGAACAACTGCACAGAGCATTGGAGGAAAAAGAAGTTTGTTTGAGGATGATTTGCATTTCTTTCTTGTTTCGTTGATAATAGTAATATTATAATATATTGGTGGCCAATATTACAATATATTGATAGCCAATATTATAATATATTGATAGCCAATGTTATAATAATATGATACCATAGCCAATATTATAATAATATAATATCATAGCCAATATTATAATAATATAATATCATAGCCAATATTATAATGTAATTCTGTGTTTATTCCCAGTATGGGTTCCCATCAACAATGAATGCCAAACGGTCCTGCAAAAATTTATTTTTGGATTTTTTTTGCTCAGATGTTTACTGTGTTTTTTTGTCATCACATTAAATCAATATCGTAGCATGTTCTTTTCTGAATTGCTTTTAAACTAACAATTGAAATATGCAATCCTGATTTAGATATTTCTTCATGGTCGTTTAAAAATGCATGGTAAGAAAACTAAAATCATCTTTTAATAGGCAGAGAGGTTGGACATTGAGGAAAAGTATTCAAGTCTACAAGAAGAAATTGCAGGCAAAACCAAAAAACTCAAGAAAGTGTGGACCCTCTATACACAGGCTAAATCTGAGGTTTATCAACATTTTACAATTAATTAATTAAATTGTTGTTGTTAAATTATATTAATTTATTTCTTAACAATTTATTTCTTAACGACTCGTATGTCCTAACTAGCAGATGTAATTTGTTAGCTGACAGACATCCAACAGGAGCATCAACGAGAGAAAGAAGGACTTTTGGATAACATAAGACAACTGAGCAGAGAATTGAGACTGTTGAATCTCACGTGCGATCAATACATTCCAATGCAGTACATGGTTGGGCATGATTATTTTCTTTGATTTGATTATTTTTTACATATTTACAATGAAATTAAACAAATAGTTTGCTATTCACATTTAGTCACGACAAATGATTGTAGTTCGTGAATGCATGTTGTGGTCCATGCAAAATCTCATTGGCTTCATCCTGCAGTACAGGGCTTGACTGGTTAACCATAATCTAATCAGCCAATCTTCAGAGGGCCCTGTACATCTGCTTTATATGAGAATATGCACTGATTGACCATTGCTACAAGATCCATAAACAGACTAACAGATACACCCCTGCATTGCAGATTGACTCGCAGTCATGGCATGTCATGACCACTACTATTACCAACTGGAGGGAATGCCAAACATTTGGCCAGCCTCTATGCTGAATGACAATGCATCTCACCTTGAATTATAATTTTTTAACAGGCTCTTATTGAACAAAACATGACTTGGAATGAAGAATTAGGCGAATGGCAATTGAAATGCATCGCATACACTGGAAACAACATGAAGAAAGAGAACAATCCAAGTCTTGAGGATTCAGAGGTCGACCAGGTCAGTATTTTGGAAGTGTTTTGTGACTTCTTGGAAGAGCAGGATCCAGTTATTTTAGATCTGACACTCCTTACTTATCACTCTCCTACCCCTAATCTGTTTTACAAAAAATATGGATCTATTTGGTCTCTGTTTCATCACTGTCTATCTGTTACCACACACCAGAAGACACAACATGACTTTTATTGAGTCAAGCAGTGCTACATTGAATTAGGTGCTACTACACTTTGTCATTTGAATTACCCCTTTTAAATAAGTAATCAAAACATTCCCAAAAACTACGAAGCAATCGGTCAGAAAGCACAAAACCGTGTTTGCTGGAATCTCGAATCAGATTGTGGATTATTTACAATGGAAATGTTTGTATCACTCAGCAGTTACAAGCTACAGATCTGTCACATGTGTACTTCACCTACACCAAAGAGGCTGAAGCTAATAGATTTCAGACTCTAAAGGTTAAGAAATCAAAGCCTGGAAAACCAGAAAACCACAGAAGGTTGGATAACTGTCATTTTATTTTACAATTTCACAGTAATGTAGATTGTAGCAATGTTACCATAGAAAATTAACGTTCCTTTACTTGGTCCGAATAAAGAATTGTCACTAAAAAATTTTTAATTTCCAGAAAACCCAGGTGAAAGAGGAAACCCACTTGAGGGACATACAGGCATGCCACTAATCACAATAGAATACAGAACTGGATTTGAGTTACCTAAAGTGCTTTTAGGCAAATATTTGAGTACTGGTTTTTCACATTTTCTAGTCATATGAAATAATCAAAATATTCAATGTATGTTTTTTTCTTTCTTTGTGTTACTATGCTTGACAAAAACACGTTTGTATCATGTTAAAAGTTTGAAAATTAAAACAAAAGCAGATTTCAATGTTGCTCGTTACAATGGAATTGCGTCATTTCTTTGACTCGTGTCCATCAACTCCAAAACAACGTCGCAACTGCAGGCAAAAAAATGACAGACGCGTCACGTCGTATTTGGCATTTAAAAAAAGCATAGTCACTCGACGATATAAACGGCTTTAAGAATATCTCGAGGGATGCCGAGTTAAGTTGCAACTGAGTTCTCCTGGCACGGCAACTTCCGATGCTATCAAATTGATAAGGTTGTTGTTCAAAAAGGGATATTATGAGAATAATAAGCAGGCAAATATGTCTGTATTATAACTTTAGAAAAACAGAGAAACGTGTAATTAGTTCATTCATTCATCGTCACGAATATTTACATCTCAATTTCAGAAATTTATCTCCATGGCGTCGTCTTGATTCAACTTGTAACATTCATTAGTACCGGAAGCTTCCTCTTCCGGAGTTGGTTTCGCCTCGTCGCGACTTCCGTCCTCGGGCTTGCAGGGCGAGACGCGTTCGGGCGGAGAAGTCGTGGATCTGTCGACTTTTCCGGCAAAATTTCTTTCAGAAGTCGACGGAAAGAAATCGGGAGAATCGAGCCTCGAGTGTTTCACATCATTTTGTGACGGAGCCAAATTGTCATCCTTGGATTCATCATCATCATCACTGAGATCCACGAAGAGATGTCTCTTGCTGGGATTTCTTTTCGACGCTTTCCTACCTCGTGACGAGACCATGGGCGAGACGACGATGACTTCGGAGGCGTTCAAATCCACGACTTCCACGTCCTCCTCGGTCCTCTTCCTTTTCCTCCTCAAGGAGAGCAGTTCGACGGGAATGTCTTCGATCCACTCTATGGAGTCGTCGGAATAGACGGAGATGGTGTCCACGTCGATCAAGTCGGCATCGTCCACCACTTCTTCTCTCTGAACTTCCAATATTTCCGACCCCAGCACGATGCAGCTCTTCTCCAATTTTGAATCGTCCCCGTCTCGAGTCGGGGACTGTTTCGGCACGTTGTTCCGAGAATCCCGAGGATTTTTTGCCGGCATTCCTCGGGATGGCGAGTCGTCGTCGGTTCTCGAACGATCCCTGATGTCCTGAGAGCTGGAAGAACCAGGTATGGTTGGATTTCTGGTCGATTCTCCCTCCAACTTTGATTCGTGTTTTGCATTCTTTTCTTCCTCGTTTGTTTCTTCGCTTTCGATGACGGCAGACGTCCGCTTCTTTAAAGAATTTTTATGGCCCGTGGGATGTTTCTTAAAAGTCACTTTTACTTCCCCCTCGTCTGACTTTGTCTGCAGCACGTTTTTTACGACCTTTGGCGCAGCAGACGTTTTTAATCTCTTTCTTCCCTCCGGAGCCGTGGTTCCCTCGTCGTCGGAGCTGACCAGAAGGAACGAGTGTTGCTTTCGTTTTCTAGCGTGACGAGACTTCATCCTAGAGCTGCACTGAACGGGCTGGACGTGATTCTCGTCGCCGCTAGAAACGCAAATGGGCGACTTGCTGACTCTAGAATTGGACGGGTTTTCGTCCAGCTGTTCGATGTCGATGAGTTCGTCTTCTCTCGGCGACGAGGACGAAGAAGAGCTTCCGGCGTGGACGTTCCGAGTCCTGGAAGGTCTGATTATGCTGAGCAGGAGGGAGAACCTGGATGGACCAGGATTGGATGGATTCGACGGGTTGGACTGCAACACTCCGTCGATGAAATGTCGAGAAGCGGTCGAACTTCTCAGGGTCCTGTGACTCGCCATCACCGTCGGAACTGTCGCCAGCACGTCGCTCGCCGACATTTCTCTGCGAGTCGTCTGCACCCTCGTCCTCTGGAGAGCAGAATCGAGGGAGTGCTCAGAGGAATTGTAATGCATGAAGTGATGAAGATGGTGGTCCAAGGAGTGGATAAAATTCAAGGTTTGATGCATAAAAAACTGTGCAATGCCCTCGTAGAAGGTCTGAGAAGAGATGTGCCAAACCTTGATGAGATTAATCACCAGATCAGCCACGAAGGAACTCTGGGGAGTGTCAACCCTTATGAAATCTCTGATGTGACCTTCGAGCCACTCGCGAAATGCAATTTGAGTGGAGGTTCGAGTTAGAAACACCCTGATGTCATGGCAATTCGTAAGTAAGGGCTGAGAAACGCTGACTGGTTGGACTGGAGTTTGGAGAGACGAAGGTGCAGGCAAGATTGATGAGTGGCTCAAGACATCATAAACGTCATAGTCAGACATGGACCTGATGTTGTGAAATATCTGCTTGAATGGCTGCTTACAAAGTGGACAAACAGCATTTATTTTGGACCACTCCACCAAACATTCGAAACAAAACATGTGAAAACACCGATCAGTGAACGATTTGTCTTTCATTTTGCTTAGGCAAATTGAACAGTTTGGATCGGGAGACGACCGGCCAGGTGATGATTCGGTTGCCATTTTCTCTAAGTTTATGTCGCTACCGGTCACCTTTTTAACTTTTGGTCTTCTTGTAGCAATATCTTGAAATGATTTCATGCTGTTAAGACTTCTAAATAAAGTGTAAAACAATCTGGCGAGTCCTCATACAAAATATTGTAAATTATGATGAACACCGCAAATGAACAAGAGGCCCATTTATACGCTCAATAGCACTATAGATGTTGACAAAAAATGAAACAAAGACTCCGGATGATTTATTTCGCAATATATTTTTATATGTTTAAATAATATTAATTTACACACACAGTTTCAATGTTTTTCTTCTAGAATTTGAGGGTAATTTGTGCATCAAGTACCTCCATCGGTAAATATTGTTTTGGAATGTTTCTAAATTTTAAAATTCCAAACAATTGATGGTAGCGTTTTTCTAAAAACAAAAAAATCACAATTCTCAAAGCATATAAAAATTTTGATATCAGATTTTGAACCTGAACAGTTTGACCTGAATACCATCCATAAATCTATATGTTTGCATGGCAAACATCTTTAAAAAGATAACGACTTCTTGAGAGAGGCCGTTTAATTAGATTTGATTAAATACACATAATTAATTTAATTTAATAGGATTAATTAAAAATAATAGGATTAACTAAAATTACATTTAATTAGAATGTTATAGTCGAGTGTTCAACTTTTTCACATTAGATCCACTTAAAGCATGAGATCTTATGAGCAAAAATTCATCGTTTAAAAATTTTAAAGTGAATTTTTATAGTTTTTACGGTGGCATTTAGTTTCTGTAAAAAGAAATCATAGGTTAAGGAACGGCTATCCTCTTATTTACTCCGTTTAAAACATTATTCAAGATGGTATCGCACTATTCTCTAGTGACTAGTGACAAGAACTTTTAGTCGACCTTTTAAGTGGATCCAAATTTCAATGAGCTGGCTTCCTACCTAGAGTCTCCTTCCTTAAGTCCCCATGGAAACAAATCTGAGTAACAGAGATGACGACGACGATGACGATGGATATTTTTAATGAAATCTTTATTAATTAAGAACGTTCTACCCCTGTCAAGAGACAGAACCAATAAGATGATAAAAACCCCAAATAATTAATGGGTTTTTATTCTGCCGTTTCTAGAATTATAAATTAAACAAATGATAGCAAAATATCAAAATTGTTTAATTTAATTTGGACGAATAATTGCCAACGAGATACAAAGAAGATCGAAAGTAATTAAATTATTTAATAAAAAAGAGTTAACAATTTTATTTTCCCAGACGTAATCCCTTTAATAACAACGGAACAACTCAACGGTGATGGTAATCATCAAGACCGTAGCCGTCATCGTCGTCGTCTTCATCATCACAAACTCCATCACCATCATCACCGCCGCCGCCACCATCACTATCATCATCGGAAAGCCATTCCGGCGAGTATAAAAGCTCGCAAAGCTCCTTCCAGACTTTAAAAAGTTCTCGCTGGAGGCCGCTTTTGGATTTTTCCAGCCTCAGTCGATTAGAACAGAGTTTTGAAGAAATTCATTTAAAAAATGTTTAAATGGATGTCTCTGGTGCGCGTAGGCGGAGGTGGAAAGAATTGCAGCGACAAGAAGGAGGGTGGAGCCTTCAATTCGGCTACCCTTCCACTTCCGGTGAAGCTGGAAGCTGCTGAGAATTTCATGGAGTTGAAGACGTTGAGGGGAAAGCCAGAGTCACTGACGATGTCCTCTCTGGATGGTTTCTCTCAATGTTCGACAAGGAGTTGGATTGCAAGGATTAACGATGAACTCATGCTGGAGGTAATTAATTTTCTACATAATTAATTTAATATAATTATTAGTTAGTTAATCAATTTGTTTATTATTATCGGCTAATTAATTGTTGTTAATTTAGAAAATCTTACTTTATAGCTGTAGTTGAAACAATCCGAAAATTATGTCCATTTGATTAATGATAGTAAAGCAGATGCAGCTGAGACGATGAAGACGACGACGATGATGACATATGATGTGATGACGACGACGACGACGATGATGACATTTGTTAAATTCTGTAAATAGCATCGCTCGAACGGATTTGCAGTTTCGATGGAGTGCAGAATGAACTCAAAACTTGATTGAAGCAATTGATTGATTGAATAGAATCAATAAGTACCGAGAAATATTCTTTCTGCAACATTTCAATCGAAATTCTTGAAATCATTTCCATGGAATCCAGACAACGCGAGGTATACAATTGATGGAATCAGATGGAAAATCAGATGGTGCACTGACTTAGGAATTTAAGCGAGTTAAATTGAAATTATTTAAAAATATTTAAGAGAATTAAATTGAAATTATTGAGAAATGTTAACTTTAAAAGTCTTAAATATTGATTGATTGATTGATGCCAGGTCGAAGATTGCTTTCTGTGCAAAAATTCTGGCACGAAATGCAAGCAGTTGAGGAAAAAGATACACAGAGAAGAAAGATTGAGAGACGGAGCTGATAGACTCTTGGGGTAAAATTAATTTTTATAGTATAATATAATATAATATAATATAATATAATATAATATAATATAATATAATATAATATAATATAATATAATATAATATAATATAATATAATATAATATAATATAATATAATATAATATAATATAATATAATATAATATAATATAATATAATATAATATAATATAATATAATATAATATAATATAATATAATATAATATAATATAATATAATATAATATAATATAATATAATATAATATAATGATTAAGTGAGACTGTTATCTGCATATCGCGCGGTTCGTAATGATGAGCATTAGATGATCCTTGTGATAATCTTCATCATATTTCAAATGACGTCACGGCATAATTAGATTAATTTGCATAATTAATTTGCATAATTAATTCTAATCAGCATTGATTTGGAGGCAACTTTTCTTTTTTTTTAAATAACCATTTGATTGAAAATAATTCCTGGTGAATTTCAGGGAAAATTCGCTTCTTCACGAACCGTCTAATGTTTCCTGGAACGAATGCTAAACTAAGTAAATGATTTGCATGTCGATGATGATGACGACGACGATGGTGATGACAACGGCTAGGTGGATGACGATAACGACGACGATGACGATGGCGATGATGATGATGTTCAGACGAGGTGGAAGATCGTCAAGTGATTATGCAGAAAGGTGACATTCAATGGTAAATCATAGGATGCATTTCACATTGGAGATTCTGATACAAGCAAATAAATAAGCAATGATAAGCGGACACAAGTGATGATATGCGAGATTGCCGACTGATATGATGATATGATGATCAGCGATGCAAAGTCAAAGCGGTCCATCGGAATGGTAGTGGATGACACACGATAATAGAGACTGGTACAAGGTCATAATCGGTGATACGGAGTGATACAGAATGATACGGAGTGATACAGAATGATACAGAAATTTTACAGATCTGTGGAGGCTCCTAAATGACATCTTAATTCGTTCGGTGCTTTCGGAAATAATTCATGCACCAGTGGAGATTGAGTCCTTGCATTACCTCCATCCATCCATCTGTCAAACCATCCATTCGCGTTATCCATTTATTCATTTATTCACTGGATCGCTCGTTCATCCATCCACCCATCCATCCATCCATCATGGAATGAATTTTTTAATTTCACGCCAGGGCATTCCCAAGCCACGGAATCATTTTGATGGAATATTTCAACTTTTTGTTGAGATTTCAACTGTCAGCAAAGAATTCTCTGCGATTCAATCAGACAACAAATCAACAATTTTCTTTTTATAATCTGTTTTTTTTTTTATAATTAAAAATAAATGTTTATTTAATTCGAATGATTTCACATTTAAGTATAAAATTTACAGAAAATGAAATTAAAACTTTATAAATTATTACTGGCCGATTAAGCAAGGTTTTATGCGTACTTTGAGAGTAATTATGGAGTCCAAAGTGATCCGAGGTCGTCCTCAACAATCAAATCCATTCGTCGCACCTAAACATGTGGCGTCTGAAAAACTAGTTTCCTAATGAGGTTCTTGATAATTTATCGAGTAATTATCCGTAATTATTATAATTATTATTTTATTTTTTTTTACAAGCATTTGTTCGTTTTTTGTTTGTTAATTTAATTAATTGAATATGATGAAAGTCATTATTATTATTATTATTATTATTATTATTATTATTATTATTATTATTATTATGCTAAGCATCAATAACTTGTTATCGAAACAGAATGATCAGCGATGCAAAGGTGAGGATCCGAATACTGAGTGAAATGAATTCAATCAACAACAAACTTCAATCACTCCGAGATCAACACTCGCAACTCAACAACTCAGACGACCTACGTCAAGAGAACGTCAACCGGGACTCTAAGAAATGGTTGCTATGCTCATTAATTATTCATCATCTACTTGAATATTAATTAGATCGGTTTTGGGAAAGATAAGATAGAAATTAATCATCTGAATGTATTAGCTGCATACTTAATTGTTCCATTGTACGAAGTTAGGGTCTCAACCATGTCAACTCTGGCTCATGACCTCATCAGGCTTTGATGTTATTATTAGAGTTGTTTCATTAATATTTATTATTATTATTATTATTATTATTATTGCTGCTATTGTTATGTTATTATTATTATTGATGTTGTTCTGTTTATTACTATTATTATTATTATTATTATTATTATTTTGCTGTTGTTGTTTAATGATATTTTATAAATCCATTCGAAAGAAAATCATTATCACCTCCAAATTGTGACTCATCAGCTTTGTAAATCAATTTAGAATTTCAAAATTTCTCGTCATTTTTTATCAACTTTTAATTGGTTCCCGATGTTTTGCAAACTTTTTGCGTACGAGTTTCTTTTAATTAACATAATTGGAGCCTCAACAAGTACGTGCATATTACAATTAATTATTATGTTTTAATAACAATTATAATAATAATTATGTTATTATAATTAATATAATAATAAAGTTAATATTATAATAACATTTATTATAATGTATATAAATTAATTTCATAGCATGCATGTATTATGATTACATCCAATTATACTATCATATTTTCCATCCTTATATTTACGATTCTATTTCCAATTTAACCCCCCTACCCATAAAAATGGAACGCGATGTCCTTTGATGCATTTTGCAAATCTTTCCAAAATCTGAATTAAAAATATAATTTTTACTCAAATAAATTGAATTTAAAAAGAAATTTTTTTAAATGGGAAATGTTTTATTCTAATTTAAGCAACAAAATTGGAAAAAAATTCAGTCACAAATGGCAGGTCAAACCAATAATTCTCAATAATTGGTCTAATCATGGATTTATAATTACCTTCCAGATTCTTTGAATGTTTCTGAAGTATTTCTTTGGGAATTCCTATTGCAAAACGAAAGAATTATCCAATTATTATTCATAAATCCAATTATTATTCATAAATCCAATTATTATTCATAAATCCAATTATTATTCATAAATCCAATTATTATTCATAAATCCAATTATTAATCATATATCCAATTATTGTTCATATGTCCAAATTCTTTCTCCGCGCTTAATGAAAGTATTTTTGATGATAAATTGTAAAGGACAGAAAAGATTGAAGCCATGTGGACTTCAACTCCACAGGTTCCCTCAGGGTGTCTTGGTACCCTGTTCCTCTGTCGGCATCTTCCAAGGTCCTTGACCCCGTCTGGGAAACTCCTACTTTCGTTTTCGTTTTCCTACAACTTTCCACTTGTCCTGAAAAGTACTTTCTCCTGGCCACTTTGTCCCTCCTTGTTTGGCGGTTTCTTTCCTGGAAACTTGTTTAAAATCTTTTTTTGACGAAATAAATTATAATTAATTGATAATTTATTTAATATAATTGATAATTTAATAGTTTATGTGATCGTCGGTTTTGTAAATCCTTGGATATAAATAGTTTTAGGAAAGTGTGCCAAGAAAATGAGGACAAAATGAGGCGATTCTTTCGCTTAAAAACGTGATATGTTTTGGTTTCGTGTTTCAATTTCCTATCCTAACGAACACGTGTTCTTTGAGCACGTTTTATGTCTTTGCTTGTGATTTTAATTATTTTAATTATTATTTTAATTATTATTAATTTATTATTATTATTTTTTAGTTAAATAGGAGGAGCGACGGCATAATTGCAACGATTTAATAAACGATTTTATCTTTTTTTCTCACAAATATTTAACAAATTATAATAAATTAATTTATTAATATATATATTTATTATTATTTAGTTACTTATTTATTTATATGTTTATGTATGTATGCATTTGTTTGTTTGTTTATTTATGTAAACACAACACTATTAAATAGCAATTGTTATTAAACAACCAAATTGATTGAAAAGAATCTGATTGCAATCCGTGACTCGATAAGAAAGCATTTGGATGCGTTCATCAAGTTTTTAAGTGGATTCTTTGAATTTCCTCCATTCAAAGGCAGAGTTTCAAGGTTCATTAATTCGTTCGCTCGCTCATTCGTTCGTTAGTCCGTCCGTCCGTCCGTCCATCCATCCATCCATCCATCCATCCATCCATCCATCCATCCATCCATCCATCCATCCATCCATCCATCCATCTGTCTATTCATTCTTTCATTTCTTTCTATATGCACTCTTTCTTTCTTTCTTCGATTCATCGATTTATTTTTATTTTTTCAAATCATTCAATCAATCATTGACTCATTCTTTCTCATTCGTTCCTCTTTTTTTAAAGCAGTCTTTCAATCTTCACTCGTTCATTCTTTCCTTTATTCATTCATTCATTCATTCGTTCATACCATCCTTCATTCAATAGTTCAATCAACGGTTATTTGAACGTTATTTATTTCTTAACAATTGTTTATCACTCTGAACTGACAGTACTTTGCTCTCTTTGTCCTTCACCCAAATATACTTTTGCACGTGATATCATTATCATCACCAACATCATCGTCACCATCGTCGTCGTCATCATCGTCGTCGTCGTGCTACATTCATACCGTCTTAATTAAAATACATATTATGATATAACGTTCTTAATGAGAATAATTAATGATTTACACATGAAGTAAATAGTTGAAGCAAATTGAAATCTATTATTTAACAAATATCCTATAAATTATTATATATTATATATTCTACAATATTTTAATGATGGCATATAATTATTTAATAATATAACTTAATAATCATTTTTAATTCAGCTTCAAATTACCAATGCTTTCTCCTGAACTGAAGGAAGTTAAGATCAGCGAATGTTTCGCTCCATTGAAGGTGAACGATTCATTGAAGTGGTACATTTGAAATGTCAATTATGACTGCTTATTATTTTATTATTTTGAAATTTAAATTTATTTGATTCAAAATTTAATAAAAATATTTTTATTTGTTTCATTTCATTTGTTGTTTTTTTTTAATAAATGCACTTTAATTACACTTTTTATCAATTTTTAAATAATTTTCAATTTTAAACTGCCCTTAATTCGACAATAAGCAACTTTATAATAACTTTAAATAAATCCTAATTTAAAAAAAAATCACTTAAATTATTCGTTTAATGGTTAATGATATTTATTAAATAAAAAATATTAATTATTTTTAAAATTATAATAAATTTTAAATACATTTGATTTTTCTCGTCAGAATTTCTTGAGAAGCCATTATTACGAGGATCCAAACTCGTTTCAGCAAGAATTTCAATCATTGAATCTTCTCAGAAAGGTCTTTATTTTTCAAATATTTTTTCAACAATTTTAGTAATTTTTAAATTTTAATAATTCAAATAATTTCTATTCATAACGAAATAATTATTTAATAAATATTATTTCTCGGTTGTGCTTAATTTGAAATTTAATTTGACAAATAACAACAAAAAACAATGTCAACATAAATTAAGTACGCATTGAACTCACTTAAATTATGAATAATCTTCATTAACTTTTAAATGTCAACATACGTCGTCTTTTCTTAAAAGATATTCTTTTTTAAGGTGAAAAAAATAAAAATAATAATTTGAAAATAATAATTTAAAAACTGAAAACTGATAGGACATAAATTTCGATCACGTGACCAGCGGAGTGAAACGAAATTCGTTGAAATTCACAACTCAACCTTCGTCTTTGTTCTGACGAAGCAACTGCACTCCTCTGGAATTCAAGATTGACTGAATGACGTGAGAACGAATGTTCGAGAGAGAGAGAGAGAAAAATGGGGAGGGAGAGTTGGGTAGGAGATACGTGGGGAGTGAGATGTTGAGGAGAGGGGAGAGGGGAACAATGGAATGTTCGGTTCTTTGTTGGAAAGGCAGGTGTATCGCTTGGATCCTCTATTCCTAAGGTATTCGTCATTTTCTACTCTCCAGCATCCCAGCATCATTACCATAACCATGACTTGAGTCATCATCTCTCTTGCCTTCATCATCATCGTCGTCGTCATCATCATCATCATCATCATCATCAGGATGCCCTTCTCGTCGTCTTCTTCATCAGCAGCAAGGTCACGTTTGTTGTTGAAACCACACCCTTCATTAGACCTAACGGGAATTATTTGTTGTTGTTGCTGCTGTTTCGTATCCAGCAACAAAGTTGTTTTAATCTTCTCTGAGCCAACAGTGACTCAGCCTTAAAAATATATTTAAACAAAAGATGGAAGGAACGAACGAACGAATGAATGAATGAAGTCATTTACGAATCAGTGGAAAGAAATTATGAAGTTATTATAACATTATTATTTAATACCATTAATGATATAAATGGTTATTGTAAATATTAGTGTTTTTAACAATAACGTCAATATAATAACGTAATAATTACAGTTATATTGATGATTAAATTTAATTAAAACCATTTCAATATTTAAAGAATGCAGCATAACAAATTATAATTTATAAAATTGTATAATATTCATAATATATATATAATTTATGACTGCATAATAAAAAAACTTGTATATTTTTTTATCGTGGTTTACGATGTTAAATTAAATTGTTGCTTATTAAAGGATTATTACAAAATATAAATTTAATATAAAATTAAAATTTATTTATTTAAATTGATTTATCGCAAAAATTATTACCAATAATCCAACGTCTAAATTAAAATCCGCTCAAAATCTGACAGGTGGTTAACGTTTCCTTCCTATTTGCATAATTTATTCAAAGCCGAGGACGCATTGAACTTTGAACTCTTACGAGTTCGTGTCGTCTCGTTGACCTTTTATTTACTTACTAAATGTAAATAAATAAATTAATTAAAATGTATTTTAATAAATAAAAATTAATTAAATGTAAATGATGTAAATTACTTAATTAAAATTAATTAATTTAATTAATTTCGTAAATAAATTTCGACGATCAGTTAGTAAAGACTATAACAATATAATTAACGACGTTAATAAATATAATAAATTATATTTAATTTTTAAATTTAATTAAAAATTTTTAATTCAGAAATGTTCCAATCTGAGATCAGATGGGGAAGGTATGAAGTGCTTGTACGACTATCATAACCAACTGCTTTTCATCGAGAGGAGATTCCTTCACGATCTCTCCAACAACGGCCACAACAACAATGACAATCATTATCATCACTACGAGGAAGAGGATGATGACGATGTTGTTGATGATGATAATGATAATGATCATCAGGTCATCTTTGAATGGTTGGTCAGTCTTGGAATTTATAGTGAAACAAGAAAAGAAACAATTCTAAAGTATGAATTTTAATTATGAATAAATTAATTAAATTTGCATAATTAATTGGACAAGGTATGACTCATTCACTGGCATGAAGTCTTCCCAAAGCTCGGTCAGTTTCGAGAAAGGGTGTTTGACCTTCAACATTGGAGTCATCAACGCCAAAATTGCCATCAACAGGGTTCGCGAAATATAATATAATATAATATAATATAATATAATATAATATAATATAATATAATATAATATAATGTAACTTAATATAATAATTAATTAATTTTAATGGTAATTGTCATGCATACCTCAAGAGAGTTACAATAACAATAAATATAGTTATACACATGTATAATTAATAGTGATCAATATTAAGGTTTTTCTTAAATTTAACAATAAATTAGTATTTAATTTAAATTTAAAATTGTGAATTATTTAAATTAAATCAAATTAAATTTTCAGCGGAAATTGAACTTACCTGACAAGGAGCACTTCCTGAGGTCAGCGGGTGCCTTTCGACACCTGAGGGAACAGTTCAACAACGCGCCATCTTGTGACCTCCAATGGAACTGTTCTGAGATGTTGGTGGAGTTGATGTTGTTGCAGCAACACGAGGTTCTTGTTGAGGAAGAAATTTCAACAGCGTTGGATGTTGAGACTGACTTCGATTCTCTTCTTAAGTTGGTTCAATATGTCAGCTACGTGAGTTGAGGTTTCTTTAAAAAAATCGTTTTATTAAAATTTCGATGAATTTAAAATTATTAAATTGTATTTTGATCAAAAAAACATTATTTGATTATAATTATTAAGTTGTATTTTGATCAAAAAGCATTATATTGACTGCAATCATCGCCATAACCCATCACTATCATCACCATCGTCGACAACAGCAACAACAAAAACAATAGCAACAGCAATGGTATGTTAGATGAATTGAAAATCTTACAACAAACTGCAAAACACCTTCTTTCAAGCATCTAAAAATGACAGAACGACCCTGAAAACCGTCATGAAACAGAATTTCCAATTTCGTTTCAGCTCTCAACTGGTTATTCGAATCTCAGCTCGAAACTGTCAACGTTGACCATCGTTCCGAGGTATTGGTGGGACCTCATCGATTGCAAGCACAGCTACTACGAATCGCTCTGTCACTATTTGCTGGCACTCGTCTGCTTCAAGTCTCTGAAAGATGATGATGCTGTTGATGATGATGACGATGCTGGTGACAAGCGTCATCTGCTTGCATTGGAAGACATCCTGGAGACATCAGCGGATATCACCAAAGATAACCTGGAGTTGTTCGGTGGGATTTGATGATGACGACGACGACGATCATGATGATGATGGTTAAATCAAGGCGAACATGATGATAACGTTCACTAATATAGAGATATAGTGATGATGAGCATTCCCCGTACTTTTTATGTTTTTTGAACTTTTTCAATTCATTCCAATCAATTCACCAATTAATTCACCAATCAATTCATTGACGTTCCAAACTGTGAATTGTTTGCAGCCACGTCACACGTCCATTCAAGCGTCCAATGCATTGAAGAAGCTCTGAGGAAGTCCAGGAATCACATAAAACTTCAGTTTTCAGTTCAACATCTTTTTGGACAACTCTTGCACAGGTGTATTATTACGCAATATTATAGCTACATCGTGATATTTGCTAATTATATTATATTATCTAATTATCATATTATATAATTAATATGTATTCTATTATTGTAAAACTTAACTTTTAAAATGTTTTTGTTAATACTTGATGCAATTTTATATCCATTGTTTAAATATTTTTTTTATTTTTAGTTTTTAAAAGCATAATTAGTTTTCAAATTATTTTCTCAAATATTTAAACAAATAATTAATTTAATTTATCGAATAATTTGTTTTTTTTTTCAGAACAAAAGAAAAGTTAGTGGAATTAAAAACCTTTGATCGTCTTGACTCACAATTTCAAAGCATCGTTAAACGTTTGTATCGGTTGTTTTATTGAGTTTTTGTTCGAATTTCATTAATTACAATTTTTATTTGACTTTTATTTCAATTAATTAATTATTTTAATTATTAAATAAAAGTTCCATTCAACATTTTTTAATTAAATCAAAATATTATGTCTTCAGCTAAGCCTGGGAATGACTTGAAGCCGATTCCTCCATGTTTTTCCAGCTTCCAAGTGAAGGATCTCTTCATGAGATTGGTATGTTGACAACAACAACAACAAGAGTCACTTGTCTTAAATCTTTACGAAAATCTTTGTGAGATAAGTGACATGCAAAAGACGACTCACAGGAGACCTTTAGTAACTAATTGATCCCTAACTCCACCCAGACCCTACCCTAATCTACCTCTAACCCGCTTCTGACCCTGGTAATCCATGGAAAATCAATAAAACTAAAGTGTTCAGTTTTGCCTGTCACTTATCCAGATAACATACTACCCATTGATTGTTGCTTTGTAACGTCAAAAAGGAAACTAATAAAGATATAATAATGTCACAAGAGCTTTCTTCGTTTCCAGGGTTGTCTTTCCATCTTTTCCAGTCAACACAAGTGGAGTCATCCCAGAGTGACAGTCCTGGATCGTTCTGGAGGTCAGGAACTCGGCTTCAGCGTCAGCGGCGAGCGACCTGCAGTCGTGGCCGCCGTCGAAGCCTCGACTCCTGCCAGCGTCAGTGTTGAATCCTGATAATAATTGTCTGGCAATCAAATGAAATGAACTCAGTCAAAATGGCAGTAGCTAGAAGCAACTAAATTACTAGATGTTACTCAAGCCGTAGTCATTAAATATTATTTAACCCACACACATATACACACAGTAATTTGTAAATTAATTGTATAATAAGTTAATAATAACCTCAGAGAACTTCCATGAAAGCGGGAGACTTCATAATTGCCATTAATGACGTGGACGTCAAGTGGTTGCCTCACTGTGACGTCATCGAAATGATCAAATCCTCCAAGGAAACTCTCTCCATCACCTTGGTGACACCCAGAAACAAAACCAATTCCGGATACCAGGATGACTCAACCTGTACTGACAGCATTGCAAGTAGTGGCACCCTGAAGGATTTTTCTGCAAACCACAAAGATGCTCTTTCTTCCACAAACGCATCCAAGAAATCTCTCGTTCTGCAAGATCAAAAGTGGAAAAACTCAAAAATTCTTTCGGTTTTGAAGTCTGAATCGCTCTCCAGGACTTTCCAAACGTTTTCTAAAAAAATGGCGGGAAGAGAAGAGATCATTAACACTGACAATGTGGTCATCATCGAGAAAAATTGATTGAAATTGACCAATTTTCAAATAATTGCTTATATTTCAAGTTTAAAAAAAAAGAAACAACAACTGATGTTTCAATTATGAAAGGAAATAGCCTTGTTTTTCACATGAATTCCAGTTTTTTGTTGTCGGTTTCATATTTCATTTTAATTGTATTTTCAAGATTTTAACGATGGAACGATGTTTCAGAAGCACTTGATCTCATTAAGTGATCATTGATTTGAAGTTTTTTGGAACTTTTGGAATTAATTACAACATTTTTTGCTAACCATTTCAACAATATAACGATGTCTTTGCCACATAGACTTTAAATTGCTTCCCTTTCCAAGAAATCTATTTGAAACATCTAACAAAATGCAAATTATAACCGTTGCCCAACTAAAATTGACATGATGTTAAATTACATAAATTAACTCTAAATCTTGTATTATTAATTAATATATAATTAATTAAGGAAAGTATCCATCGCAGCAGAAAGTATCAAAGATTTTATCACAAAATTTTCTGACCTTTCTCAAGTTAGCCTAATTGCTGCATTATCAAAAAGTTAATATGGTATTATTTAACATATATTTATTGCTTTTAAATAATATTGCAAAATTTAAAAAAAAACACTTTAAGCAAATTCTCTTTAAATTATTTATCAGATTTACTTTTAAACATGCCAGCACATAATGTAAATAAACTGCAAACTGATGTAAGCGGCCTGCGAGGGACATAAAGTACAACGACTAAAAAAGTACAAAGATGTCTGATATGTCGATAGTAAATTTCTACGTCGTTTTGGCGAACGTATTTTTGTCAATTATTGGCTTCTTTGGTACGAAGCGATTAATCTCGAATTGTGGAGATATGTTTATCAAGGCAAATTTGTATGGGATGGATTTGTGCAAAGGTACGAAAAACAAGATGTAAGTATTGTTCGTACTTGTACTTAACTTGAATTGAAATATTAGTGGATATTTTGTAAAAATTTGAAACTCTTTTAAACAGACCAGAATCCCAGGGTGTACTGTGTGGAGTTGTGTTTCTTGTCATCATGTTTGTTTTTATTCCCATACCCTTCATTGAATATCTCGCAAAGAGAGGAACTTTTGCTTTTCCATTTCATGAAGTAAATTTTACATATATAAAAAATTATTAAATAATCTTTAATTTAATGACAAAGTCTTTTTGCTCGGGACTGATTGTTACAGAACATTAATGAAATGAATTTTCAGTGATAACATGTGATAAAATATGTCTAGAAAAGATAAAAACACCATTGTGACACAGATAAAAATCAATAAAATGCCAACATCATTTGCAGTATGTCGAATTCCTTGCCGCCCTGATATCGATCTGCTGCATGGTTTTTCTGGGCTTTGCAGACGACGTGTTTGACCTCAAGTGGAGGCATAAACTCCTTCTGCCCACCATCGCCTCTCTGCCATTGCTAATGGTGTACTTGGTGACCTTTGACCTCACTATCATCATCGTGCCTGCCCCGTTCAGGTCGCTCTTTGGCTACAGCATCAACATCGGTTAGTCGTCAGTTATTAGGATTTGGTTGGATTATCAGATGGATTTCTGAGGAGATTTCTTACAGTTTATTTTTAATTTTAGATTTTTTTACTTAAATATTTTTATCTGCATAGGTTATTTGGCATGAAGATGTCTTTTAAAGTTTTTTTTTTTACTTTTTAACTGATTTCTGAAAATGTTTCATTAAAAAAATTTGATTTATGAAGATTATAATTTTTCTAAAATTGTTTCTTGAAATATAATTTAACCGGAGTTATTTATTTGCGAATATTTCTCTCGACCTTGAGCATGTTGGCTAAATCAATAGAATATTGACTCTGATGTTCTTCAGGAGTGAAATTTATTATTTTTTTATTATTTCATCTGATGCCAAATAATTTTAATTAATTTCTGTCCCTCAAGGAATATTGTACTACGTTTACATGGGCATGTTGGCCGTGTTTTGCACCAACGCCATAAACATCATCGCCGGAATAAACGGAATCGAAGTCGGTCAAAGCCTCATCATTTCGGCGTCTGTCATCGTCTTCAACCTCTTGGAACTCAGCGGTAATTTTGTTTGGTTTTTGTTTTTGTATTTTTTATATATTTGTTGCCATCAACACAATGAGTTTTGTTTAAGTGGAAAAATATTTTAATATTTTCTAAATTTATGCCTGGAAATTTGAAATTATATAAAAAATGTCCTACAATGATTTTATGGATTCATCATTGTTGAAAATAACTAATTTTTATTTTTAAAGATTTAAAGTTCGGCATTTTCAGGTCCACAATGGAACGCTCACCTGTTGTCACTTTACTTCATGATGCCATTTTTTGCTGTGTCCTTGGGTCTTTATCACCACAACAAGTGGGTTCATCAAGTAGAAAACATATAAAATAGATCAAATACAAACAATATCCAGTAATGGGTGCCAACAATCTGTTGCATGCATTTTAATTTAATTATATGAATTTGTGAAAATTATTTTCATGAACTGATCCAAATTTCCACTTCAGATATCCTGCGAAGGTTTTTGTGGGTGATACGTTCTGCTACTTTTCGGGCATGTCCTTCGCAGTAGTCGCCATCTTGGGCCACTTCAGCAAGACCATGTTGCTCTTTTTCATCCCTCAAGTCATCAATTTCTTGTACTCTGTGCCTCAACTTTTTAAGTTCATACCCTGTCCAAGGCACAGACTGCCCAGGTAAATTATTGATAAATCCATCAACACTCAATCTGCATAAGTCATAATTTTCTTTAATTTTTTTATAAAATTTTACAGGTTCAATCCAGATAAAGACCTGCTTGAAATGAGCACAACCAGATTTAAATCCTCAGAAATATCTATCTTAGGCCAGCTGATACTCAAAGTCTTTACCACTTTCAGACTGGTTGACCTTAAAAAGGTCAGCAGTGATAATGATGGGGATTACCTGGAGTGCAATAACCTCACCATCATCAATCTGTTCCTCCATTTTGGAGGACCCACGCACGAAAAGAAACTCACAAACAGGATACTCACGTTCCAGGTACTGCTTGACCTTTTAACTTGACCTCAAGAGCACCTTTATTAGGCTAACTAACCAGGTAACCTGATGAATAATGCAAATGTTTCTCCCCAACAGATCGGGTGCAGCATCGTAGCCCTGTTGATAAGGTACCCCCTCGCCCGTCTATTTTATGAGTCGTGACGATGACTGAAAACCTGCAGAATCAAATCGTCAGCTAATTGTATGCCAATTTTTATTTACTAAGTGCCTGTGGTTATGATATTAATTCTTTTGGTGGTAGTTTTCTTTCCTTAAAACGATCCACAATGCTTCTCATTGTGCCCCCAAAAAGAAATGCTACACTAAAAAGTACTCAAAGTTGTAATTAGGTTATTATTATTATTATTATTATTATTATTATCATTTTCAATAATTGGAATACTTGATGATTTTTAATCTATGGCAGTCCGCATTCGCCAGTCAGAAATGCATTTATGTCGATTTGTAAATAAACGAAACAGGAGTCAAAAGCACCTTTCACACAACCGATCGCGGGTTTATTTTGAAGTCATTTCGTCGAACAAAGAAGAAAAAAAAAGTACAGTTAAACATTAAAATTAAAATCCATCCGAAGGAAGATTAGAACGTCCGAGGTCGTCTGATCGATCGATCGATCGTTGATGGATCGATCTTCGTGCTGGTAGGTCATCGACGTACGACAACAACAACAAGGACGACGACGACGACGATCGCAATTCAAGCTTGTTTCACTTTGAAGCTCATGTAGTTCGTGTAGCGCTGGCGTCGTCGCTGACGATTCTCGAGGCGATTTGCAGCTTGCGTTGGATGCAAAACATGTGTTTATGATACAAGAATGTACAACAATTGTAGCCGACATTTCATCCGCAAAACGGTATAATTAATCTAGCAGCAACAAACAAAAAAGTCTTCAGTGAAAATCATCCTTCAATCTCGGGGAAATAAATAAACAATTATGCTGATGAGAAAGTAGCCTACATCCGTCGGAGAGCCACGTTCTAATTGTCTGAATTCATCGTTGTGAATCATTTAGAAAAGTTTACGATTTAAATGCATAAAAACAACCAGAAAAATAAGTGCAAAGTTAAAAATTCGTGAAATTTAGACTTATTTAAAGTCCCGGAACACGTCATAAAGTTAAATAAGACTCTAATGGAAGTTGCTCCGAATCCCCATCGTCATCATCACTACCACCAACATCATCGTCATCATCAGTTCGATAACAACCATTGTTGAAGGGGTTTCGCCACCCTATTTGGCCTGGTAAAGGCCAGGGTATGCAAGTGAATATTCAAAGGTAACCCAAATCGAGGGCGTGGTGAAGGGCAGCCAAGTCGGAGTGGTTGGTGATTCGCCAAAAAGGCCACGTCATCTAAAAGAAAATTTAAGTTTCTTAGTTTTGGTTTGTTTTGTTTTTCATTTTAATTAGAATGATATGAAATTAATTAATATGCTGATGTGTGGAATCGCCGATCGATCGTACATAAACTGCTGTGATGCGATATTACGTCACTTTTGTTGATATGCAATGGCACGCCCTAAAAATCACCTTAACCTTTCCTTAATAAATAATAATAAACAAGCTGGTCAAATCTTGGAAAGCATCAGCTGGCTTGAAACACACGATTAATTTCGTAATTAACACAACTATAATAGGAGTAACTTACTAACAATTATATATTAAAATTTAATAATCACTTAAACCTATTTAAGGCAATCTTGTTTCAAAGCAAGGCGAACATTCATCTACGCTAGTGTAAACAAGGAAATTAAAAAAAGTTACGAAGAAGAATTTACAACTAATGCTTATCATAACTAATAAACCCATAATAAAATGTTACGCAACATATCATCACACCACAACAAAACATTAAAACAAATTTTTGGTTCCAAATTACAAAAAGAGGCGAGTATTTGCAATCATTACTCAAAAATATTTAACTTCAGATCAAAAACCATCCAACGTTAATCGGATCTCTCAACTCGTAAACAGTATTAAGTATCGACCAATCAGGTCGAATTTGAATAGCTAATGAGGTGGGACATTGTTTACGTTTAATTAATTAGAAGTTAATTAATCATACCAGCGTAACCAACCTGTTTGGCTGCAGCCTCTTCATCTCTACCATCGCCGACGACGACGTACGTACATTTCCTTCCGAAACGAGATACAATCCTCTCAAAGCAGCTTTCTTTTCCTATATATATTTTTTGTAAATTGTTAAAACAATCAATCGTTATGAATTTAAGTAATTAATAATTTAAATAATTTCGGTTCTTTGAAGATCTTTGAGAATAAAATGACAAATGAAGATATAAGCTTCTCGTTCATTTAAAGTTGATTTGTTGACCACTAGGAAACCATCCGATACGAATGAACTCGAGGGTTAGGGGAGTCAACGATTAATCACGGTCGCTTGAACCCAAGGGTCAGGGATGTGAATTAATAAAAGTAATTAATTAAAGTTCAATGAACTTACCTATTTTGGTGGCACTGTAGATGTTCTCGATGCTAAACACGCCGCTCAAACCGTAGAGTAGGACCTTGGCCAGGGCGGGCACCAGTTGGGTCGTGGTCACCAAGACATTTACGCACGTCGATCTGGAAAATTATTTCCATCCGATGTAATTTATGATGCGCTGTTTTCCATCATTAAATCATTTTCCAAACGTTTGAGGTTCGACGTTGTGGTGTTGCAGATTAAAAAGCTATAAAAAATGCATTAGACCCCACGACGCCTATCCCAAAGACGGCGGTCACATTGAACGCATCGATCATTATTTACCTCAAGGGCGGAGAGGATTATTTTTGAAAAAAGAGATTGAATTATTGTTTTATTTTTGGCGAAAATATTTTTATTTATACATTAATACCATTTATATACGCATTTTGGGAGATCGAGTTACCATTCCATGCGCGTGGCTTCATCAGCTGCTCAAGTTTATAAAAAATAATAAATCCAACCTAGTGCTTCTCTTCTTATCAATATTCGTTCTTTTTTAAAATTTTTGGTTAATAACATTTGTACAGCATTTGTAATAGCCCGAAGATATTTTATGTTAAAAATTGCAAGAAAAGGCAAATGAGTATTCAAAAAAATAAATTTTTAGAAACTTGATATGTTATCACATTTTATCAGTTCAGATAAAACGGACTGTCCTCACAGGATAATCGTAAGACACCACAATCATTTGACACCGGGTGTTTACAAAACGCTAGACAAATGGCTAAAAGTGTGCCCAGATATTCAAATTTGAATGCAAGATGTCGAAACAGAGATGGCAGATGGCAAGCAAAGCAACGTTGGGATTGACATCGGAAGTACTGACCTGGAGTTGATGAGAGAAAGTGATTTAAGGGCCAAGCAGAGCCAGTTGTCAGTAAAGGATTCAATTTCAGACCTCAGCTGAAGCCACAACTCTCTCTTCTGCGGTCCCAACAAACCTGACGGTGTTTAGAAAATTATTCACGCACTGCAAGCTATAAATATTTGGCATAATTCGGTCCTTTTTTATTTTAGAATTAAAAATAAAATGATGAATGGCTGGCTTCCTGTCCAGAAGAAAATACACGAACATAATATAAAAATAAACGCATCAGGGAATAAAATTTATCCTCAAAACAATTTTTTTACATGCATTTCCGAAGCAACTCCATAACTTAAACTTAAAACATTTAAAAATACGTTTAGAAATATCTAATTTTTAATTTTATTTTTAAATTCTACCTCCGACGTTGTTTCTGTAAGCCATGTAGAGTTCCTTGATTCTCCTGTACCTGAAGGCAAGCTTTCTCATCCAGTCCACACCACCCCTGACTCCAGTGGCCAGACACAGGTTGGCGTTCGTGGCGGCAGCCCGGAAGCCGTCGGTCATGAAGTTGTAGTTGCTGCAAGAGACGCCAGAGGCGATGAGAAGGCGATATTTGTTATTAAATGTAATTAAATGTTTTTTTTTGTAGGAAAATCATGATTTAATAACTTAACTTAGTTTTAAAATGATTATGATGATTATTTAAGGTGATTATGATTCCTGTCTTTTGAAATACGATTATAATCTCTCTTAATAGGATTGAATAATGAAAATATAAATGGCAGAATGATTTCTTAAAAATCTAAACCTGGCAGATTCAGAAGCAATTAGGTTACCTACATTTACTAGTTCTGCACGTTTGACATGCAGCCTCGCGATACGATAATAGAAATGAAGACATTTTAGGATGGAACGAGAAACTACAAAGTGAAAGTATTTAGGTCACTCGTAAAAGCAGCGGCAAAAGTGGTCTTTTAAAGCCAATAGGAAGAGTTTAAAAGAACAAAGAAGCAAGATGAAGGAAGGGTCTCAAATAACCGAGAACGTCCAAACAAATTCAACCCATCGTGCCGTGCAAACGTCTGCCACGAAGTATTTTCGTGCAGGAAGTGCAAACATTCTTGACGCAACCACATAGTTTCCAATCGCAACAATTGACAGCATTTTTTAAAAAATAATTTTTAATTCTTAGCGGACGACATATTATAATAGGTTAATATTCTTAATTTATCGATGCCCAGCCAATCCGGACCACGAATGCAACGAACAAATTCTCTCGCCAGTTACTCTCGCCGGGTTCTCATCTCACCTTTGACCTCAAGCAGTGACCCTGACCTTTGCAAATCAGCGAAAATATCAAATTCATCCATTACCAGAGGCCAGAACACCAAGGTAAGAGTTCACCATCCAACTATCCGCTAAATCATTCATTCGTCCACGATCCAAGATCAGATGTAAGAATAGTTTTGGTCTGTTTACTCAAATTTATTATGTATGAATTTATTTATTAGTATTCTTAGTATTATTACATTATATTATGTTATATTATATTATTATTATTATTATTATTATTATTATTATTATTATTATTATTATTACTATTACTATTATTATCAATATCACTGATGTAACTAACAACACAACTCTCTGTATTGTGTTGCAATCATCTTTCAACAAAACTGGCCACTTGAAAATCACAATCGTTTATTGGCCAAAACATGTGGTTCTTATGATTGCCACGAGTTGGCAAAAGCTTGCAAAAGTATCGCCTCATTCACACCTAAGAAGAAGATGAAGAAGGAGATGATGACGACGACGACGATGGTGGTGATGATGACGACGACGAAGATGCCGTGATGGATGAACACTTTTGACGTGAGCTGAACATGAAACTACTCCTCAAAAATGAAATCGATAAGTTCAATGGAAAACAGCACAAGTCTTCAAGGCAATGGTGATGATGATGATGATGATGCTGATGATGATGAGAATGGTGGCGGGGTGGGAGACCATGGTGGAGATGTGGGTCGACGCGGGCCAGCAGATTTATAATAGCGTGGCACTCGTCACTCACTGCACCCCATAGGGTCACACACCACCCATTACATCCCCTCCACCTACATCGTCATCATCACCGTCGCCACCATCGTCATCAATAATAACACCACACATACGTGATGGATCATCATATCCTTAGATCACCATTAATTATCACGATTTCATTTCTTAATTGGAAAATCACGGCTTGTCGAAACCGAAACCAAGTTGTAAATCATCTTGTTAACATTAAAATTAACATCAAACCAATTAAATTGGTCTCGGATCAATTTAAAATAATTTAAATAATTATTGCAGTAAATCGATTTAGCAATATTTCATTTTACGTTAGGTTAGCACCCGTCATCCATATAATATATATGTATATAATTGTATTTATATTTGTATAATTGTATTTATGTTTATATAATTGTATTTATATTTGTATAATTGTATTTATGTTTATATAATTGTATTTATGTTTGTATAATTGTATTTATGTTTGTATAATTGTATTTATATTCATATAATTTATTTAACATTTACATTTATATTTAATATAAATACGTTTATATTCCCAACGTCATCGTTATCGCGTCCGACATATCCAACTCATGATATTTAACAAAGTTATTCAGAAAACTATCTTCATAATTACATCATAATTTTGTTACGACGATATATTTCATCATAGTGCAGTCCGACGGACTTCCAGCAAACCATGCAGATGATGATAATGATTGTGATGAAATTAAAACACTCCAAAGATCGTCATCATCATCATCATCATCGTCGTCGTCATCATCGTCGTCATCGTCATCATCATCATCATCAGCGAATAGTACGTTTCAAAGCCTATAGCCCGGCACAAACTAGAGAAAATGTCAAAAATCGAATCCGAAAGAGGTATTTGTAAGCGGAGGAATAACTTAATTGTTTACGTTCGGCCAGGTTTATTTATGTTCTCGTCGTATTTATGAAAAAGATTGGCTGCATGCCCAACACGGAATGAAAAAAAGTTGCGAAAATTCGCAAATATTTAGACAAAATAAAATATTTCCGGCGTAAATATTTGTATAAAATCGTTAAATAATTTTTTAGACGAATGTTCTCACCTCAAATCTTGTCCGTTGTCATCGGAAGATACATCGTCGATGTGGACTTGGTCGCATTCCTAAAGAGAAAATTATTTACATTTAAAAGTGAACTTCGAATTCAAATTCATTTCATGAAATAATAAAATAGCTTCCTTAGCAACCGTGACTTAGTAACTATAATTTAGAATTAGTAATTACGAAGACAAATTATTTGACGAAAGTCCACAGATGGCAAAGGTTCTCATATTCCAGGCAGACAAACAAAGTCCCGAGGACGCTTTTTGGTGGAAAGATGTTTCTAAAAATAGGATGTGTTGATGATAAATCTGGAGTCTGAGTAACGCAGGATTTTAGGGTGGACTAGTCTTTGAATGTCGTGCATCATCAAAGACAACCCAAAAGATGAGGTTGAAAGCGCTTCGGAGCGATGGAACTCGGATGCCGTGGGTGGGTGGATGAACCTGGAGATGGATGCTGGGGGGGTCAAGTGATGCCCTGCCTGTGGCTTAAGTTTGGATGGCTTTCCATCCCTACCTGAGGAACTTCTTTGGACCAAACGCTTAGGTCGTGTTTTGTAATGGATCTGCTTTTAAACCATTTTCGAACGAATGGAGATCGTGGAGATTCTCGGATGTTTATGAATAGATAGAGACGAGAAACTATTCACCAAGACATTCCTTCAATGAATTGTGGACTGAAGAAATTCAGTTCCCAATCGATGAATTACGGGGTGGTGAATTATCCAGGGGACGGTGGAATGAAAAAAGTGAGACTGGAGAGTTTTTGAAGAGAGCAGACGAGTACAGAAATTAGCGGCAAAGATTTATGCCGGAATAAAAAATGAAGACGATAACGAGGAGACACGTGTTCATTTAAAATTCAAATCCATTCCTCACCGCGCAGACATTCTGTCCTCGTAAAATGAAAAAATATGTTCGTCAAGAAAATACAAGAAGTTTAAAAAGTTTATTGGGACGAATATCCGCCATTAGTTATATTATTTACAATATTAAACCGTAATAAAAAGTATATCATAATTGAGATTAAATATAATAATATAAATAAATAAATAATATAATATAATATAATATAATATAATATAATATAATATAATATAATATAATATAATATAATATAATATAATATAATATAATATAATATAATATAATATAATATAATATAATATAATATAATAATTACCTCGAGGTCATTGAAGAACAAATTATTGTCTGCCAAACTAAATATCATTTCCTCCATCCTCAGTCCCATTGAAACCGATGTCGGTGGGTCCTGGATTCAAAAATGGTTTTGATAAATAAATAAATAAACAAATAAATAAATAAATAAAATTATTTATGATATTAATAATATCACTAATTAATAAAATGTATTTTGTTTATTTTAACATTTCATTACTTTTAAAAAATATTTGAGAAATAACATTTTAATCCAGGTATCGAAATGAATTTCCTTCAAAATAATAAAATAATAATAAAAGCAAATACGGATTTCAGACATTCATTGGGACATCACAACGATTACAACAGCATTAATTCGAACGATTTATGTTTAATTTAAGTTTAATTGGAACGAAAAGGAATTAAATAAGATTATTAATCTTTCAATTTAATAAATTAACTTTCAATAATTCACTTCGGTTTTTCTGATTATGAAACTTCAAAGACCAATTCATCGTAAACAGACGCCCAAACATCTGCTGGAAAACATAAACAAAACAAAAAACCTAAACAAAATATAATACAAACTTATGGCAATTAAGATTAGTAATATTTAGAAAATAATAACGAATTACATAACGTAATTTATTTAAAATCGTATAACGGATTATCGAGCAAATGGTGACGAAATATTTTATTGTTAATAATATTATTTATATTACATTATATTATATATTATATTTTAATATTATTTTATTATATTATATTTACAATATTTAATAATTAATTACTTTAAAACAGCAACAGAAACTGTGTAGAGTTGACAAATCGCGATATAAAAACACGGCTTCGAATATCTTTTCTTAAAATAGGTTCACAGTTTATTCAGAGACAAATTTTAAAACATTAGTTTCACTTTAAATCAAACATTATGTTTTTAATTATCAACAACATTGATGTGATAATTTATTTACTATCATTAAGCAATCGTTAAATTATATTTAATACAACCAAAAACGTCTTATCGTTATTATTATTATTATTATTAATATTATCACTATTATTATTATTATTATTATTATTATTATTATTATTATTATTATTATTATTATCATTACTAATCATAATAAAACATTAATAATAAGCATTAATTAGGGCATCCATAATAACTGGCCTAGGGGCCGCTGGAGGTGACAAATAAGAGATGATGATGATGATAGGAAGGGTATGGTGTCGCCATGGGAGGCAGCCAATTAGCGTCCTTAACGACAGAAGTAGCCCCATCACTGTCTGGAAAATTATAACCAAACGACGTCTGCCTTCATTCGCGCTCAATTTTCCAGCAGCGGATTTAATATGATCGACTGTTCTTTCATGTGTTTATGACGATTTTGTTTGGGATTTTTGAAAAAAAATAGTATTTAATGTTAATATAATAATAATAATAATAATTATAATAATAATAATATTATTATATTATATATATATTAATATATTATTAATATCAACAAATGAATTATTATTATTACTATTATTATTATTATATATTATATATATATTATTATTATAATATTAATAATAATAAGTTTGTTGATATTTTTTATTTACGGTCAATAAATATGATGATTTTGTTGATCCTGGATAAAAATGATAATTAAAAACAGGAAATAATTTTAATAATTTATAATCTTGTCCATAAATTTTTTAATGGAATATTAATAAAATATTAATTAATTTAATTAATTAAATTTAATAAAATATTATCCATAAAATATATCCAGAATAGTATTACACATCACTAGAGACAACATTAAACGAAAGTGTTTTGAAAAGTCGCATGGAAAAATTGATTAGGAGAGATGCTGATGAACAGAAGAGAGAGGGAAAAGGAAAGAGACACTTGTTGGAGACGCAAGATGGCGGGCAAATAAGGAGCAGACGACAGAATCATGACGGAGCGATGGAGTGACAAATTAATGGATGTTGATTCCTGTCTGAACTCAATTGAACGAATCCACTCATCCACTCGGCTTGACTAACAGCTTGGAAAAATTTTATTTTTATGTTTCATTTGTTCGGATTTATTGGCAACATTACTGGCGCCATTTTGTTTATTTTCTTCATACACCAATCAAAATAGGGATGTGCTCCTTTAAAGATTTAAAATAATTTCCAAAATAATAACAAAATGGTGTTGACGTCGTAGCCATGGTGACAGCTGATAATGATTCAACAGAAGACCTTTCTGAAGTATTAGTAAATTCAAGAGTAATGAATAAATTCGAATTAATTCTAATTATAAATGATTTACGTGTTAAAATGTTATAAATGAGGTTAAAATGATTTAAATATCTGCTAGGATTGTGACGCAAGGATAATTTATTTCCAGGTTTAATGTCTCGACCATGACTCATATTCGCAGCTCTTGGTATGGTGGAAGCAATTAATGAAATTATGATTGTATTATAAATTATTATTATTATAAATATTATTAACATTATTAATATTATTAAACAATAAATTAAGCAATATAACAACTCCAATAATAATAATAATCATTTTTATTATTTTATTATTGTCATTATTATTATTATTATTATTCCTTCTAATTAAAATTATATAGGTCGAGGTGGTGGCCACAGATGAACCGGTTGAACTCGTCGTGATTGAAGAGCAACAGCGCCATCTTCAAGAACAAGAACTGAGCACCTGCCGTCTCGACTGACCAATAGAAAGAAGCGCAGACCGGAAGGGCCTCTCAGGACCAGATGAGCGCATGCGCAGACGCACAGGCGCAGTCCCGGTTTCAGATTTCCACGGACTGGCGATGGAGGGAACGTTTGATTATAAGCATTCGATGTTCGGGCGCTGTTTTTAATTACATGGAAGAATTCAGGCTCCGAGAGTTGAAAAGTGGACAAGACTCTCAGTTAGAGAATCTCAGACTAGGAATCATCGCAACTTGTTGTTGGTGTTGAGGTTGTTGGAGTCGATGTTGGTGATCTTGTTGCGATGTTGTTGTTGATTGTTGATGTTGTGGTTATGTGTTTTGTGGACAAAGCGTTGGCAAACAAAATGACAAAAGAAACAGGAGTTAAGAACATCATTCCTGGAATGAATGATTGGATTGTAATATTAAACGACTCAAAAATGAATGTTTTCCTTAAATTTTGGTAATTAAATTACTTTTTAAAGTAAGAAAAAAAAAACGTAAATAAATAAAAAAAATTCGTCTCCGAGAAATTTTATGAATGAAATTTCGTCGGTTTTGAATTTCCAAGTTGATTAGATTTTGTCAGAACAGAGCCAGATTGCTCTCTGGGAATTAGTTTAACCAACAAACACGCCACCCGTTACGATGATGATGATGACGATGATGTTGGTGATGATGACGATGATGGCGATCATGATGATGAGAAGGAGGAAAAGCAGGAGGTTGGTGATGATGGCATTAATGGTGACAGTGGCAAAGGCAATGGAATCTTTAAAAAGTATTTGTCACAAATTTTAATAGAAGCGCCAGCGACGTTTGATGACAACCAGGTACTTGAAACTTCAAGCCAACGACTTTTCAAACGGGACGACCCCAGAAGTGAAACAAGTGACGTTCAACAGCGGTTGAAAAACAAAAAAAAGAAAGGGACGTGCGCGGTTTGGTGCATGCGATTGGCTAAATGCATTAGATGCGGTGCATTGGCGGGAATGATGATGATGATGATGACGACGATGATGATAATATTACTGCATAGTAATGGTTGATGATGCACGAGAGATATGAGTGAATGAGTGAGTAAACATTGCAAGCACCAAGAATTCTCGGATGTGACGAGTTTTGACTCGACTGTCAATACACCATTAAAAAACAATTATTGCCAACCACCGATCGTGACCTCATCATCATCATCACCATTACTACCACTGCCATCGTCATCGTCACCATCGTCATTAGCAGCATCATCATCGTCGTCGTCGTCTTGTTTTGCACCGCTCTTCTAAAAACTACCATCCAACATCATCTTAAAGTCTAATAATGATTATTAATATCGAATTACCATTATGACCAGAGTCATCATCATCATCTTCTTTTATCTTCATCATCATCACTGCTTTTGATTCGTGCTTTAAACAAACCGATGTTTATCTGATTATGTGAAGCCATTAAAAATTCGCATTAAAATTGAGGACGGCACATGTCGAACAGATTTCGATGATCACTATGGGGTTGAAGACGACGACGACGAAGACGACGACGACGACGATGATGATGATGATGACGACGACGACGATGATGACGATGATGATGACAGTGGGGATAGCTGAGGATTGACAAGAAGACGTCATGGTAACGATGGTGCTCATCGTCATTATCATCATCGTAGTCATCATCACCATAATCATCATTGACTTCCGTCACTCCACCCCATTGCAATTAGCATTCCTTTGTTAACTTCTCCGCTGATCACACAAGAGCACACGAGCACACATTCGCACCTTGAGAGGTGGAATGATTCTCCAACTTGCAAACAACTCGGTTTGATGGAAAGCTATTCTCGGAAGGACTTGACGGACAAATGGTTGTTTTGCACGCATGGACGCAAACGAAGGATAGTAATAGTAGTGATGATGATGAAGATGAAGATGATGATGATGATGATGATGATGATGACGAGGAGGAAGATGGCGGTGATAACGACGTTAATGATCTATGTTTGCACGAAGATGACGACGACGACGACGAAACAGACATGTTATGACCGACATTGAAACATGGAGATTAAAATCGTTTAAATTATTGCACAACCAAACAGAAGCCTAGATGGAGCCTGAAAGCAGATTCACATCCATCACACGCGCACCAACTCCGAGCGCGAGTTCACGCACGCCTCAAACAAACAATCCACAGCGTGTGGCAGGATTTTTGACATCCATCAAATAAACAGTTGGAAACTCGACCAATCAGAGCGAGGGAACGACTTTTCAAAGGCAACACGTGCTCCGTGAGATTCAAAAATTCAAAAACACCCTTCAATCATCCTCTGAGCGTGGGAGTCGATAAAAAATATTGAAGTTCGATTAAAAAAAAAAAAGATTATTGGTGTCAAAAAAAAACGTATCGGACACGAAACTTCTTAAGGCTTAATTTTAGAAGTTTCCGTCCCTCATTCTTCATCATATCATAACATGACAACTAACGTCATCTATTGTCGTCGTCGTCGTCATCACATATCATCGTCGTCGTCGTCGTCTCGAAAATGGCGAGAGATTCTTGAGGGTTGACTTTCAAATGACCACAGACTAAATTTGCGATTTGCTACGCGGAAGTATTTCAGAGGAAGAATAACCGAACAACAACGACGACGACAACAGCAGCAGCAGCAACAATAACAACCAGAACAACCATAACAACCAGTACAACCATAACAACAACATCATCATCAGACTTTATCTGAACGTCCGCCACTTTAGGAAAACAGAATCCTTTCGCCATGTTTCAATTTGTAATCATTAACCCGTACCACTTATCGCCTAAACAAACACAATCGAACATGAAATTCGTCAACACCACCTCATTACATCCAGCGAAATGATAATCACCAACTGGAGTGATCCCGCGGATGCTAGCGAGCGATTGATGGACGGACGGACGGATGGATGAACGGACAGACGGACGGATGAATGAGGAGATGGAAAGACTCGGCGAGTGGAGGAGCAAAAGCACCTGGTGAACTTTTTGTGGAGAAAACCTGCGATCAATTTAGCAGCGCGACCTGCCCAGGATAACGAACAACAACAACATCATCAACAACAACAGCAATAACAACATCATCAACAACAACAACAACTTCGCAACAACAATAGGCTTCAACACAACAAAGAGTAACATTTAACCCCTAAATGAGGTCGAAAACTGAACGTTGCACGCTGGAAGTTTGACGTCCACAGCCGCAAACACAACTTTGACGCCCTTTTCCAGGCAATGTTAATTGGCATTATAACAATTCAAGTGAACCCGCAACAACCACAACAGCAGCAGCTTCAATGACCAACAACGACTACAACAAATACAACAACTAATGGTAATCATCTTGAAGTTAGAACTAAGCAGATAGGTATTTAGATATTATTTGGTATTTTGTTTCAAATTCATCAATGTTTCTGAAAATGTCTTGAAATGTTTTAAATTTATCACCAAACGATTGTGATAATTTTTTCCTTTTAATTACGCAATCAGAGGAAGCGACTGAGCGTCAAGAAACACCAAGCGACCACCTAGCTGTCTACCTGCTCCCCATCAATCAAGGTAGATGTCGCGGGGTACAAACCGGCGCACGGAAGGTTTGGTTGATACGTCGTAAAATGGAAAACAATCAGTGATTGATTGGCCATCAATCAATCGAATCGAAGCATGTTTTTCAAACACTTTGCAAAGTCGAAACAATGGAAACAATGACTGCTGGATTTCTGGAAAGATTTCTTCCCCTCGGAAAAGAGAAGAAGTTTGAAGGGATATTTGTTTACAAACAATGGCAGTGCGGGAATGCGCTGACATGTGTTTTGAGAGATTGGCACCTCAGGTAACGAGGCAACATGTCGATCATCGTCATCATCGTCCTCATCCTCATCATCGTCGTCATCATCGTCATCATCATCCTCATCCTCATCATCATCGTCATTAACAAGCGTGGCGCTCCATTTCATAATGTGCATTCAACAAACATCTCAGAACTATTTGAATAGGATTGAAATAAAGAAAACATCGCTTCCTTAATTGATCTCAAATCCATGACTCACCAGGCAACTTTGAATCGGAAGACGCAAATAATGAAAACAACAACAACAACAACATCAACGACGATAATAAAAATAAAAATCTGGAGAGATGGATAGAGAGAGCAAGAGATAAAGGAAGAAACTGGAGAGAGGAAGGAGACTTTTAGAGGATAGTCGAGTGGTTAAACAGCGAGAAAATCTTTCCTCAGTGGATAAAAGGCACAAATGGAATTGTTAATTAGCCAGAAGATCATTTGATCCCTGGCGACGTCAAGAAAGAAGGCAGAAGAAAAAAAATGTGGGGAGTGATGGGTGGAGATGGGTGGAGATGGGTGGAGTGATGGGTGGTGAAGGGGAGGCGTTGGGGGGGATGTTGTGACTAACTAGTCGAGTGGTCCTTGAAGACAATTAGCATCCACTAAGGACTTCACTTTTTGCACGCTGGTGGATGGAAGAATCGAAGAAAAGTCGACTTATGCATAACGTTCTGAGTTGAATTCTCCAGCCCCACGTCTCCAAAACCATTAAAGGATGATAATGACGACGACGACGACGATGATCCAATGGATGGTCTGAATGAGCAGAAACTTGCACGTAGAAGCGGATCCATTAATAGAATCCCGAAGCCATAAATCTGTCTGAGAGGCACAACTTGCACAAGTTTAACTTGCATTGACGAAGTGCTTTACGTTCGTAAAGTTTGCTTTCCCGATCTGCTAAGTCTCAGTTGCTAATGAAAATGCGTGCCCTCAGTTCCATTCAGTCTGCGACGTCATCGTGGAATAAATCGATCGAATCACCAGAACATTTTTGGACAGACAAATGTCACGAAAATCACTTTTTTTTGCCTACAAGATGGCAAGAACTCCTATAACCCAGCAGTGATCGTGATTTTGCACTTCTTTTCAAAAACCACAAAACCCTCTTCTTTCCCCTGCCTCCTCCTCCTCCTCATCACCATCATTATCATCATAGCTCATAATCCATATTTCCTGACGCTGCAAATTATGAGGACATCCAATAAACTTTTCCTTCCCCGGAGCTGGTAAGTGGAGACCTGTTCATCTCGTCAACCAATTAGGCCTGGAAAGCTTTGAAAATCAGCCAGAAATACATTCTGGAAATCCGTCTTTGCAGAATTCCACCGTCTAAAAATAGCTCATGAAAAAAATACGTCTGCGTCTATTTTTAAGTGAATTTCAACCGACGTATCGTATTAGCGACCTATAAATCTCCAACCAATGGGATGAGACTATCGCCTTAGCCTGGGAACACGTTCCACTTTGTCCACAATAAACATGGAAGTCCTTATTTTCCACGAGAATGATTGATCGACTGATTGATTGATTGATTGAATGATTGATTGAATGATTGATAACATTCGAAAGTGGTGCGATACTTGGACTCCTAAATTACAACCCAAATCCAATGGAAGGACGGCGGATGTCATTAGCAGGCAACAACAACAACGCTGTGAATTCACATCGAGAGACATCGAGATTAACATCAGCCTAAACGCTCACGGAGCTCGTAGTCGTGGCTTTAAAAAGAAGAAAAAAAACACGAATAACTTGCAATAAATATTTCTAAAGGCGATGATTAATGAAATATTGAAATTCTCCTCGTATGACTCCTAAAAAAAACGCAGCCTCAACTTTAATGTGCCTTCCGTGGCAACCACATGTTCGGCTGTTCGGATCCCTGGGTGGCATTCCAAACCGTTGCCGCCCCTATTCCACCTCCTTCCACGTTAAACAAGGAAAAGCGTTTGTTAATTACAGACGGCACTTAATAACAAGCGAGATATGGGCGGACGTTTTGCCATCCGAATGTTTTAACAAGATTTCTGCTCTCAAACTACTATCAAATTCCCCAGAGAGTACCCATAAACTACCCACAAACTACCTACAAGCTACCGGCAAACTACCCAAAGACTACCCGCAAACTACCCAAAGACTACCCACAAACTACCCATGGCCAGTCTCACTCACCCTCTATTTCACTCCGGACTTCCAACGGAGCTGTCAGCCACCTCTTATCAATCTGCTAAATGTTCTGATGGAAGGACCGATAAGGAACCTCCTGACCTCGGTAACAGCAACATTCGTTGCCACGGTAACCGTTTGTTTTGATTATGATTATGGTTGCGGTCATGGTAATGATGATTTTGATAGCCACGACATGACGTCATTATGACTCTGACTCTGGTGAACAAGTATGAAAAGTTGGTTGCCGAGGAAATATGAAATTGAAAGTTGAATTGAAATTGAAAGTTGAATTGAAATTGAATTTGTTGACCAACATCGCAACAAGTGCTCTTCAACATATTAATCTCAACAAACTGTTAATTGGCATTCGCTCACACACATCCAAACACACACACACACACACACCACGATGACATATCCAGGTATGCCGGAGGTGGAATGAAGGTGCTAACTCGTTTTAAAGTTCCTCCATCGTTCATTGACAGTCCCTCCAATGAAGAGATTCACATCAAATTCCCAACTGACACTAATAGAGGGAGCAGTCACTTTCAGAGTCAGTGACCCGCTGTGACCATCTTGGAAACAACACAAGTCAGAAACTATCGCATTCTCATGCCAACTCCGTCTGAAGGTTTTTCCAACTTGTGAATTGAATCGTAATGGATAGATAATTGATTGATTAATTGATTGATTGTTTGGATTGAAGGAACAATTGAGGTCAAATTGATTGATGGTGATTGTTTCTACAGGAAGGAAAGAAGGATTGATTGAAATCCAAGCTCTGAGAGTGTTACGCAATGGGACTTAGTGCAGGAAATCTTTGCGATTGAACTGATTGCTTTGCTATTAACAATAATATTATTATAATTATATTACATATCATATTATGAATAAATACAATTACAACTAAATATTGATGTCATTAACATTATTATTTAAATATTAATAATAATATTTATTAACACCTTTGAAATTATTATATTTCTTTTTTAAACTTCATTCATTTAAAACTTCAGATGGAATGGTGATATGAATTACATTGACTTCTGATCGGTGATGATGAATAAATAAATAAATAAATTAATCAATTAATTAATTATTATGTTGGGAATTTATAAATTAATGAATAAATAAATAATTTCAATTTAAAGCCTAGCTGAATGACATTATTTTAACCATCGAAAGGGCATCTGTTTTGTCCATTATGGAACAAGAGGCAATGAAATTGACTTGAGACATCCTCATAAACATCACGAACGTTTTTCCCAATCGTTCACTCACTCACTCATCCATCCATCCATCCATCCATCCATCCATCCATCCATCCATCCATCCATCCATCCATCCATCCATCCATCCATCCATCCATCCATCCATCCATCCATCCATCCATCCATCCATCCATCCATCCATCCATCCATCCATCCATCCATCCATCCATCCATCCATCCATCCATCCATCCATCCATCCATCCATCCATCCATCCATCCATCATTCCATCCATCCATCCATCCATCCATCCATCCATCCATCCATCCATCCATCCATCCATCCATCCATCCATCCATCCATCCATCCATCCATCCATCCATCCATCCATCCATCCATCCATCCATCCATCCATCCATCCATCCATCCACACATCCTCCATTCATTCATTCTTTCATTCGTTCATTCTTTCATTCATTCATTCACTTGCGAGCACTATACCCAGTGAAATACACAGAGAGACATAACCAACCCGCGTAAGTGACACGTTAATAACCAAACACACTCACACATACACAGATGCTCACTCATACACGCACACAACACATGGGATGAAGGTTGCGCAATAAACCACCCAGACCTCCATATTGCGCAACCTCACCTCCCACCCTATAATTAGAGACAGTTTTAATCAATTCCGTGCAATTCGCATGCCCCAGTAAATCTCTATCGGGACTCATTTCGACCGTTTTTATGGAGTTAGTGAAAGTTTTACAGAGCTTCATTCATCCACCTCTTCCATCCATCCATCCACGCATCTACCCACACATTCCATCCATCCATCCATCCATCCATCACCTGCTCACCACACCGAAATGAGGAGCACAGGTGCGCCATCACAAAGGTGGAAAAGTGCACCAAAAAGTTGGCCGAGTGTTAATTAAACAGTTTGTAAACAATCCCAGCTCTTATCTCTCCCTCTTAGAATGAGGGAAGAAAGTTAACAAATGAAAGATTAACAAGCATCCTAATCTGTCCATTCCCAATGGATGAAGGATTGTAAAAGAAGGGAGATGCTGAGAATGAGTGAGAGTCATTTCAATCGGAAAAGTGATTGCGATTCCTTAGGAATTGATTTTCAAACAGAAACGATTGTCAGACGATAGGTTGTTTGAATGTACGATTGCTTGTATGTCTCTCTGCTTGCTTGTTTGTTTGTTTGTTCGTCTATCTATCTGTCTGTCTGTCTGTCTGAATGATTGTTTGGTTGGTTGATTGGTTGATCGATGTCGGTTGGTTTGATTGTCTGACAGCAGAATGAAGGTCGAGAAGCGTGCAAATTTAATTTCGGAGTCTGAACGCAACTTAATTTCATTTCTAACACGGGTGACTTATCGTCATGATTTATCGACAACAGGATCAACTAAGCACATTAGGAGGATAAAGAAGATGAGGATGAGGATGATGAGGATGCAGTTGTGTTGACGCCGTTGTGGGAATGTTTACGTCGGCCATGTTTTTTAGCGGAACTATTAAAAGTTTAGCAGCGCACGGTTTTGTCCCCTTGAGTTGTAAATTCTTTCTTCGGTGGAACCATTAAAACATTCATTTTAGAAATGATACGAGAAAAAGGTACGAACAGAACTTCTGCTAAGATTCCAAGTGCCGTTTCCGAAGATTTGCCATTTTGCAGGAGAATAAAAACTGTAGATGGAAGGGTATCTCGTTACGTTCCAGGTATTCGAGATCATTCGCTTCCAGAAAAATTCTTCATTCCAACTACTTCTCCGATGCTGATAGTTTCAATCTCAGCTGACGTCAAGAAGATGACGACGACGACGACGATGACGATGATTGTTAAGAGTCTAAGTGCCATATCGAAAATGGCAATTTCGAATGAAATATTAAGAAATTCTACTGACATTAGCAACAAATAACAACACCATTAACGATGTCAACAGTAACAATAACAACATACGCATTTATATAGCTCTTCTTCAACGGCACCAACATCATCATCATCATAATCAACCACATCACAACAGATTCGTGACTCAACCGCACAATAAAACTCCTACCTTTCCATATCTTTGAGCATAAGTTCCCGTTAAAAGCGAGTGGAAGATGATGATGGTTTCGTCAAGATCCCAAATGAAGACCCTTTCTAGGTCGGAATCTGGGCCAGGTGAGGGGTTGTTGTGGCGTCGGCCCCGGTTTCTGTTCCGAGAACCTGCGGTGAAAGAACGAACCGTTGGAAAGATAATTTCCACTGGCGCTTAATTGGAAAGCGGAAGTGGATTGTAATGGATTTCCACAGCACCGAAAGTTTAGGTGTTGCGCTCGTCCGGGGCTTATCTTGCCGTCGGAATTCACCCGAGATACAAATCATCTCTGGAGTCGCACTAGGGTAGCTCGTAATAAATGGGTAGAACATTCGACTGAGAAATGATTGTAATAAAAATTTATCATTTATAATTACTAAATTAGGTAATTTATTCCACAGTATCTTGACGGTGCAACGCATAATGCAAGGCATTGACGATGAAGTTGATGGACATAAACCGACATTAATAAGTATATAAATAATCATACAACTTATAAATATTCATATTGCGTAACAATGGTGAGTCATCGTGAGGTGAGAGCAACGATGGTAACGATCCGATTCAATGATAACAATGAAAATTCACGACTGGATTTAAATCCTTTCCAGGAAGACGGAACAACCGGTCCATTGGAAATCGTACTCAAATGAAAACAAACTAATTGATAAAAAAATAAATCCACATTTTCTCAAACAAATAAACCACCGCCCGCAAATGCCGAACGTCAACAAACACTTCATCTTGGAATTTAAAAGTTAATCCAGTCGAACCTGACAGAGTATGGAGAGGCAAGAATTGAAGAAAAATCGGATAGCAGCATAACAAATATTTATATGGCGGAATGAAGGAGTGAAAGAACGAAAGACAGGGAGTGAATGAATGAAGGAATGCAAGGAGTGAAGAAGGTAAGGAATGATTCCCTAGGTGTAATTGTTTGCAGGGGGCCACGGAATGAGCAACAGTCAGGTATTACTCTGAAGTGACCAATTACATTCTCCTCGCCTTCCACTTCAAAGTACAAAACGTTTTCTCGTAAAGAGTGGAGTGCATCTTTCTAAGGGCAATCAATGATTGATTTAAAAACGACTTTCAATCAATCAATCATATCAGGTGATCAATTCTTGGCAGACACTAATGAGGTCCTAATTGGCATCGAATAACCACTTAATTGAGAGACTTTCTCCAGTCTTTGACGCCTTTCCCTCGATATGATTATCATGCTATCCTGGAATATGGATCTCAGTTCTATAAAGAACTTTGATGCAATCTTCTTCTCTTTTTTTTGTTTTTGATTCAATCAATTCTCCCAATCGCATTCGTTTCAAATTATAACCTGTCCAATGAATTCGTATTCAAACCCTCTGCCCTCTTAGCGCGAACTCGGCCGGTCAAAGAGGCGATAGAATGCACCCAATGACGTCGTTAGCGCATCCAAGAGAGTCTGACAGCTCCCTTTCAAGATGGAGAAAACTTTCCTCAGTGCTGATGATAAGTCTTGTCAAAAATGTGAAGACTGCGGTAATTAGAACTTCATTTGTGGCCAACATGTTGGCGGTGCTGGCCGTCGAGGTGATGATGATGATGATGATGATGATGATGTTGATGGTGATAACGGTTGTAATAATGTTGGAGATGTCGGTGTTGACAACTCTAGCGATGAAGACGACGATGATGGTACTGTCAGGAGTGAAGGAACAGTAATTGAAAGCTCGGAGGCATAGCATTGGGAATATTACTGGAGCTTATCATTGATAGTGCCATATCAATAAATTAATCATCGCTACGTTATGCAATTGTAAAATCAATTTACAGGAAATAATTAAAAAATAAATTACTTTTGTCGTCTGCCGTCGTTGGAGACCACACTTTGGAACTGTCGTGGCTTTCAGATTTGATCGTTGGAGACGGTGACGAGTCAAAATGAGACTCTGTGTTCAATCGATGAATATACGATCAATTAATATTCATGCAACCAATTGATATTCATGCGACTAATTAATATTTATATTACAATGTATAATCTCTTCAGTGACATTATTATCAAGCACACGCACACACACATATGTTAATAATTAATGATATCCAGGTAATCATCGACCTGGTTCATCATTTCTTTCCCCCCACTAAAAGAAGAAGCACGTGAACATAAAACACTGAAGAAAACTGGGGTCTTCGTAAATTTTTGCTCCAAAAAGGCCTATATTTGCATCCGACTACATACTTGCATACTTGCCAGAACGTGGTTGAAATATTAAACGTCATTGATGTTAGTTAATTAAGTTGATTATCATAATTCATTCCTGCATAATTGTTCTCATTAACCCTGAGTAACGGGATCAGCGGGGGAGAGCATTTAGCGATATGCCCTCACGGACCATAAGCCACAGCAACATCAATGGCTGAGCTCATCTTAGGCCATCAGTCAGCGCCAGAAAATGTGCCACACGCATAATTATTCCAAGTTTTCCAAGGCTTCCACTTTCTTTTGCTTTAGAATGTATTTTCATGAAAATCATGAAAACTCAAATCAAAGATGACGACGTACGTATAAGTACGACGTTTAAACTGTTCAAGTACTTATCCAGTACAAACTAGTTGTTAATAAAAAAAACATCCCTGGTTTACTTTACCTTTTCTAAATATTAAAATTATAATATTATATATAAAATATTTTCTAAATATTAAATTCTAAAATAAATTCTAAACTTTTAGAAATTGTCAACGAAAACTCTGAAGGACTGAAAATAGAAAACATGTTGAAGATTCGAATCAAACATTGAGGCAACAAGATCCATGTAACTGATACTTCAATGGCCGGACTAACTCGATTAATTAATTAATTGATTAATTATAATTTAAAATTATTACATCGAATAATCAGCGGATCAAACACCTCCCAGCACTTTGACCTTCTGACCTCTTGAACCCAGGCAGCTGGGGAAAGAAATACGAGACAAGCCATGTTTTCCTTTTTGCTGCATTTTTAAATCTTAATCAGACAGCATCAAAGAATTACAGTTTCGGTCGTTCTTGAGAAATGTTTGCAAACGCAATTCCAAATGCGCCTTACTATTTTGCCGATTACATAATTATAATTACAACTATATAATAATGATTATAATTTCTATAATATAATAATAATAATAATAATAATAATTATTATTATTATTATTACAATTTCAGTATATTATTACTTTTCAATATAATTTATTTGCAACTAATGAGCTGTATTGGTTGATTAATTGTTTTTAAAATTAAATTTTTAAGTTGATTTTTGGAACATGTGGCAATACCACAAAGTTTTGTAAAACACGGATGTTGAAAAGGTATTGTTGGCCAAACCTGTAGTTGCAGTGATACAAACATCACATTGTCATCATATTATTTAGTATTTAGTGTTATTAAGATTTTATTGTTAAATTTAATGTTATTATCACCACCACTTCCATGACTATCATCCCTATAATATTATTTATTATTGTCATTTATTCATCTGTTATTATTATTATTATTATTAAAATCATCATCGTCATCGTCGTCGTCATCATCATCATCATCATCATCATCATCATCATCATCATCATCATCATCATCATCATCATCATCATCATCATCATCATCATCATCATCATCATCATCATCATCATTATTATTATTATTATAACATGGAAACAAGTGGAAAGACTTTGAAAACAAATTAGGCTCACCTGTTGAAGAGGGAGGTAGGAGTTGATAGGTTTGTGTTGAAGGGATGGAGAGAGATGATGAATTGTTGGCGAGGGGTGACGAGCCCATGGACGACATGTAAGGGTAGTATGAATAGGGATTGGTGTAGTTCAACTGACCATAGTTGCCGTACGAGTTGTAGTCTCCATTCTGAGATCAATTTTAGATTTATTTAATTAAAAACCTCATTGATTATTAATTGACAGCGTAATTATCGGTTAATTATTAATTTATTAAAATGTGATATTGAATTAATTAGAATAATAAAATTTTATTCGTTCTTTGTGTGATTCGTTGTGTTTTCAAAGCGGCTTTAAAACAACTCATTTTAATTAGATATTTATGATTATTTTTTATTTTTAAGGATATTTTATGTTAATTGGAAGAAGTAATCTTCTCAATTTAAGAGTTGAATTGAAATTAAATTGAATTTTTTTTTAAATGATTAAAATATGAAATGACGAATTAATTTTAAATAAAATGAGATGATAAACATTTGAATTTCTGTTATGTCAGTTTTAGATTAAAAATATGAAAGAATCTTTTTAACTGCTCCTATGAAGGGCTGAGAGTTGAAGGGATGAATCATCACTGAGACCAGTTGACAATCTCCTTTGATGAATTTTTACATTTTCATCTTTTAATCGAAGAATTTAAATTTAATTTCGCCTATTAAGATTGATCGGTAAATGGATAAATAACAAACTAAAAAGTCAAATTGTTTTGCAATTAAGTTATAATAAGTAAAAAAAAATAATAATAGCATCACCTAAAACACAAATCCAAGTAAGAGAGCGACGGACAGATAGAAGACAGAAGGAAGTGTACAACTACAACTACCATCGTAGTGGAGAATTTATTGCAGCATCATCATCTCCAAGCTCTTGAACACTTAAAATCCCATTTAAAAGATCGCATTCAATTTAAAGACACGTCGATGACGGGTCACATAAAGAACAGTAAATCATAGAAAGAACAATCTTCAAAATAAATCTTCAACGTTCAACGACTCTCCCCAACTCCCTCCCCCAATCACCCCAAATCCCCCACCCAAAAAAAAAAAGAATCCGTGAGCGGAAATGAGGAGAGAGACTCTAATTGATGTGGAAAACATCAACAATCAGTTGGGTGTATGAAGAGCATTTATCCAGGAAGGAAGATACGTTCGCAGTAAGAAACATCCTGTCATGACTTGTGGCTCGAGTTTGTTGTTGATAATTATTATTATTACTGGTAATATTGCTATTATGTTCGCCAAGATAAAAAAGATATAATTTAATAGCTTAATTACGATTAATGAATTTTATATTATTATTATTATATTTTATTTTTTATTACAAGAGAATTATAATAGTCTGTAATAAGACTCAAAATAGGCTTGAATACGAATCCCATCATAAAAAAAAACATGGAACAACAAAGACGAAGAAGCCCGTGAACGAGCTGCTGGATATACTTTTCCAAACTTCCAAGTCAAAAGACAAAAGTCAAAGGCCCAAACAAGTCAGTGCAGTGTTTGCGATTGTCGGGCTGCGATTAGATGTTATCAGCTAATTATTTTCCACACTGGAGATGGAAATGTCAGTCTAGACAGATGTTTCTTGGCAAGGGTTTTGAAACAAATTGAAATTGACGTTTCTGTTTGTGTTTGAAAGTTTTTGTTTATGTCACATGCACATTCTCGCGTCCGTGCGTCCGTGTGTTCGTGTGGAGAGTCATTGAGTGCAGAACATCCTTCGGTTACTTGCAGCTGGAACAGCCAGAACGTCTTGGATTTGATTTGTTTGGAAATCAGAGAATAACGTTTTCGAAATCATTCGACTCATTTCGATTCTAAATAAGAATATTAATGCTTATATTATCTGTATTAATCACATTATTTCCATAATTCTATTCATAGATTTCATGAAAAAATCCTTTTACGATGAGATAGAAAGACAAGCAGTTGGGATAAGATCAACATTGCGTCACCCAATACCAGAAAAACCTGGGCACAGCCTGCCATGACAAGGAGCGCTGTTTGCACATCATCTGAGGCACCATTACCACGAGGAAGATGCAAAATGGCTGAGCAAATATTTCCACTCTGGATTACTAAAGTGTCTCTCATGGAGAAATCCTTAGTGATTTTCGTGCACGTATTTTTTTGACTTTTGCTTAAAATGTCATTCCGGCTCTTTTGTTGATTTTTTTTGAGCGTTTTTCACGGATTTATTAAAATAATTGGAATTCCGATGTCGTTTGTTTCCAGAATAATCTAAAATTATTCGTACAAATGTTGACAGAAAGCGAAATACAATTCCATCAATCGTCAATAGCAACAACAACATTGTTGTCATCATCATCATCGTCGTAGTCACCATCATCATCATCAGCGACACAAAGACCTACCGGAGTAGCAGAAATGTAGCCACTGCTCGAGAAGGAAGACGCTCCGGAAAAGCAGGAGCCCATGTCGAACGTGTTGAGGTTGTTGAGATTGTTGTACGGATTGTTCTGCGAGGAGGAAGATGACGACGACGACGACGACGAAGAGCCGAACGTGGCCGGGCCGTAGCCACCCAAGCAGTTGAGAGACTGGGTCAAGTGACTCGGGGACTGGGGTTTTAACTTCACTGGAATTCAGAAAAAGGTCACGCAAAATGATTATTTCTTTTTTCTCTTAAACTTTTCTTTGACTTTGAAGTTATTTAACATCAAATATGATTAAAATCCATTTAAATGAACCAATTAATAACAAACGGCAAATTCAAGAGGCGCGACCGATTCATATAAAAAATTCAAATTTATTAAAAGCGTGACCATCACGCTCATAATTCACAGGCGCAGACGATTTTGTAATTGGCGGGTAAAAAGGCGGACGGAAGCACAATTTTTCCAGTCCTTAGCTATTCGTTAAAAAGTACATCTGCTAAATATGAGATATTCAGGAGAATAATAATAATAATAATAATAAATATAATAATAATGAATTTGATGATGGTGGTGATGGTGGTGGTGGTGGTGGTAGTGATGATAACGACGACGACGACGACGATGATAAAAAGTAAAAAGTACTCAGAAGTACTTCCATGGAAGTAAAAGCGCTTAAAGACCACTCATTAAACACCGTTTCCTTCTGAGAAGCCCTGGGGCTTCTTTTTGTGGCCACTTTGTGCGTAATTTAAACAATTAAACGCATTAAATTTAATTAATTAAAATTTCACGGCCTTTGTTTAGTTTTTAATCTTCAAATTCCAACACTTACGGGCATCGTGACTCAAGCGAGGCTCCAAATGAACCCCATAAACAACCATCACCACCATCATCATCATCATCATCTTCTTCTTCTTCATCATTACCATCATCATCGTCGTCTTCATCACTCATTTCCATCCACTACCCCGACCTTGGTTGATGTATGACAATCAATTATGAATCTTTTTGTAATAGTTGAGAACACAAATTGATTGCCCCACGAACCCAATTTCCAACTCGAAACTCGGAATTTCCACTCAACCTTCTTTTTGTGAGTCCAATTGGCTTCTTCCAGTTTTCCATTAAGTTCAGCGAAAATGGAAAGCATTTTTGTTTCTTTGCATCGGAGGTTCATTGGAGACTCAGACCGAGTCTCAACAGTTAAACATACGTTTCTTCCACAAAATTCTTTTATTTTATTTTATTTAGCAGCTTAGAACTTCTAGAGAATCGAGACTTTTAAATAGTTGCCTAATAAACATATGCTAACGAGTTCCATATCCATTATTCATGAGCACGATTATAAAACATGCCCGTCTCCGTGGTAACTATCCGTCTGATGAGCAAAATATTTCTTACTGTTTTTGTTTTCTTATCAAAAGAACATGAAAGAAGAATTCGACAAAGTGAATGAATTTACCGCATGTTCGACTTTTAATTGCAATTTTAAGGCGCAAAATCGAATTAAAACCGGTGAAAATAATCAAATAATGAAATATGAGTCTAGTAGTTGTTAAGCAACGCCTCGATTAGACCTACACACGCAGACAGAGAATAACAAGGAACGAAACACACACAGAAAGGGACAAGGAAAAGCACTCACTGTCATACTGGGAGTTGTAGGCTGCCTGACTTTGTGCCGAAAACATGGGATGCTGGAGACCAAACGACCCACTACTCTGGCAGCCAAGCATCTGATATGCCTGCATAACAGCACTATCGTGTGGCTCAATGGTGCTCTGTTGATGGGGGACCAGTGCGAGGTTTATGGGAGAAGATTTGGGTGGGGTTTGGAGGGTGGAAAGTGAGTATTCCGATGTCAGGATTTTGCCGTCCAATGTGCACTATCCTCTCGACGATCCGCTGCTGTTGTTGTTGTATGGCTCACTGGGAAATTATGTGTGTCATTAATAAGTATTATTAAATTATAAATATTATTACAGACTTATAAATATTATTATAAACGTTATTATAGACTATCGCATTAAAGCATTTTAAGTGATTAAATGCATAATTCTGTGCAAATTGAAGATTTATTGTGATGCTAACATGTTTAAGTAATTAACGAACATTCAGCAAGAAAAATTACATCGAATTCATGGCGCTAACACGTCGTCCAACAACGTCCGAACCTAGCAACAACAACAACAACAGCAACAACAAGAAAGCAACAACAACAGCAACAAGAAAGAAACAACAACAACGAACGATAAGAGCTTCACGTGGGAAAGAGGCGAGACAGGAGTTTACATTTTTACAACAACAGCAGTCTTTGTTCCAAAACAACGACACATCTCGGACCACCACGAGAGAGAATAATTTTAAAAACAAACCTCAACCAACCAGCCTTTCAATCAATCAACCAACCAATCAACCAACCAACCAACCAACCGATTGAACTGATTGAAATTGAAATCAACCGTCAAAAAAAAAACTGCAGCAAAACGTACGAACGTGAAGGAGTTTGGAAATCTCCAAAGCCCGAGCTTTAAAAGCACTCACCCGAGTTAACAGCTGGATTCAGAAGCAAAGTTGACTTCAAACTACGAAGACAAAAACAACTCCACTCCAGCTAAATGTTCCGCAACGACCAATCGAATCAAGAAGCTATTTTAATCAGAACGAGTCCCTCCTCTCATTGGCTGCAGGGCAGGCGGGAGGCGGTCTTTCCAGGTCGATTGACAGCTCGGAAGCGATTCTCAGATTTCAAAAAGCTGTGTAGGATTTACTCTCGCTTTTAAAACTCATCCAAGGAGCTTCATTCATTCACTTTCCTTCCATCAATTAATGTTCAATTGATTGTAATTTATCGACGTTCAGTAATTATTCAACCGGAACATTTTCAACCAATTCAGAGTTTCAACCAATCAGCTTTCAATGTTAATTGCACCTCTTGTCAATAGATAAGCGAACCTTACTGAGTTTGTTTTCGTTGTTCTCGTTATGTAAGTAATGGAGTTAGTTTCCGTGACTGGATGATGATGATGATGATGATTATGATTGTAGTGATGATGACGATGACGATGTTTATAATGGTGATGACGTTTATGGCGACCATGTGGTCCAAGCAGTTGGTAGCGACAGGAACATCCAAAAGCACAACAACAACAACAACGACGACGACAGCGACGACGACGACAGCAACAACAACTTTGATCTCGCGACGAATGAAAACATCGCGAGACGGTTTCGAATAACTCCGAACATTGTTATGTCAGGAGGAGGCAGGAAGTAATTTCTATGAAAGTTGCGTCTCTTCAACGTCGAAACCTTTCGATTGTTGACAACTCATTTCCCATTCCGTTATTTGTTCCTCTTGTTGTTATTGTTGTTGTTGTTGCAGACGTTGTTGATGTTGATGTTGTTGTTGTTGCTGTTGATATTGTTGCTTCTTCTTCTACTTTCCTTCCTTCATTCATTCGCCATACGACGACGACTTTGAAATCCTTCTCAAGTTGAATTTCCACTGGTTTTTCATTTGTTGCAAAAGCCCCGCTCCGGATAACGATAACGAACGCCTACGACGACGATGATGATAACGATGATGACGTCGGTGTTGATGATGATGCCGCTTTGCCGACAGCCTAAAGCCCATATTACATTCACCCTTCGCAAGAACTTTCAAAAAATAAAATTTCTAAATAAAAAATTATTAATTTATTATTAAAAATAAAATTTTTAATTCAAACGATAGTAAAAAAAACAACATCGACAATAATATAATAATATAATAATAATAATAATAATAATATAATATATATATTATTATTATTATAATTATATTATTGTATATATATATTATATTATTATTATTATTATTATTATTATTATTATTATTATTTGTTTATTCACAATCACGGCCTCTATTTGATTATTATTATTATTATTATTAAATTAATAATCAGGTCGATGTAAAGAGACACCGGCCTGTGGATTCAACAAGGATGTTACGTCAAACGATGACGACGACGACGACGACGATGATGAAGGTCTGAAGAACAAAAGGACAGTTGACAACAAAGGAGAAGAAAGGAACGTCGGACGGAGGAGATAAATCCTTCCCTGGAAAGAACAAGAGGAAGTGGGGACATGGGGAGTGGGGAGTGGGCTGCCCTTTAATGACGTCAGCGGCGGAGGTTTTGGGGCTTTGGAGTTGTTGGAGACTTCGAAGCTCATGAATCAGGTGCTGTCAGAATTGACACTTCAGATCTCTGGCAGAGATTCTTTTTAGAATTGGACTTGCAATGCAATGAATAATCAGGTTGATTGATTGATTGATTGATTGATTGATTGATTGATTGATTGATTGATTGATTGATTGATTGATTGATTGATTGATTTTAATTCGTCAATTATAACAAATGTCATTATTAAATTTTAAATGAATTTTGAGGGTTTTTAGGTCGGTCAATGTTTAATTACAATCATTTGATTGTAATGATAGTGATAATTATAAAATAATTATAAAATAATGTGATAATAAGGGTATAATTATAATTACGATTGTGGTCGATGGAATGTTAATTATGTTGATAATTACTGCCCATAAGAGTAACAATTAGTAAATAGATATATTAACAAATTATTATAAAACATTTGATTCTCAGGTTGCGATAAATTACAATATTAGTAAATAAAATAACATTATAAAAAAAAAGGATTATCTGAGATTAAAATGTTTTAATTTGTTTAACAATATCGTCTTACTTCGTCGGACGCATGAGTCACGATTTACATTAATTTTTGCATTTTTTTACATTAAGTTTTGCATTTTAGCAATCATCTCTGACATGAGATGATGTGACATCTGACGATGGTGATGATGGTGATGATGATGATGATGACGATAGCGGTGATGATGATGATGATGAGCTGATCATCCACAAAGTGCCACTGAAATGATGGCTGTTCGGAGGTGATTGAGTGATAAACGAATGCGTTTGTGATTAAAAGAATGAATGAATGAATGAATGAATGCATGCACGACTGCATGAATGAAGTGGTACCTCTCATAGGGAGACAGGAGAGGCCATGGCTCAGGGACTAGGGGCGAGGGTGGGAGATTTAACCCTTAAATTGAATATCAAAGTCAAAACTTTTTTTAATTTTAAAATTTTTCTAATCCCTTCAAATTTTGCCATCCCACACAAAATGTTCTCGACTGAATGCATGACTGCATGAATGCCAAGGTGAATGAATGAATGAATGAATGAATGATTGTGTGCATAGGTGAATGAATCAGAAGACTTCATAAGCTTGCAACACCTGGAGTACACATGAAGAAATTGTAACAAGAGAACGTTAAAAGGGGAAAATATTTTTTTATACGAAACTTCAAAAAAAAAAATATTTTTTCAGTTGATCTGTAGACCGGTTATTCGAAATTATTACGTGTTATTATTATTATTATTATTATTACTATTGAATTATCTATTTATTTTAATTATTAAATATCCATTAACCATTAATCATCTTAACATTGTTTTATAATATTTTCTTGAAATAATTACCACCGAAGTTATTAATTTTGATAATATTACTAACAATTTTGCGCAAACATTTACGATTGTATTATGTGAGCAACTAATTATAATTACAAACTATATTATTATAATAATAGCAATAAAATAATAATAATTATATTATAATAATAGCAATAAAATAATAATAATAATAATAATAATTATTATTATTATTATTATTATTGTCGATTCTCATTAGAATGTTTTCATATTTCCACAAGCAAAAGATAAAAGCAAAAGATTTGCTCTTTTTAAAACCTTAGACTAGGAAATCATTACGTGTTTCATCAAAGCCAAGTTTGACCTTGACTCCATCATATGAACTCCATCGTCGCAGTCATCATCATCATCATCATCATCATCGCCATTGACGTCATTGTCATAAGTTGTCGTCATCAACATCATCGTTACCATCATCACCACCATCATCATCAACATCATCATCATCATCATCATCAACATTATCAGAAATTCTCCACTTGAAAAACATTCTTTGACTGTAAGGCTCCCTTCCCTGGTTATTACGTAACAAAGTAAATAATTAAACAATCATAATTAGTTGCTGGTTATAAGAATAATATTACGTCAACTAATGTTCATCGCTTTGTGCTTTGCTTTCGTCACAAACAATAATAATAAACAAACAATCACGACTTTAGATCAACAAATCAAACAATCATCAACCAATGAGAATTCATTCTTGAGAGTTTATTTTGCCCAAAATTAATGCATTTAAAATGTAATTTCGAAAATAATAAGAAATAATTTAAAAGCTATCTCCCAGTGAGGTCAAAATAGGAACCGAGGGTTTGCACGACAGAAGGAGGCAGAGGATGGATGGATGGGTGGATGTCAGACGGACGGACATATGGATGGATGGATGGATGGATGGATGGAAGGACAGAAAGAGTTGCCAAGGTGAAGGTCACCAATTCATCACCACCGATCAACGTCTTCAGGTAAAATGCTTCCCATTAATTCACAGCCAACGACTCATCTTTTTGCCATTTTTCGCCTCCACAAATGTGGGTCAATGTTTACATGAATTATTATTATTATTGTTATTATTATTATTTTTATTATTACTATTGTTATTATTATTATTATTATTATTTATTATTATTATTATTATTATTTTTATTATTATTATTATTATTATTATTATTATTATTATTATTATTATTATTATTATTATTATTATTATTATTATTATTATTATTATTATTATTATTATTATTATTATTATTATTATTATTATTATTATTATTATTATTATTATTATTATTATTATTATTATTACACACATCCATCAGGAATGCAATCAACGTGATCAGTGCACCAGAATGTCATAGATCTTTCTGGCACGGAACCTCTTTTGACTGCGTTACATTCATCAGCGGATCGAGAAAACCTTCGGAAGTGGTGTTATTTTTCTCGCGTCCATTCATCATCCGGTGAATGAATTATTTCCAATTTCATTAATTATTTCAATTTATTTATCTTTTTTTTTCGTCGCTTTTTGATTCATTCGGCGATTGCACCCGACCAGGGACTTGCAAGGCTTTTCGAAGTTGGTTAGCATTACGTCTGGTGGGTGTCACCACGATGCCCGTCCGTCCATCTGTCATTCTCGATTCGTAATTATCAAGAATTATGATTTTTATTATTCGAAATTATGGCATTACAAAAAATTCTTTCATACCTTTCAGACATTTGTGATGTGTCCAATTTTGGACCAATGCTATTATATTTCTATTTATGTTCCATCGGATTGGGTGTAAATTCGATTGAAAGAAATTAATAAATTACCAATTATTAAATTTAAGAAATTATTATTATAAGTACATAACGTTATAATTAAATGATAAAAAATATTATAATAAGAAAGTATAATTATTTACATATTTATGGTTCTTGCAGAAATAACATAAAAACTTAGAGCAAAATAATTATTTCTTTTTTTCAAAAAGCAGAGTTACGGATTGACAATCCAGGTATTGTTGGATCATCGGAAGGTATAAAGTCTCGCGTATCGTATTGTTATCCGTTATTGAGCTGCACGGTTGGGGTGCAGTGTGCCGGTGGTCCGGGGTTCGAATCTCGCCCTGGATTGAAGACACACCTCGCCGAAGAAACGGATACCTGGCATCAAGTGGAATCCTTCGAAAATATATCATTCAGACGTGGAAAAACTACGCTCAAGTGTCCTTCATCTTCGGAGATTCTTCTTTTTTTTGCTGTCAGACCCTTTGAGTCTTGGAAATTATGAATTAATAATTTTATGTATATTTATTTTTACTAGCAATATAATTTTTAATGATTTATTTAATGATTTATCTATTATTTATCTATTATTATTAATGTTAAATTAATATTTTTATTATTATTTAAATTATATATTAATATAATTAACAACGTTAAATAATTAATTTTTAATTATCTACTGCAATTAATTGGCCTTTAATTGTTCAAAATAATTTATTATCCCCCCAGGTCAGGGGTAATTTATTAAAGCAACCCGTAATTAAGTTTGCATTAATTATTTTGAATAATTACATTTTAAATGGAAATCAATTCATAATATAATGCATGTTAAGTTGTTGTTAGTGTCACTTCTTGATTCGATTGTTGTTGTTGTTGTCGTCGTTGTCATTGTTGTTGTTGTTCTTGTTGATGGTGTTGTTGGTGGTGGCCAGTTGAAATCGTCATTAATTTTATAAATTTATTTCTCAACGCTCGTTGAATAGTTAATTTCATTAATATATTGATTTAAAGGATGAGTATGAGAATAGAATATATTATTATGATTAAATTATAATAATATATATTACGACTCAATTTAATGCCGTTAAGTGCAAGTTACCGATTTCGTCGGTCCTAAAATCAATAACATTTAGATTATTCAAATAAACATTAAATATATTTTTATAAATTAAATTACATTATTTTATAAAATTATTTATAATTACGGAGACCATATAAAGTGTGAAAGAATAAAATGGCTGCCTGGCGTCCATGTTGCTGGACAGGAAGTGACGTCACAAACCACTGGTCAAAGGGAAAAACCACGCAGAGTTTGTTGACTTTGTTGCCTCAATGTTTGACCTAGCACCTGCCTTTCAAGACTGACATGCAATTACATGGCAATTAAGTGGATTTAAATTAATTAAATTAACTTTTATTATTTATTATTAATCATTTAAAAACTATTTTTACTTTATGTACATTATTACAATACCCCTTAACCATATCCATAACCGTTTAAATCGCTTACTTTAAAAGAATATCCTAGCAGTAAGCAAATATTAATTATTATAATTATAATTATATTATGATGTTATAATATTATAATATTCAAGCATCTCGAACACTTTGGCGAATACTCCAATAAATGGAGTGGACCAGTGGAAGACCGGATGGGTAAGGGTGTCCGACATGACTTGGGAAGCAAAGAAATAGTTAATTATTAAATTTAAATTATATTTAAAATTTTAAATCTATCCCCTCTCAAATCAAATAATAGTAATATAAATTTATTATGATATATATAAATTATATTATTATAAATTAATATATATAAATAATAATAATATAAATAAATAATATTAACAATAAATATTTAATCAATGACAAATAATTATTAATAAATAATGACAATTTATAATAACATAACAATATAATAATAATAATAATAATAATAATAATATAATAATAATAATAATAATAATAATAATAATAATAATAATAATAATAATAATAATAATAATAAGAAGAAGAAGAAGAAGAAGAACAACAACAACAACAACAACTATAACTAAAACAATGTAATATTGTAAAAATGATTTCATCATCATGAAGGATAAATGGAATTAATATCAGCTTTAAACCTGACATCACAAGTCGTGATAAGAAGGTGATGAACTCCTAACGATGTTTTTAAAGTACATTCACTCCCTTCAGAAATGATTAATAAATAAATATTTATTTATATCATATTTAATTATAATATTAATTATTGCTCTTATTATTATTATTGTTACTATATAAATATATTATTAATGCGTTAATAATAATTATTAAACAGTTGTTTATTAATGAATAAAAAGATAATAAAAAATAATAAAGTATTGATTTATTAATGACAGATTATTATTAATATAATAATAATAATTATTATTATTATAATTAATATAATAATAATCGTTATTATTATCATTATTTAAAAAAATTAATGAATATTATTATTAAAAATGATTAATTTCTCTTTGATGCAATTATAATTTTGTTGACAATTATAACTTTTGAAGTCCTTTACAACTCCATCCATCATTCCGCTTGTCCGAGTTATAAATTAATCCGATGACATGATTTATGATCGCTTGGAAAAGTCCCTGCATCTGAGACGCCAGTGAAATTATAATAGAATAATTTAATTATTTCTTAGTCATAATAACGTCCTATGGAAGAGAACAGCCTTTTATTATGAACAGGTAACCATTTCATTTGCCGAGCGATAAATAATTTATTGTATCTTTGTAATCAATGTTTTCGTCGTGATTGGTGGTCACCAATAAATCTTCATCACCAATACATTTCACGCACCGATGAACAAAGACAATGGCTAAAACAACAACAACTATAACAACATCATTTGCAGCACCAATACTACTACTACTACTAGTAGTAATAACAACAACAACATCAGCAACACCAACAACAACGAAACCGAATTTGTGGTCTTTAATATCCATTTAATGTCGAAAATAATTTCAAAATCAATCAATGAATTAAAAACATAAATCGGGTTACAACAGCATCATCATCATCGTCATCCTTATGCCGTTGTTGTTGTTGTTGTTGTTGTTGTTTATTTGAGAGTGATGAGTTGCAGAGATGTTGTCCTTGTTCAAACAAGCGTTGTCGCTACTCCAGTAGAAGATGATTAAGACGACCAGGATGATGGTGGTGATGATGATGATGATGATGATGACGATGATGATGATGATGACGATGATGATGATGAAGATGATGATGGTGATAATGATGATGACGATGATGATGATGTTAGAGGACTTTTTGATGAGCAAATGAACACTTGTTCAGATTCGTCAGTCCTTAATTCCATCGTTGATAAGCAGTCCAATGCAAGTCAAAACACACACTATCACGTGACTTGACCTTTTGCCGCTCCTGATGATGATTACGCTGATGAGGACGGCGATGATGTTGCCTATGATGATGATGATGATAATGATGATGACTATGAGATTGATATGAGACAGGTTTGATGATGATTGCGATGACGACAGCCATAATGGTGGTGATATCATATCGTGGTGGCAATAACAATGATGTAACGAGTATCGACCTGAATATCTGATATTTCTTTCGGTTTCCGCAAAAATCAGCAAAAATAACAAAAAATTGATGCGATTTTGTGACAGACGAACGTCTTCTCGCAACAAATGTTCTTTCGATGTTTTTAAATTCTTTTCCATAATTATTCTTAGAAATATTATTTCCGTTATCCATAAATATGTTAAATACATATAAGTTATAAGTTATAGTGCATAATAATAATGATAATAATAATAATTTAGAATATTTATAATTAAAATGTTTCATTATTTATTAATTTAATTTATAATTGCAATGACGTCGATGATGATGTTGATGATGACGATGACGACGATGATGATGTTGATTATGACGATGACGACGATGATGATGACAACGACGTCGATGATGGCGAGTCAAGAGGACAGGAGAAGATGTTCATTCGTTGTGTCCGCAGTCAACTTTTGACCTTTGTGTGTGTCACGGAGCGTGAAATCCCCTCTGATCTCTCAACCGTGACCTGCCAGCAAGACACTCGGATATCCACAAATACTGACAAATACAGAAACAGTCTCAGACGAACACACGAGCACCGATATGACAGTCGGTCGCAGTCGACAACGTGCGGTAAACATTCGACAGCATGAAATCACTACAATCGCAACAAAATGCAACAATTGTAACGGTTGCAACAAAATGCAACAAATCGCCCAACAGATGCAACAACAACAGCAACAACAACATCAACAACAACATCAACATCAACAACATCAACAACAACAGCAACAACATCAACAACAACAGCAACAGCAACATTCCAATGACACGTCACATGATCGGGCTTAAGACTATTTTTTTGCTGGAATAATCTCATCTGGTATTTTTGTGTTTCCATTTGCGAGCAGAGTTTTGCCCGAGGCGATGGCTTGATAATGATAATTGCTCGCTGTTCTGGTCACTGACATGATCTCTGAGACCACCATGAATTCGATGATTACACTCCTTTCTATTCCATCTGTCCATCCTTCTAGGGATCATCCGTCCGTCCGTCCGGCCGGCCGTCTGTCCATCAGTCGGTGCGATTCATTGATTCATTCTTCAATCTGTCGTTCATCCATTCATCGTTCCATCTACCATCCATCCATCCATCCTTCCATCCATCCATTCATCCTTCCATCCATTCTTTGTCTCTTGTTTGTTTATCTTTTGTGCTGCTGTATTTATTCAAGGAGATTTGTTCAAACAAACTTCAACATTCATTTGAAGTCATTCCATCCGTCCAACATTAAATATCTTCTTGAAATCTTGTTCCATTCCATCTACCATCCGTCCATCCATTCAACTTCCGTCGGTCCGTCCGTCCATCCACTTTGCAAATTTTTTCCACGACGACGTATTAGCCCATAGAATTGACAACAATCCGTAAATAATTACTAATTAATTATGAAATTAAATAATTAATTAAATAATTAATTAATCGAAATAATAACGGATTAACTGTTAATCGTAAGCAGTGAAAAGCGATTGACCAACTGACCATTGTGGATAATGGATAATGGGTGGACATACAATTGAACGAAAGAACGGACAGCAGAAGAAAAACAAATGGATTGGTTGATGGAATGAAGGTTGGATGGAATGAATGTCGGATGGATGGATAGAGGGAAAGATGGCTGAACGAATGAATGAATGGATGAATGGATGAATGGATGGAAGAATGAATGAATGTACGTCTTCCTCAATAACGTACGTTTACTTAATGGGTTTTTAAACATCTGTCAGGCCATGAAATTGTGCCCGTCGCTGGAAAAGTCACTTGTCACCCCCATTCCTTCAGAATCATCATCATCATCACCGTCATTTTCGTAAACGACATCATCATCAGCACCACCATCACCAACATTATCATCATCATTATCTAAAAATTCAAAAGAATACTTGACAAACTTTGTATAACATTTTTGGCCAATTTCACTAATTGAAGAACAGCAATTAAAAATCATTTCAAAACAAATAATTTATTAATCACTTAACTTCAGTATATCAGAATAATTCTTTGAAAAAATATTAAATGCGAAAAAAAATATATTCATAATTTCTAAAAATATGTTTTCCAGCATATGGCAGGTGAACAAACCAATAGTCGGTACGGAAGATCCAGTTACAAAATAAATGAATTCCCTTCCAGGAGAACGGACGACCACCAATCACTCATTCAATCGGTCAACCTTATTGTCAGTCAATCAATCAATCAATCAATCAATCAATCAATCAATCAATCAATCAATCAATCAATCAATCAATCAATCAATCAATCAATCAATCAATCAATCAATCAATCAATCAATCAATCAATCAATCAATCAATCAATCAATCAATCAATCAATCAATCAATCAATCAATCAACCAATCAATCAATCAATCAATCAATCAATCAATCAATCAATCAATCAATCAATCGATCGATCAATCGATCAATCGATCAATCAATCAATCAATCAATCGATCAATCAATCAGTCAATCGATCAATCAATCAATCGATCAATCAATCGATCAACCAATCAACCAATCGATCGATCAATCAATCGATCAATCAATCAATCAACCAATCAACCAATCAATCAATCAACCAATCAATCAATCAATCAATCAATCGATTGATCAATCAAGTCAATCAGTTGATCAACTTTTGCATTTAAGGCGGCAGTGTTATCTCAGACCGTGTCTAAGAATGATCGACATTGTGTAGTGTCACCCATGTCATCTTCCTCTGAGTTGCGTCACAAGTTCCTTTCACTTGACTCACATTTCATCGAGGTTCTGTATTAATTAATTAATTTATTTATTTATTAGTTTATCAGTTATTAGTTCGTTAAATGATATTATCAATTAATAAAATATTTGTTGAAAATAAATAAAATTAAAATAAAACTAATTCTAAACACGATAACCCTCTCAGACGACGACAACAACAATAATTACAACGACTACAACAACAACAATAGTAAATAAATTAGTCGAATCTGCACAGGCCATTAGCTCCAATCATTAAACATTCAAGTGAACTTTGTGACCCTCAACTGACAATCAACAGAGACGACTTTATCATCTCACCAACATCGTTAGAATCGTCATCACCATCACAATCACCATCGTAGTCGACATCACCATCGTCGTCGTCATCACCATCGTCGTCGTCATCATCACCATCGTCGTCGTCATCACCATCACCATCGTTGTCGTCATCATCAAGTCATTCTTTTAATCCCTGACGTTACCCTTAAAGGCGTCATCTTTATCGCGACAGGGAATCAATTTTCATCACTTTCACTGCATCACCAACGTCTTTAATTCAACAGCAACGTTCATCATAATCATATTAACGCTATAAATAGATGGTTGTCATCATCATCATCATCATCATCATCATCACCATTTCACTTCAACACTACAAATTGATGACCATCACCATCGTCATCAACTCATCTCTATAACAACCAAGATCCCTAGATGACCATACCAGCACCACCACCATCATCATCATCATCATCATCATCATCATAATCATTACCACCACAACTATCATCATCATAACTATCACCACCACCATCACCACTACCACTCCATCACTCCATCCCTCCAAACACTTTACCATTGGTCACCATTCCAGGTGCATCGAACAATGAACAAGAAGTTGTTGTTGTTGTTGTTCCGGTTTCAATGGCTTAGCACCAACGACAGCAACACCACGGGCGTCCTTTGATGGCTGTTCAATTAGTTTCAACTGGAAACTTCAAGTCAAGCTGAAGACGTGGAACCAAACTGTGACTTGAAAGAATCAAGGACTCCTAATGATTGTATTTCCCGATTGGTGTTGAATATTGATTGATTGATTTATTGGTTGGTTGGTTGGTTGATTGATTGATTGATTGATTGATTGATTGATTTATTGGTTGGTTGATTGATTGATTGAATGATCGCTTGTTGCTTTTGTTGCTGTTTGTTGTTGATGTCGATGTCGTCGTCATCGTTGTTGTTGTCGACGAGAAACGAGATTATTTTTAATAATTAACACGTGTGAATTAAATTTTAGTAATAATTATGCTTACAATAAACATTATCACATGATGTAATAATTAACATTTTTAATATAATTAATTAATATAATTAATATTTATGATGATGATGAGGATGATTAGTATTCTTTTTATAACTCGGTGAACGGAAGTCTGGGTTTGAAGGACTTAAAAATAATTTATAAAAAAAAATAATAATTTTTAAAAAAGAATCCAAATAATTCCCATTAAATTCGGTACAAAATGGCAGAAAAATATTTTATGAACGAAATGCTGGAGTACGAAGCTGATTTATTCTCCGGGTATAAATTTCTTTCGTGCTAATCGTGATGCTGATGACGACGACGACGATTGAGGTGATGATTGTGATCGTTGCTGAGGTGATGACGACGACGACGACGTCAACTTCTGTTTAACAGGTTCTGATAATTTACGAGAGGTTCTCCAACGGTATCTTGATATTTAAGATACTCTGTGACATTGCGACATCGGATACAAATTTCCGATTTCAGCAAATGAAGTGTTTGTGTTTATGAGTTGTTTTGACTTTGACTGAAACTTTGTTGGCTCGTTCGACGACTGAACTTCCTACTTAGCGTGGAGGTCATGAAATTGTTTATTGACAATTTTACGAGTGTTCCATCCACTCTCTCTCTCCTGGTGTGGACCATCAGACGCTGTAAAATTTGATGAATTAAAATGATATAAAAAAATGAAAACATGTGCTCGAGTTTAGAAAGTTCGAATGTGTTTCCAATAAGTTTTCAAATTTAGCTGTCGAAGCTCATCACTTCACGAGTACGGGAACAGAAGTTATTTAAAAATCTTTTTTATTTTATTTTAGAAAATGTAAGCTTTAAATTAGGGAATTATTGTTTTAAATATGGCTAAAAAGTAAGCTAAGAGTTAATTTGCTAATGTTTCTATTGCATCAACGACAAACCTTATGAATATTGGAGGTAATCTGATTGCAGAAGATTTCAATCAGTGCCATTAATGATTTTACATTAACGATTAACAATTTGATTGGCTGAAACTTTCAATAAGTCCAGTGAATTTTTCGTTTAACTCATATTTCTGAAAGTTGTAGACGGACTAGAAAGAAATTGTGTTTCAGTGGAAAACATATTTGATTAATTATAAGAAGAAACATGGCCATCAAAGTGTTTTTATTTTTCTTGCTTCATATTAATCAAATCCAACGCGCATAACCATAAAATATCAGACTAACTTTGATCATTTTACGGCCCCGCATTTTTTAAATTCATTGAACCATCGCAACCGTTAAAAGCATTTTTCACTACTAAATTTTGCCATAAGATCAAAGTTTGTACAAAATGTCTCATGTTTGTATGACTCCTACGATATTTAATCTGAAGTTCAGTTTAAGGACATCTAGGGATTGCTATTCAATTACAACTCCTTTCAACAACTTCTTGTAGAAACAAATTGCAAATTTATTTTATGAATAGATTTATTAAAAACAAGTAATTATTTTATTAATTTTTTTTTCAAAAACTAAAGCTTTTATTTAGGATGTCATTTCAAAGTTATTGACGGCTCCCGTTATCATAATTAGATGCGATGCCCGATAAACACACTTTCGACATGGCCAGCCTCCCGGCTATTTCGTCTGTTAGAGCACATTCTTTGGAATAGATTGTCTTTTTTAAATTTAATTCCCTAGTAATTGTTTTAATTTTTGTTTAAATCATTTAATTTAGTCTTTGATTATCCGCTTAATTTTGGTTTTGTTATCACATTTCTTTCATTTACAGTTGAGTTCACCTGGTTTTGGCCTTAACAAGTAATTTCAATTTAATTTTGTCATTTTGCTTTTAATTAGACTTATTTCAAATTTTAAGATCGCTGTGCGAATATGGTTTTGCTTGAAACGTAATGTTTGGGGTCGCAATTTTGGTGGCTGATAGGGAGCTTTTCTTTTGCAGATCGTTGGACCCCATTTGCTGGCTTATGAAACGCTTTTCAAACAGGTGAGTGATGTGTCCTATTGAAGAAAACAAAATTTGCTAATAAATTGTAAATTTTAAAAGTGTGAAAGTCTTAAAATATTAATTCACGTTTTTCAGGCAGATACCAAAGGGAAAGGAACCATTCCAGCCATCCAGGCTGCTAATTTTTTGAAAAAATCAGGTTTAAAAGAATCGATCTTATCAGAGGTTATTTAAGTAATTCACTTGATACTAAATTTGCTTCACAAATTCTCAAGAAATTAACCTAAGTTTTAAGGACAACATCATCATAATCTTTTAATCCACAAAAAGATTCTTGTGATGCAGATGTTTGAAGGATCAATATCTGATAACAAAAATAGGGAAAATTAGAAATAGACTATGTTTTATCTATTTGAACTAAATTCACTTTTTTAGAATCCATTTCAAAATCAGACAAACAAACATTTATTCTTTTTCCATATTCAGCAAATAATCAGCAAATCAACGGTTTTTAATGATTCTTTGAAACCGTGACAGATATGGGATCTGTCGGATCCGCAGGGTCGCGGGTGCTTGGACAAGCAGGGCTTCTTCGTGGCCCTGAAGTTGATCTCGGCAGTTCAGAAAGGTCACGAGGTCGACCTCTCTCACCTCGGTCTGAACCTTCCTCCTCCGTCGTTTGTGAGTTTTCAATTTTGATTTACAAGCGATTTATGAGCAGAGCTCGGGATTATTCGAGAATTTTGTTTATGATTTATCCTTTCCTTTCCAAGAATGGTTGCTTGTTTTCTTGTTAAAGATGGATTATCATCCTAAGTTATTATGTCATCGATTTTATTTTATATATTTGTTTATTTATTTATTTTTTGAATATTTAAAATCAAAATAATTTGGAAATTATTTATTTTTGCACAAAATATAATCTTTCCTCCTAATCATGTTTGGCTAAAATTTCATGGCTTTAACTTCTTTTTAAAGCAGAGTTAAACATAGAAGGATGTAATAAAACATGTCTTTACGATTAAATTATTTATAAATTGGTCGCTAAAATTAATTATTCATCAAGGATTCTATAATGTGTCTGTAACGGCCAAATGTGATTGATTGATTGATTGATTGATTGATTGATCGATTGATAAGGTGGACAATAATCAAAAACACCAAACATTTTCCACACATTGCAAAAGATATTTTTTTCCAATTTGTTTTTATTTTTTCCAGTATTTTTTATATTTTTTCCAAATATTTTTCTTTTATTTTTTCCTGTGCATTTCCTGTCAGAACAACATTCAGATGACGAATGCAATCATCGCGAATTCTGCGAAAGAAGCGAAAGAGGACTTGGAGTGGGTGATTCCCGTGAGTTTTGAGGAGGAATTAAGTTTATTAAATTATAACTTAACGATTTATCGATTATCGTTAATGATTTATTACATGTTGGTAATTTGTTGTTTGTTAATTTATTGTTTAATATTAATTTATTATTAATTATAATTAATTTATTATTTATTTTATTTATTACAACTTATAATGAATCGTTGTTCCTTACTATTAGGTTAATTCCTCTTTAAACCATTCATTAAGTTGTTCGTTACTTCAGTGTTTGTTATATTTTTATTTGAAAATATTTTTTATTTTTCTCCGTTTTGTGGCAATTGCTTTCAAAATCTGAGACTTTTGAGAACTGAATCACGCAGGTCCTCGGAAATAAATTGAACATCGATTATGTTAATTCATGATAATTCATGTTAATTTATGCAGCTGACAGAAAGGATCAAATACGATCAGATCTTCCACACGCTCGACCCTACCAATGGACTTTTACCTGGTAGCAAGGTCAAACCGGTGAGTGGTGGTGGTGGTGATGATGATGATGATGATGAAGATGATGGTGGGTGTGATGGTGATGATGATGATGTTGGTTGTGATGGTGATGATGATAATGCTGGTTGTGATGGTGGTTATGATGATGTTGTTGTTGTGGTGGTGATGATGTTGATGTGGTGGTGATGATGATGATGGTGGTGATTATGACAACAACTACAAGGATGGTTTTACAATTCATAACGAGGGTGTTAACGGCAGTGAGAAAAATATTATTTATCATGGTGCAAAACGTATTTTGATGAATTCTTTGGCAAGGCATTTGCATGTAATGCAATAAATAACTTAATTTTATTGTTAATTAATTAATTAATTTAATCAAGTTTAATTAAGTTAATTAATACTATCAGGTGCTTTTGAACTCCAAACTTCCAGTGGACGTGTTGGGTCACGTGTGGGACTTGAGTGACATTGACGGGGACGGGTCCCTGGATAAAGAGGAATTCTCGGTGGTCAGTTGTTGTTGTTGTTGCTTCCATGTTTTGTTGTTGTTGATGTTGATGTTGTTACCAGTAGAGTTATTGTTGTTACATACAGAGTTATTATTGTGGTGCAAGTTGTTACTTTTATAATTTATTTACAAGTCAATGATGATGATGATGATGATGATGGTGATGGTAATGAGATGTTGTGTCTATCTTTGTTGTGATCTTAAACACACCAGTTAGAAATGTTATTCTTTCATGTCTCAGTGTTTCCTTCGTTGGCTTATGTTGACACAACAAGGTTGTTGTTTGCTGTCATGTCTAAGTAATTATTTTGTTTGTCATTTCTGGCTGATCTGTCTCTTTCATTTGCAAACATTAGCTTTGATGTTGTTGCAGGACATGCCTGAAAATTATTGATTTCACAAGCCTCCTTTTGTTGACTCTTGATGGTGGTGGTGATGATGGTTATGTCAACAAATCAATAGAACCAATTAAAAAAAAATATTTATAAATTAAAATCTATTTTTTTGTCTGATGACTTGCAAGGCAATGAACCTCGTCTACAAAGCCTTACAAAAGATTCCAGTCCCTCAGACTCTGCCACCGGAGATGATTCCACCGTCGAAGAGGAAGTTCGTGAACGCGTCGACCGCTCAAAGTCCTCCAAAACCCGTCGAGAAGAAGTCGCCGGAACCCACCGTCGCGACGCCTCTCTCTTCGGACGTCAAGGTCGCGGTTGATGTTCGACTTGAAATTATTATTAAATTATTATTTATTACTAAATTATTATTTATTATTAATTATTAATTATTATTAAATTATTAATTATTATTATTAAATTATTATTTATTACTAAATTATTATTTATTATTAATTATTAATTATTATTTAATTATTAATTATTATTATTAAATTATTAATTATTATTAAATTATTAATATTTAAAATGGACTTATTTTGTATTAAAGTTGTGAGGCTGATTTTTTTGTTTTGTGTTTAAGACATTGTGAATTACAAAGATTGATATTGATTGATCATTATTGGTTTAAATTCAACAATATCTAATATTGAACTGTATTTTAATAATTTAAAAAATACTTGCACGAATCAAAAGAAAGAAAGAAAGCAATGAAGTGCAAACCTCTTGAATTTTAACAGTTGCCCAGCAATTATGGTTTATTCATAAATTTAAATGTTCTTAAAATTTACCCACGAAAATTGTACCACATAAATTTTGCCACAAGATTTGATTTAAACTTAATGTTTCATTAATAACTATTTAACTTATTATTCTTTAAAAAGATAATAACGAAGATCTTCAAAGACCCGTTTCATTTGCGGACATTATTTTTTTGCATCAACTTTTTATTTCTTCTTTTCCAATAAACAAACAAAATAAACAAAATAAAATAAATAACTAAAATGAACCAAACATTTTATAAACGTTCCAACAAACAGTCCAAGAACGAGCCTACGGTGTCCTGGGTGGTGACGGCACACGCAAAGGCGCAATGCGACGAGCTGTTCACGAAGACCGACACGGATGAGGACGGATTCGTGAGTGGAGCTGAAATCAAAAAGATTTTCATCAAATCCGGTCTCTCGCAGTCCGTTCTTGCTCGCGTTTGGTGAGGAATTTCTTCTTCTTTCGAATCCGTTCCAAATGCTTTGCATGCGATTGGTTTCGTCAGCTTAGTCGATTGAGTTGTCAAAGTGATTGACTTGTTGAACCAACACAATCAACATGTTGAATCAAAATAATCAATATGTTGACTCAACATCCAGGAGCCTCTGCGACACAAAGAACCTGGGCAAACTGAACAGGGACCAGTTTGCACTGGCCATGTACCTCATCCAGCAGAAGGTCAAAGGTGTCGAAGTTCCCTCGAAACTCACCCCAGAAATGGTGCCTCCGTCCGCGAGGAGGAATTCGCTCGGAGTGAGTCGTTGTTGTTGTTGTTGTTTACTTTGGTTTTGTTGTTGTTGACAGTCGTTGTTTATCTGCCTAGTCATATGGAAAGGTTTGATTGTTTTTTGAAGATATTTATCGACCGCAGAACGAGGATTTAGTTGCATAAGCCATGTTTATCAAGGAAGAAGTTGAAGAAGTTATAATTAATGTTATTAATTAATTAATTAATTAAAATTAATTAATGTTATTAATTAGTGCATCACATTACTATTATTAATAAACTAATTTACGTTCTCACGAAAGTAATACTTTTTGAAATGACTACAAATTTTATTCAAAGTTATTCGAATTCTAATCTCTGAAAATTTATCTCCTCCGCACGTTTTGTTATTAAAAAGTAACTTTTTGAAACTAATTTTCTTTTAAAAAATTAATTTCCCCATGAACGTAACTTTTCCACCTTTTTCTTTTCAGGATAATGTTCCACCTCCAGGTGTGGTTTTTGACATGAGCACACCTGGAATGAAGGAAATTGAGATGCTTGGGAATGAAATAGAGCAGGTGAAAAGGTTGGCATCAATCGAGGCACAAATGTTGTTGCTTACATTTTTAAAAAAAAAAGAAAATTATTTTGTTTTTAATCTAATTTTTCTGTCATTAAGATGCAATGTTTTATGAACTTTCAATCAAAAATAATTATATTTTAAATATATATTTAAATATAAAAAAAACGTTTATTTTAAATATTTTAAATATAAGATTTTTTTTTCCAACTTAATTTGAGTTTTCAGACGTTTTAAATTCTAATCTTCAGCTCGAAACAAACTCTCGAAGGAGAGAAATTGGCGACGGAGGAGAGCATAAAAACAATCGAGAATTGCATGTTGTCGACTCAACAAGAGATCGATGTTGTTGTAAATGCAGTCAAACAACTCAACAACCAGAAAACGGAAGCTCAGAAGAGGCTGGATGATCTTGATGCCAAGGTAGGTTGTTGTTGTTGGTTGTTACTGTTGTTGCTGCTGCTGTTGTTGTTTTTGTCAGTGAATTATTGGTGAATTGAATGAATTGTCTTTCTTGCACTTCTTTGGAATTCATCAAGTTTTGACTTTTTAAAGTCATTGTCTGAGTCTCGTGCCAACTTTACTGTTACCGGAACCTATGAATGCACGAACGGAGTTGTTAAAATGCACATCTCTGCATATCTCAAGATACATACAACATCCATGCATCAACATCTCCAAATACATACAACATCCATGCAACATGCATCCATGCATCAACAATATATCAATACAATAGAATACCATACAATACAATACAATAGAATACAAACATCAGCTTCAACTCCTCTCACAAACAAACCTTTTCAACAGAAAAACCAGATGTCAAAAGATATTCAACAATTGGACGAACAACACGAACAAATGCAGAAAAAGGTTTTCAATTGTTTTGTATCTGATTTTGATTTTGTTTCAGTTCGGTTAGGATTAAGGGGCTACTTAATGAAATAATTAAAGGATTAGAACAATTATTAATTAAAATATTTAAATAATTAAACAATTATTAATTTAAATAATTAAACAATTATTAATTTAAATAATTAAACAATTATTAATTTAAATAATTAAACAATTGTTAATTTAAATAATTAAACAATTATTAATTTAAATAATTAAACAATTATTAATTTAAATAATTAAACAATTATTAATTTAAATAATTAAACAATTATTAATTTAAATAATTAAACAATTATTAATTTAAATAATTAAACAATTATTAATTTAAATAATTAAATTATTAAACAATTATTAATTTAAATAATTTAATAATTAAACAATTAAAAGATTTCACTTTTGTCTCGAAATAATATTTTTCCCTGTCATTATTTTTTTATGAAAACCTGCAGCAATTTTGAGTAATTGCAGGAAATTTGATTTTGTCTGAATTATTAATTATTTTTTAAATTATTCCTGTTTATTTAAAAATTACTTTTTTGGAAATCCCTCGTGGATTTTGTGTGCTTTCCAACAACAGGAGTTCTTGGAAGTTCTATTGAAATCAATGATTTTTTTTTTAAAATGCTGTAAATTCAGAG